>JAOCPU010000013.1:315000-643052 GCA_035772785.1 Phlebiopsis flavidoalba | reverse complement strand
GCCGTAGTCTCAACGGCAAAGGTCACGGCGTACATTGCAGGCGCACCGTCTCACGGTCGCCTCGGGCGCGCTGTCGGGCCCCGAGGCCGCCGCCGTCGCGCGTGCGGCTTGCCGCGGGCACGAGCGCCCAGTCCGGCGGCATTCGACGCGCTCTGCCCGCGGGGGCGTGCTAGGAGGTCGTGCGCGACGCGTTTCCGGGCGGGCACAGGCGCTGGGCGTTCATCTCGCTCGTGGCCGTGGGCGGGGGCTCGCGTGCGTTGCGTCGCTGTTTCTGTCCAAGATCGACGACCTCTGACGGGACAGCCCGGCGCAGGACGTAGCAGGCGGAGGGGCTGGTGTACAAGTCCAAGGATGCAGAGTCGCAGATGGGCACGCCGAGCATGAAGGACGGCGGTGCCGAACAGCGTCCGCCACAGTAGCTGATATATACCCCACGTTCTCCCGCCGTTGCGGCCCCTGTCCTGAATTTGCGCTTGCGCCTCCGTGTACGCGTCCCTGGGGGCTGTCTGGCGCCACGCGATGGCGCAATCGCGACGGCTGGCCGCGCTCGCCACGGCAATGGGCCAAATGAAATCAGCGTCGTGATGCAGGCCACATGGGGGCGCAGTGCTGAGTTGGTGTGTGCGGACCGCTATTCGCTCGCGCCCGCCGCTGAGAAAAGCCTGTGCCCATTCAGTCCAGCGGCGCGGCGGCGATAGAATTGGACGCGGCGGCGCCCCTGCGTGTGCTAGCACCCAGAGGCGCATCAGGCGGATCACGCTGCGGGCAGAACCCTGGAGCCTGGATTCCCCGCCTCGGCTGCGGTATTTTGGGCCGTGGCTGAAATCGCCGCTAGTGTCACCAGAATACGAGGATGTGCTGCGGCGCGTCATTGCCAGTTAATTAATGAAAGACGAGAATCAAAGTCGCAGAGCTGCGTGGAAGCCAGACACAGTAATACCTGGGTGGGCGTGTGTGGCGCCTGGTTCAAATGAAGGCAGATGGTTGTGGGCTCTCGGACTGGCGATGGCGACGGGTCTGGCTGCTTCTGACCTGCCCTGTGCACCCGGGCGCCGCTAGCACCATGTCAACGCGTACTGTACATCCCGTTTAGCGCGGTACCCACGGTTGTCAGCGCAGTGGGTGATTATAATACGCCCCTCGCGCCCGTGCAGCTCGCCGTTGCTCCCGAACCTCTGGCGAACCACCCAGACACGACCATCGCGCCATGCCAATCTCGCTAGTCAGAGGCCAGCTCGTCGGCACCCTAGTCGAGTCCATTTTCTACGGCAAGTCGCGTCCGTGCTTCCGCTCTCAGATTTTATTGACCCGCGGGTGCGCCAGGCATGTACGTCGTCGTGTTCTGCCAGAGCCTCCGTGTCTTTTACTGGAGGCCAAGGAGGGCCGAAATACCCTCTGGCTCTTTGGCCTTGCGTTTATTATTTTCGTGTTGATCACGGTCGTGAGTGCCCCATCACTTGTCCTCCGAGACCCGGCGCGGACTAAGAAATCCCAACGCAGTATTTAGCAATCGACTTTGTACGCGTCGTGACCGCGTTCACAGAGAACACAGACACGCCTAATGCTTCTCTCGCGTATTACGACCATATTCCTCTGGCGCAACGCTTTGCACGGATACTCACGTACATGCTCCTCACGCTCGTGACCGATGCCATCATCGTACGTCCCAAGCCTAATCTAAAAAATAAATAGCTCTCAACGCCGTCGCTTGTATAGGTATACCGGACCTACGTTGTATGGGGCCGCAATCCATACGTTATCCTCGTGCCGTCCCTTCTTGTCCTTACCGACGCAGGTACGTGCGCCACACGCCGTCCGCGACCCTGAACTTCACGTCGGGCGCAAAGGATTCACCGCATGGGTACTGGTCAGCCTAATGCAGCATAGTGGACCTGTCGCTCTCTCCACATCTTACGCTCAACAACGTCAGATATTTCTACTCCATTACGCTAGCCGCAAATTTAATATCCAGTAGTGAGTCCTTTGATCCCATTTTTGGCCCCGCCGCTGACGGGACGACCAGTCTTGATTTCTTGGAAAATATGGTCTACGCATCGAAGCGTCGGTGGGCCCGCCGTAGCCGGTCTGTACGCTTCCTGGGCGTCATGGCCGTCATTCTTGAGTCCCAGGTGAGTACGCGGTCAGTGTCCAATTATACCAACTACTCACCAATAAATATATAGCCGCTGTATACAGCTGTCTTTTGATAGTGCTGATCACAACGAGTGTCACACGAAGCTACTCTAACCTGGATTGTGCTTAATTCGGTGTGAGCTCATCCCCGCTCCCAGCTTTGCAACCTTGTTTGACCTGGACATGTCCATCAAGATCTGCCCCGCCATAGTACGCATATATCCACGTCGGGATCGACGCGCAAATGCTGACGTAGAGTTTTCTAGGGCATGATCTTCTCGACCGTCATGGTCCGCTCCTCAAGGGAATACCACACCAACACCTTCTTCACTAATGACCTACCGATATCGTCCTCGCTTAATACAGAGCCAGTCATTCCTCTGCACCAACTGCCCAGCGCCCGCGCCGTGACGCGCGTAACCACACCACCCGCACCTACCAGCACATTCAGGATCTCGTTCGACGCCTGTCACGTCCCCTGGCACCGTCTCGACGATCTCCACCCACAAAACGGACCTCGAGTCCGGGCACGACACTCACACCGAGCGTAGTCCAGCGGGCCAAGCAGAACATGTATTAATATAAAAGTCGTCCAGCAGTCGTTCATTACTAGTTTATACAGAGGCGTCTCTCCTCAGACCTTGACGTCCTCGAACGGGTTCTTCTCGTCTGTGTGTGCCGTCGGGAAGCCGTGGTAGCCCGGTACCTGCTCGTCGCGCGCGTTTGTACATCGGCACGGCGGGCATCTGGGTGTTGGTGTTGTAGCCCTGGGATCCGTTGAAACCCTGCTGCTGCTGGTTGTTGTAGCCTTGCTGCTGGCCGTTGTAGCCCTGTTGCTGGCCATTATAACCCCCTGCGGCTGACCGTTGTAGTTCGACTGCTCGCTGTTGTAGCTCTGGCGAGCGCCGTAGCCGGCAGAGGGAGGGCCCCACTGGCCTGCGGGAGGCTGCTGCTGCATCTGTGGCGGTTGCTGGTAGTAGTTGGCCGCCTCGGGGTCTGACGGCGGGTTCGCAAGATACTGTGTCATCGTGGTTAGTATACGCAGCCGGGCGCACCGGGCGGGGCGGAGTGGACCGTACGGGTGGGACCTGTGAGCCAGGCTGGTACATGGTCGGCGCGGGACCAGCGGGCACGCTGACGGCTATCTGATGTTCTTGCTGATGACACCGGGCATCTTCATCTTGAGCGTCGGATAGGGCGCACCGGGGGGGCAGCACGGCGCGGTCCTCGGCCTCCCACTTCTGGATCATCATGTTGACCTCTGTCTTGCCCTGCAAAGCGGAGGGAGGGTCAGCCCGGGCCTGAGAGCAGAGGCGGGCCGCACTGTACCTTCTTCTTCCCAGGTGCATCGGTACGAAGACGAGAAGCATGAGAGCGCGACCCACACAGCCAGGCTGATGAGTCGCGCCTTCCACACCCGGTCAAAGCCATGCCAGTGCCACCAGTGGTCGTGGTCGTCATCGTCGTCCTTCTTGTCGTCTACGTCTTCTGGAAGATTGTGCAGGGCAGGCGACATAGTAGATCGCAATGGGGACTCCGAGCAGCGCGCTGATAGACCATCGCGAATAAGCGTGTGTCCTGCTCATAAGGAGACGAATGTACTCACGCGAAGCTGACAATTAGCACACCCACTCGACACCCTTCTTGTAGTACCGAAGAAGCGGCTCTGGTAATTGCAGGGATGCGGGCGCAGCCCATACGTCTTCTTTGAACTGTCTCCGAGATAAGATACATTTGCTTAGTGACCGCCTCGGGTACTTACGAAGCTCTTCAGTTCGTACGGCACATCAAGGTTAGGTTCCTCGTTTGGCGTCTGTAGCGCTGCTTTGAGAACGCAAAAAATCAGTTTTCTTGTGCGCCCGGAGAAAACAATCGCAAGAACGCACCAAAACGAAACAGCTGGACGGGAACCCCATCACCACCTCCGAGCAGGCTGGCCGCCATGGCAGGCTGTTTTTCCCAGGTTTGTTTGTCGCGCGTAGTAATACGACCCTGATGACAAGCGTGTGAAGGCGTGATAGAAAAACAACCCAAGGAAGGATAAATGCAAAGGAGCTGGGGAAAGAACGATTATAAAAATACCACGCAAAAATCAGTCGAGGCCAGCCGACTGAGAGGAAAAGGCAGCAAAAAGACCCGCTGGCTAGTCAGTGATGGGTCGAGTAGGAATCAG
The DNA here is from genome assembly GCA_035772785.1 of Phlebiopsis flavidoalba. NCBI lineage: Eukaryota > Fungi > Basidiomycota > Agaricomycetes > Polyporales > Phanerochaetaceae > Phlebiopsis > Phlebiopsis flavidoalba. Next base: position 638,746 of record JAOCPU010000013.1, on the reverse strand, counting down.
GTTTATATACGCAAACCTTGGAGCGCGTAACAGGGCCGGCCAAATCAGGGCGGTGCGCGTCACGACGGACCCCCCGCCTTCGTCGCACTACTGAAACATCCCATCACGCATCACATCAAGGATGCGATTAACAACTCCAAGACGACTCACGATTATTCCACCGGCCAATCATAGTCAAGCCCTGCCTACTGCACCCCCACATTCATACGACATTGGAGTGTGAAAACGCAAAAAAAAAAAAATGAAAAGAAAAAAAAAAAAAAAAAAAGGCCATTAAAAAGAAAAAAAAAAAATGAAGAAAAAACAAACAAAAAATAAAAAGCATTTGTGAAATGATAGCAAGTTGGCGAGAGAGAGTTTGCACAGGATACTGTCTAGGATCTCGATGACTGATTTCAGGTTCGACGGCCCGCGCTATAACAGGCGCATCTTTGCGATGGGCTGGGGAGTTCTGTAGAAACGTACCTGGCCAAAATATTCTCGCGTCGTCCCCCACCGTTGCTGGTCGTCGTCGAATACATCCACCTCGCTCCACTCCACGTCCATGCCGATCTCCGCGAGGTGCAGGTCAGAGACGTGGGTGTACACATTCGTAGAAAAGCGCATCTGAAACCGCATCAAAGATGAGTCCGCAAACTCTGGTCGCAAGGGCCAGACGCTTACTGGTAGCGCCCAGCCCATGGAAGAAGCTGAACCGCGACTCGGGGCCCGCGAGGAGGTCGGGTACGTGGCCAAAGAATTTTTGGAGCTCTGTGTGCCATAAATCCATCAAAACCCAGAACTGTCTCGGGAACAAAATAGAGCTCGCCTTGGTAGTCCTCCGAGAATGTGTCCGTGTAGATCACGTCGAAGCCGCCCACCGCAATTAGCTCCTCGCTCTCGACAAAGTCCTGCCACTTTCCCTCCAAGATGCGGACCCCGGGCTTTTCGTGCCAGCCTAGCTCTCGCATATGAGCTAGAACGTCCGGGTGGGCTTCAATTATAACGTGTTCCGATGGACGAGTAGGTAGCTCTTGGAAGAATGTATCGACCTACGGAGGTCATGTCAGCCGGTGCAAGGATTCGAATAGACACACAGCCATACTATTCCAAGTCCGAACCCGATATTAAGCACCTTGAGTCCGGAAGAAAGGTTTTCGTGGTCAGAGCAAAGCTTCTCGACAGTCTTCTTCACTTCACACTATCCTGTTTAAGCTAGCATTTGCGAATGGGATGAATGGTGACTTACTAATATCCGTTTCCCAGCCCATCATAACGCCGACCTCTTCTTCCTCGTTGACTTTGACGACACATATCTCTCTTGACCGTTCTTGTCCTTGATGAATTGTAACGGCGTATTCAGGTAGGTATCCGTAGACCCTGCCCCCACTGCGGCGGTAAAGTCGGTTGCCTTCAATACGAGTGACAAAGGTGACGTCTCCGGTGGACCCTTGGAAGAAAGCAAGGACAAGAGAAGCTCTGCCACATATATTGAGCTAGCCGTATGCGGGTGACATACATGCGAGTACGCACCAGATCTGATGCCTGCATCCCGTTATAGTCGTGTAACAAGTCTCGTTATTAAGAGACAGCGCAATGTCACCCGCGCTATTGCGCAGGTTGTCAACTACAAGCAGCACGTTTGGTTAGCCTGTAGATGGAATGATCGCGCGGACATACCGGCATTCCAGACAGCTCCTTGCTCTATCAGATATCTAATAAGCTCCTCGCTCTCGATATATGCAGCAGCATGCAACGCCGAGGTGCCTTCTTCGTCCTGGTACCAGAGGGGGCGCACCAGCGTCGATCTGGGCTTTGATGAGCTCGACGGGCTGCCTGCTAAGGATAGCCTCGATGAGCTTCGTGCCCATCTCCGTCGCCTCTTCGACGATCATATCGCTGTCCGCCGCGCCGTCGACTTCTGGGTGCATATTTTAAGTTTTGGGTTCGCGAAGGCGGAACGAGAGAAGGGCAGAAGAAAGAAGGGCGCCGAAATTTACTACGGAAGCTTGATCTGAGGGCGGCGCATCAGGCGCATCATCCCGCCCCTCCGGACCCTTTGTGGCGTCAGCCGGAGGCGGCTACGAGATCGGACGTCTCACGGTGAGAGTTGTGAAAAATACCGCATAATTGTCGAGTTCACACGTCAAGTCTGCAGCAAAAATAAACCCCCAAAATCCCAAGAAATACTCGAGGTCAGCATCATCACGACTCGTCTCCCAGAAGCTCAAGAACAACATTTTGTGTGAGGACTCGAACTTCAATGACGACCCATTGTGTGGAGGGCCCGGTGCTGGTACAACTCCGAAGCTGGTTCAGACCCTGGGTGGTGGATGGCATTTTTATATTTGATATGTCCGGTATTACAGGTACCAAGTGGCGGGCGACAGAACTATGTAGCATCCTCAAAGCATGGATCTGAACATGCAATACATTAGATGCTAGTCTTCTTCGTGAATAGTGATGCGCTGCTCGTGCACAACAGGTATAGCAGCGTCAACTGCAGGCGCACTATCTTCATCGTGAGATGTACTGGGGCACGGGGCCCACGTCCTCGTGCTCATCATCGTCTCGTCACTCTCCTCACCCCGGTCGCTTGAAGACGAGCTACTTGTCCATTGCCAATCTGCGTTTCTTCACGGTGCTGTCGACGTGGCCTGCACCCAGATGAGTCCGTACGAGAAGGCTTGTCGTCGTCTTTCCCTTGCCACGGCCCTTCTTCTTCTGCCGCTTCGCCCTGTTCTTCGCTGTCTTCGCCTCTGCTTGTTCTTCCCACTCCCGTCTTAGTATTGCGGTCGAGTCGAACTCTGCCTGTTGCCGGTCTCCTGATGAGCGGGATTGCATGAGATACGACGCTGAACAGTTCAAATAAGGGAACCACGCACCTTCTGTGTCTCCTCGTCCATCAACTTTGTATTGCCGCTCGTATTCTCGCCGTCCCTGCTCGCGCTTGGACACCGGTGGAACTCTCCTGACCCCGCAACACCCGCGCTCGATCCATGTACGTTCTTCATCATCTCCCTAGGCCGGCCTGATCGTCTTCCTCCTTTCTAGGCGGAGGCGGAACATATGCTGGCTTGGCTGGGTCTTTAAGCAGCTTCTCTAGCTGTGGCCCTTCTGTCGTTCAACCGGTGTGGCGGCATGTCGGTTCACGGGAGGTGTCCCGGAGCCCAGAGGGCGCGGGGGAGAGGGCAGACATGTTTGCAATGAGATTCTCGTGGGTTTGTATGAGGATGGGCGATGTGGCCAAGGCAAATCCCCGACTCGTGATCGTGGTATGGCGAGAAGACACAGGTACGGCGCTTTACGCGCCCCCTAAGCGTATCGGTCTCTGAGGTGCGATGCAATATAGTATGCGATGATAATCACGAGAAATAAGGCTATGCGAGTACAAATATTACTAGGATACAGCATGAGAAAGTGCAAGAGTAGAAGGATGTGATGGATATATTAAAACCACTTGGTCATAATGTGAGCAAACATATTCCGCGCTCAAGGGACCCGAACTAAATACTCACGCAAAACGGCATTGATGCATCCATCGTTTTCGGGGTTGTTCGTTATCTGTGCATACTTTCCAAAGACGACTTTTCCACCGCGCAGTGACCATACCCAACTCAGAGACGTTGACCTCGACAACGGTACCCTTCGTCAAGACACCCAGCTGAGTGTACATTGGTGACTGTGGGTTCTTCTTGACACCAATAATTTTGAAGTTGGAAAGTAGCTTTCAGGTCGGCTAGAGTGATGAAAGTTTGTAAATGCGCCCCGGAGAGGGGATGGCAAACTCACGATGTGTGACATTCGCCTTCTTGTAGCGGAGAGCCATGGGCCGCACGAATCGTTCCATCTTGACCGTGGCTTCCGCGTGAACCCCTCACCAACAAAACGTCGCTTTTGTGTGACCATCCGCTTCCAAGCCTTCTTCTTGCTTTTCCCGTCCGCATGACCTTGAACATCTCGTCCTCCGCAATGCCTCTGACTTTAGGCAATCAACGGCAGCCGCATATTACTTTCGCAGCCTTGTCTTTCCGCTTCTCCTTAATAGCGGTGGAGAGAGCTTTGGCGTCCTTCTTCTGGCCCTCTCCGGTCCAGAAAGATGGTGGGGAGAGCGCCGTCTGGCACAGACGCAGAGTCCTTCTGCTTGACGTTTCGCTCGTCGTGGCGCCTTGAGGGTCTTCTTCATCTGCACCTTCTCGGCATGGCGCTTAGCATGAAGGATCTTCGCCTTCAAACCAAAGGCCTTTTGTGCATTGTGCAGAAGAGCGATGCGCTTCACGGGCCTCGCGCTTGGCGCCTGCAGAGTTTTAGCAGATGCCTATGCAGAAAGTGGGTTACGACTCACTTCCGCTCGTAGTAATCTAACCGGCGACCATGGCCGTTTTGATGTGCTCCTCAATGTACTCGTTCTGCGGCTGTTCCAGACAGAAAAAAGCGCATGTTTTTCAACGTCAAAAGCTCCAGACATACCGAGTAAAAAGCGAGACTAACCATGGTGGCCGAATGAAAGAGGCAGGCTTCGATCACAAATTGCCGCCCGCTTGGAACCGTCTGGCGTCTATGAACTTCGCACCCACCATCGACCCCGACGTAGCCTGAACGCGGTTTTCGCGCACGCAGAGGGGCACTTGCAACCTCGACTCCCTTTCTATAACTACTCGTCTCATCCTAAGTCTCTTAAAGTAATATGTGGCAAGAGGGGAATGCTGCCTATGCCGCAGGGTCCATCACAAAATCAATACTACGGCCAAGCAGGCATGGCGCAGCCGGGGGTGCCTCTGGATCAGTTCTACGCGCCAGCCGAGCCCCGTAGGTGACAGCACGTTCTATCCTGGTTCTCGATCAAGCTTGGACGGAAACCCCGGAGTACAAGTACAGGGGTCTATGCAAAGTCAAGGGGGCGTACCCCCAGGCTACGGTGGCAGCATACAGTCGGGGGGATGGTGGACGGCCTTCGGAACTGGTGGGTTTTTGAGGGCGAACCTCCGCTCCTGGAAGGTACGTGATTTACAACTTCTATATCACATTTTCTGAAATATGACAGAACTTGGAATCAACTTCTCACATATACGTGTAAAGTCGTTAACCGTACTGCATCCTCTTGGCCGCGTGGATGAGCGCATCATGGACGATGCGGACCTGGCTGGCCCTCTTTCTATTCATCATATGCTTCGGCATTTTTCTGCTCTTCGTACGTCGTGAACATATTGAATTGCGCCCATCATTCTGATATGGCGCCATTTCGTAGTCTGGAAAGCCACAGTTCGGATATATCTACGGAATGGGTCTCTCCTAGGCTCACGGGGTCGATATACGTCCTCCTTAACTTGATGTCGGACAGCGGCATTGACGCGTACCGCGTCGTTTTTCCGTCCTTGGATACTGCCTTCTTCTCGTGGATGGTTGGTGTTGGTGCGCTCAGCGTGATGGTGACATTAGAGTGGGTGTTCGCGATTTACCCTCTGGACTATGCTGACTGACAGTTTATCAAAGTGGCATGTTGGGCTATGTGCTATCAGCCATGTCTGTTTTGTGGTGCACATGGTCAGCTTCAAGCATCTTCGTCGCAGTCCTCCCGTATGTCCGAACAAAGACTTCTGGTCGCGTATCCCGTCGGTTCGGATTGTTATACAACCTGTTTCGCTCTTCTCAGTGTCTTCAACGTAGGATCGGGGATTGCAAAGTAGGTTGTAGGACCCCGAAATACACTTCTCGATATCACGCCCTGCCCGCTTCTATCCGCTTTGTCGTCGTCTAGGGGCTTAGCAATGAGGGTCAATGTAAGACAGGTCCTTGCATTAAGCGCATAATATCTATCGGTATGTGGTCTACTCTTGTCCCGTTACTGGTGTCCATCCCGAGGCTGTATCTACGCGAAGTTGTTTACTGTACAACTTCAACAGAGCCTTCATGATTTCCTCCGTAGGCATCGTGGCGTACTCGTGAACATATTGAGGCAAGGAATCTTCCAGACTGAACCCAGACGTCTTCATGAAGAACGGGTGCATAACATCCGGCGTCGCTTCGCCCAACTGCCCGCATCGCTAAGGCGCTCGATTCTCCGGTTACGCGCGGCTTATAGACAATGCCCAATGTCTTCTTGCTTGCTGGAAGCCCCGGTGATGGTGCCCGCGAGCTACCTTCTTCGACGGGAGCGGTGGCCGGCCAGGCGCTATTTCTACCACCGCTCGAATCACCGCCTGGGGACGACTGTAGAGGATAGTGGTAGCAGGGGACGCGATGATCAGGTCGGAGTTGGTCGGGGACAGGGTGGAATACCTCGCAGGCATCGATTTGGTGTGTGGGAGTGCGTTGCGTTTGGTGGCCTGAGACAGAATCATCGGCGGTGGAGGGATCAGGCACTGACAAATTCCCGGCCAGTGACAATGTGCAGAGGCTCTGGTGTGCCTTGGTTCTCCTTAACCCTGTAGGCTGCACCAAACCTATTGTGGGCGGGCGGGACATCGGCCGAAGCCTGCACTTGTTCCCATCTCTCTTGCAAACGATCCTTGCGGAGGATCGTGAGCCATGAATATATAGGGACATATTGAGCGTGATGTAGATTGTCCTCTTCTTTCATACCCTTCTTTTCCGAGAACTTGCTGCTGAAGTCGTATGGCAACATCCGGCTTCCTTCATCGAGATACTCCTCAGTGTACATCCTCATATCCATAGAGGGGAGTGTGAATATAGTGGCTTCGGAGGCATCCTTTGTCAGCATGGGAAAGCCAGCGGACGGAATCATCTACAGTGTCAAGACCTTGTTCTTTCGCAAAACAAGACTGAGATTGAGATGGACGAGCTTCGAGATTGAAATGGAAGAGAAGGAGAGCTGGAGGTCGCGGATGGGGGGGGCGTGCATCGGACTCGACTATTCGATCGAGTTGTGCATGGATATTGGAGCCTGTGAACTGCTGCGCTAGCTCGGGGTCCCGCCATATTTCGCGGGAAGATGACCAGTTTGAGTGTGTCGAGCTTAAGACTGAGACGTTGTCCAATGACACAAGCGAAACCAGGCTCCGCTTTGCTGCCAACCGAGTTCGAGCGGAGTGTAGCATTGCATTTGCCACCTCTGACAGAGGGTTCTCCGGCTTGGAGGGATTGGATCGTCGAAATGCAAGGGATTCACGACTAGCTCCTTTCCTTCTGAGCATCGAGGGTGGTGTCAGCCGTAAACTTGTTGGCGTACGACACGAGCTTAGGAATTGTTCCGACGTTCATGACGGCGGTGACAGCTGTACCCTAATTCACGGTGAACGTGAGCCGGAGCCTTTTGTCTTCAGGCATGACGTTCCCGGCCAAACATGGACCAGTCATCGTAGATGTGGATCACAAGAGGTTCGGCCCTAAAAAAAAATAAAATCTGTCAATTACAATATTTGATCGTGGTACGAAAGGACAACCCGACCGGTACAGTAAGCAGTTTCTGATATTCTGATTCGAGAGTAATATCGAGTGGACCACTTGTCATGCGTAGATCAAGCATCTTGCTTTTCGTGGACCCGAGCAGCGTGCGATCCTTTTTTACGTCTCGTTTCGAACAAAAAGTCGGGGACCGCAATGCGTCCTGACAAGTTTCCGGATGCGGCGGCACGCAATTCTTCCACTGATAAAGACAGCTCTGAATCCAGGTCTGTAAACCCGAGTTCGCAGCACCGTATTGAGCACATCGAGCTGAATCGAGGATATGGATTGTCCAAGATCAACATCGAGAGAGACTTTCCGCAAGCGCGTATAACAACAGTGGCCAGTTCCTGCTTCTGGGGCCCCATGTTGTTCCGGAGAGGACATTGCCGTAAGATGGCTTGTATGACCTTGAGATCGCGACAGCTGGGGTTGAGGGTTGGGTGGTCACGTTCAGGAACGGGGATTCGGTCGAGCCATACAGCCTTGAAACACAGAACGTCCTGTAGCCGGAGAGAAACGTTACGCCACCAGAGAATAATCGGTGTCACAGACAGACAGAAACAGAGCTGACGGTTGCTCGCTCGCGATTTCGGCAAAGTCGACGGTAAATGCAAGATCACGAGCGTGAATGCTGACACATTCTTCGCTCAGAAATCCGTGCTTCAGCCCAACGGATAATCCACCAAACAGTGCCGGGCATGAACGAACGCACCGGTGTGCCCCGGTAAGCCAGGCAGAGATGTTGACCAAGAAACCGCCGCTATCCCAATGGACCCACTGCAATAATACGTTCACTCACATCAGGCTGGCACGTAAGTTTCCAAACCTAGATTTGTCGATGCGTAAAACTCAAGCTGATTTGCTATGCTCGAGAGATAACGTCACTAGTGTCGGGGACATCGTCTAGTGACTTCGGCGGTAGGGTGGCCAACGACACAGCCGGGGACGCCGAAGCGTCAAACAGCCTTTCGGGTGTCCCGTAGACTAGGCTTTCTTCATCCGCGCTTCAACATACGGTCGATTATTTCGGTGAAGGAAGTGGGAGCAGTGTCGGTCGAAGAGTGTTCTGGCTAGAATGTACCGTGCTTTTGAAGACCAGAGTGGAAGGCTCAGAGTGTCTACGCCGCCCCCGTTGACCTTGAGCAGGGCCGGCGTGTAGCGCGATACTCTCCCCAGACTGAGACTTCTGGCAGATTGAAGATCTCCGAGCCAAGTTCTCCGAGTTGTGCGTCAAACGGTTCTTGCGACGGCGTGGTGATGATCCGTGGACGGCTAGCAAGAGCAAATGACTGGCTGAACATACGAACCCTGCCACTCTTGAAAGTAAGCGAAAGGAAGATATTGGATGTCAACAAATTTGTGTAGTCTTGATTCGTAGCGCGGAGAGGTTCCTGAGGGGATATCTTCCCTTTGCGTCCACGAGCCGAAGCACCAGCGAGACGAGTGAGATCGACTCGATCTTTGCGCCTGGCGATACACTTCTATCAAGGAGGAGACGTAGTCGGGGATATTGGAATCTAGGTCGAGAACGAAGCCATCCACATCGGCACGAATTGTGTAGCTGACGCAAAGTCGAGCTACGGCTCAGCTTTGAGTGAGCTTTCATTTTGGGATAAACGAGTCTGTTCCGGGTTGCGTGTCGGTCGCCTAAGAAGTCGAGCGGCTCCGATTGTTTGAACCCTGACAAAGATAGAGTCATTACGTTCTGTAGAAATCATTGCTTGAACCAACCTGGAGACAAACTGGAAAGAAAACACCTCCATGGAAGCCTGACCGCTCTCTCCCTTGTGTGTCCCAAAAGTGATAGATTGATTGAGAACAGGAACGCTCGAACAGGGCGTTCAGTCGACTTGTCTATGCGGGTCATCTGGAGATCGTCTTCCATTGTCAATGGGGAAAGCCACGCCCCCACGTTCTTCGTAACGATGTTGATGATGTACTTGTGTCAAGCCATGTAAGCGATTCGACCGACTTTGAGCTACTCGCTGCAAGGTCGAGACTACGCCAACAAAGCCTTAGTCTTCTCCTTGAATTCAGCTAAATCTTGCGCCCTCTGTTCCCTACGGATAGATATCTCGGCTAATGGTAATATTATCAGATTTCTGCAACATTGCGTACTATCGGCTTACCTGAAGATGATCCACAAAATCTCCCAACCCCCCCTGACCTATTTATGGAACTAGGTTGCATGACTGCGTGAAATCTTACTGATGGAGCCACATTGGCAAGTTGACTGTGCCTTCTCCTGAGAACCACTTTGTGTCGGCCGTTATGTCAATGATGACAAACGGGAGGCCCAGAGCGGCGACTTTCTGTCGAAGGATTGTAGCGGACTAGATGGATCATCGAGCGTGGGTGCAAGGGATAAGGCAAGGTCGGACAGCTCACGAGATGACCACCGAAGCCTTCACTTCCTAGCACCACGGTACCACCAATATGATTGCACTCCAGTAGTAACGCGGCGGAGATACCTTCTATTAGCGCAAACGGAGAATCCTTTCATCTTCGCTTGAACTCGGTACCTCCGGGAATCTTCGGACAGCCGTTTGTCTTTGTGTTTTGGCCACGTCCCACCTCGTTCTTGGGTCTACTGTCCTCTATTGAGTGTCACCAAATCAAGCTGAAGTCTTGCCGAACTTTTGCTGAACACTGAGTAGTGTATCCCAATGGGACGGCTTGACACGGTAGTTGCAAAGGATTCGATTAGCAAGAGGCCGTCGAGACGAATTCCATCGAAAAGACTGGCAGTGGAGCTGAATGTGGGGAGAGGGATTTTGACACGGACGTTTGGCATGGGATCGAAAGGCTTGGTCTTTCGAAGAAATGATAAAGGGCCTCACTTGCGAGCCAATCTGGGTCCCGAAGTTGCGGCGCTTTGCTTCACGGAGATGGATGGCGGGTCTGGTCATGTACGTGAGAATGTTACCAACTTCCCAAGCGACCCAGGTTCCGCGCATGACCTGCAGAGAGACACGGAAAAGATCCAACGAGAATTTCGACATTACGTGGTAGCCAGGAAGAACTCGGGGGTGGACGGGACTTAGAAGACGCCGTCGGATTTGGGGAACTGTCTCCTTTTTCTGTCCGTAGCTCAGAAAGCAGAGCTTGAACAGTCTTCTCTATGCCAGGCAAATAATCTTCTCTCCCACTCCTGAGAGCAAAAACGGTTTAAAGCCGAATGGCACTGTCGTGGTTGGGACGTTGAGATGAAGATATGTAAGCCAAGGGCGACCCGAATAGAGGGTCCAACGTCTTGGTTGGTTATCGGGCCAAGACGTGAAGTTTCCCGTAGCAGAGAAGATAAGTGCAGCCAAACAGCATACTCGTCGGGTCTCTGACAGATCCGCGCAACGCACAGCCTTGCAATCGAGCCTCCTCCTGAACGTTAAAGACATGGTTCATGGACACATCGACGGCCGTCTCTTTGTCCAGTCAATGGTTTCACCTGAGGGCTGTAGAGACGAAGTCGACGCCGACAGCTTTATACTCTCTTATGACCCAGGTCTGGCGTTGAATCTAACTTTTTTGAACGTGTATTTGTTGGTACAAGTACGAATGTCGACGCTAACAGGACCGGGGCCCGGGAATCGGTCAGTGTCTGCGTGGGCTTGAGACTGCGACCCGGTGGGCTTGAAAACCTTTGTAAAAAAGTCCGTAAGGTCTCATAACATGCCTACATGTGAGAAAGAAAAGTCGATGAGAGAGGGTAGAAGCCGAAAGAAATGTTGCACAGTGGATATTATTGCGTGATATGGCGCATGCCCAGACCTTGTTTCTTGGTCTCCTAGGGGAGGGAAATGATATAGACTCTTCGGCCTAGTCCAGTAAGTAAGGTGGGGGTTTCATGGCCACTCTGCCATTTCGTGTCGCCGAACATTGAGGATGGATAGGCGCTACGATAACCTCACCGTGGTCGCCGCTTCGCAGGGTGTAAACGGTGTGAAGGCGATGGAGTCTGAGCGTGAAAAATAAACGGATTGTGACGCGTGGTTTCGCTATCTTGTGACGGCCGCCCGTCCTATCAAAGTCAACCAGAAACGCCCAGGGGGGAATGAACGGAAGGGCGATGGCATCTAACCATTCGACGCCAAGCTGGAGCAAGTACAATTCTGTGCGGTGATTCCCCAATAGCTAGTCAAATCTTGGCTCGCAACACCTCGTCAGGCAGGCCGACGAGAACCAGCTGTAAGCATCCTGGAGAAGACTGGCAGTTTCCGAAGGCAGACAGAGATTCACGAAAGACCGTCGCAAGTACCACAAAGAGATATGAAGGCCGAGTCGGTACGTAAATCGCGTGAGGTAAACCGTCTCCTCTGCACTAGATAAGATGGCTGGTTGTCGTCGATAGTGGGTCAAGGATGGGCGGTCACAAACAAGTTGGATGGCCTGTGTAAAATTAATCCGGCGATGTACGAGTCCGAATACTTGTTGTGCTGAGTATTAGCTCCGCAGAACCTTCACGAAACGCATGGGAGGCTGCATGATGTGGGGTACTCAGTGTTCTCGGAGCGGAAGTCGTGCTCGGGATGTAGATACTCAACCATGGAAAGAGTGTAGCTTCATTGCTGTGCGTAGAAAAATATGCTACTCGGCACAGCAAGAAGGTGCAAAGGTAAATATAGGGCACCGATGACGCTATAACCACGCAGGCGAGCTTCCCGACAGTCACGGCAGACATTGATTTCCACGGGGTTAGTAGAACGGTCCGCTGCTCCGTTGACATTAGGAAATGCTTTCAAATGAAGATCATTTAAAAAACCACCGCGGTTGTGACGAGATGGGCATGTAGGGGTGTGTTTCTGGTGCGCCCGGCCTCAATTGTTGGTGGGACCGGCCTGTATTGAAGCTGACTCTGTCCCTCGAGGAGAGGTCGAAAGTCTCTACCTCATCTGGAGCACGGCATTTGTCCCGATGGCAGCCCTTCTTGTCGGGACCGGAGCGGTATGTGTTGTCCAATGATTCAAGCATAGTAACAGGTTCTAGGGAATCAGCATGCTGCCACCCCTTTACAGTTGGTTAGACAGGAGGTCTAGGACACCGAACGGGCACAAAATCCATCCACGTTGCACCCTTGATATCATATAGGAAAGTCTTCGCAACGAACCAGAGGAGCAGCGGGGTGATCTGGATACAAGTGGGCTTGTCATGTTCGTGAACGCGATTCCACCGACGATGCACGAGAGTGTCCATCGTAAGTCAACGATTAAATTTCTCTAGCGGATCTGCATCGGCTTTCTTCCTCTGCCAAATCCATCTGCGAGAAAGCCTTTTGCATTCAAAGTGTCCTGGACGGTGGGGTGTTCGGCTCCTACAAATGATACCACCTTGAGTCCCCACTGGTCAGAACATCGGAGACTAGAGTAGAAATGCACCTTGACGAGGCTAAAATGGTTTTGTGCCAATACGCGGGGCGCGCCCAGATGACAAGACTCCGGTACCGGCTGATAGCCGTTCGATAATGCGCGCATGCGTACCACGCCCCAATGCGGCTTTTCGCCTAGGTCGTCATGGGCAAAGTCAGTCAATGACAAATCAACCAAGCAGGTTTGAAGTCAACCATACCTCATCTCACTTTCTGAGCTGTATGCCTCCGTAGATTCCACATGCGTCTTGTATGCCTCATCGCCACTATGACCATTTAACTATCGTTTTTCGTACCTCTGAGCGAGAGGAACTGGAGGTGGTCGTGAGGACGATTTTCTAAATCTAAGAGGAAGCCTTAGATGAGGGGAACTTCCGCTATCAAGGGACCTTCATACTGCGTTCAACGCGAAAATTATTCCACACTTACGCATGAGGCGGGCATCACGATCAGCTTCGTAGCCATAACACTTCACCCTCAGAGTCCGACTTGTATCACAGTGGACCCGTCCCATCCTCCTATCGACGAGGCGAAAGATAGTGACTAGGTGGGCAGGATCCGTAGCCTTTCGAAGGCGATTCCTCGACGAGTGAGAAGGAGCGGAAGTTGGCTATATCTTAGCTTTGCGGTAGATACAAATCAGTATCCAGTACTACCTCGGCCTTGCAAAAGTCAGCAGGTTGTGAAGGTCGAGTCGAGAAGCTTGCTCTTACCAGGAATCAGCATGTCAGGCAGGTAGAGACTGATCGGGCAAGTAAAGAAAGAAGCGGCTCTACACGTGTGCCCGTCCTGGGGGCAGCTAGGAATTTAGCTTGGCTTGAGCCTTTTCGCGCCAATTTCGAGGTGCAGAGTAAAATGTCAACGTTGGCCGTCGAATGACATGATCCCAGCTTCGTGCCATTCAGATGATCCTTTTACATTCGTAGACATCAGAAGCTTGACCGACACGTTGGGGGTGCACGAAGGCTGGTGACTTTGCTATAAAGCTTGCCCGCGAGGTCATTGCTGTCCATCCGGAGTCCATTTGGTAGCCGTAATTCAGCGCCGCTGCTTGACCCGCATGCCAAACAGCAGTGACCTCGTCCAATTTGATCTTCAAAAAAGTGACTAATCGATGTGTTAGCTGGATACGATGTCAAGTACACCATGGACTCACCGTCTGGGTCGTACTGGGGACCTCATGTTCCATGGCAGGAGCATTCAACGGATCCGCGAAGTTAAGCCCAAACGCCTGGGCCGGCAAGACAGATAGAATTTCTTGGCCTCTGCCGTGGTAAAATGCGCCATGATACGCGAAATGTGAATGTCCCATATGCACAAATATGTAGCTGCGTGGGGCAATGGCCCAAACAGTCTATGAGCTACGATGTCGAGACCCTGCGATACGATCAATGCCATGTCCTATCGATAGAATCCGGGTGTACTTACGTCGATAACAACTGTTTCCTTGGAGCGTCTTTGCAGCTGCTGGGCCGTTGTAAGGTCCTCAGGACAGTGGTCATGTATGCGTTCCCCGTAATAACGTCTTGGGTTGAGTGCAAGCTCTATCCATTGTCAATAAGGAGGGTCTGCGTGATATTTGGATCATTACCCATATAATAATCATGTGTGCGAAGATGTATTTGGAGCTCTGGCAAGCCAGCATGACACATGTACCTATATCGCCCTCCTGATCCCCCTGGTTGATCGCTCTCATAACCACGAAGGCCGGCTGGCATTATGACCAAGCCATTGTGTACAAGAAGACTTCAAGTTGGATTTGAAGCCCGTTGGACTGCTACAAGTCAATTTTGATGAACGGAAACGTACAGAAGTGATACGACTCACGTTACCCTCACGGTATTGCAGATCTACTGGGTCGCCAAGAGGCTGCTTCTGTTTACGCCTTTCCAAATACTCAAAAAGAGTAGAGAAGTGGGTAAAGGAGCCGAAGTAATTGTTGCGTAAGATCATGAAGTGTCGAATAGACCAACCACAAAGTTTGTAAATGACGTCTCTCGCCTGTTCAAAGAGATAAGCTTCCAATTCCAAATCTAACTTTGAAGTCAGCCACCGCGGAATGAGAGCTGCAAGTCTGGTCTATGTTCTCGGTGTGAACTTCCGCGAAATAGCTGTATGATGCATCAAGTCGAAGGAAACCAATCCGACCAATATCTGTATTCCGATGGGGCGTGAATAGAGACTACGGGTATTCCAACGAGGGAGACTGAGTCGAAACTTGCACGTCCGGGCCTTCCAACGAAAAATGAGACAGTAGTGTGTCTCTGGTCGATACTTCATCGCTGGGACAGACACCTGTGTGTGAAGCTTCTTTCCATAGAGGGTAAGGAGAGCTTTGAAAATACCGTGAGAAAAATAGTATTTGTGGACCATGATTACCCACCATTCTCCTCACGAATGAGCGGCTTGTCTATGATATTATGGTCGTTGACATAGGTATTAATTTCGTAGTTCTGTAGATCAATTTCGACCCTGTACACCATAGGAATGAAGCGTTCCTGAGTAGTCGGCGGACCTGATATCCAATCCTTGCTGAGATCGGTGGTAAACATATTGATGTGGTCCCGCAGTAAGTAGAATATAGGGCTGGTGTGAAGACTTATGGCAAACGTCCATTGCCTAGGATCGTTCCACCTGAGGGGTGATGGCATTTCTGCGCGGATCTATATTCAAAAATGAAAAGGTATACGGGTTCAATTATGAGCGGACTGACCGAGCAGAATGCCGCCGTCAAGATTCGAATGTCATTCAGACCTGGATGTGATCGTCACGGTATCCAGGTGTACATGCAAGCGTGGGTTCATAGCCTCGTGCTGTAGCGACCATGGGCATCATGTAGCTGATCGTGGAGCTGTCGCCGGCCCGGACATGGATTGAGGCAGGCTCTCGTTTTCGCGGTCGATTTGGCAAGCGGACTTCACCGTCCCATTGCCAGTTCTGGGGGCCAAGAGGATGAGGATACAGTTGAGAAGGTATTGAGGTTGATATACCTTAGAGGGTTCACGGAAAGGAATTTGAAGTGTAACTCCGTCACGCAATTCAACCAATATTTTCATGCATGGCCAGACACGTGGGTCACCGGGCTTGAGGGGAGAGATAGGTGTGGAATCCGTGAAAGCTCGAGGGGAAGAAAGCTTGCTGTAATATGGCCCTAATGGGTTGCTGACTTAGAGACGTAGATAGCATATTATGGTCAGGGCGTACCGCTGCCTGTCCGTCCAAGGACCATATCGAAGGGACGCCCCCACGGATAGCAATGTCAATCCCCCATTCAGGAGGTAGATCTCCATTTCCGATGTTTGAGAGGGTCAGCTGTGAGACGAGGAGCTCTCTTCACATTTTCGGACAACCGAGGGCACTTGTCCCCACAGAATCAGCGTAGTATAACAAATCTAGAAAGGGCGCCTCAAGACTTTGGATTCTTTAGCATACTCCAGTGTAGCGAAATTTGATGCCAAGCGGTGTTGGTTCGTCGTCCGTCTCTCGTGCACGTCGGCGGGGCCCCACGTACCCGCGGTATGCAAAAAAACCACGCGTGTTATCGGTCCGGAAATTCAGGCCAGTCCACAGTTTGTGTCGCCGCCAAAATTTACTGAAAGTGTTGAAAGATAGATAGGATCGCGTGCGAAGAGAGGGCGTTACCACATCCTGGATTGTGGTAAGTAGCTTCCTCGCCAGTTAGAGCTAGTGGATTCATAGTAGCGCTTGTTAGTGGCAAATGAAATCAGCGCATCTTGAAAACGTGAGATTCAGGACCTGCTTGTTGTACTGGTCGTGTTTGGATCGCGACTGTGAAGTAGAAGTTAGTTCCGCAGTGTACCTGGAGAAAAGTCGCCGTCTTACGGGGTACAATCCCATACGTTCCTCTCGTACTACGGAACTCAGCGACCAAAAGCTCAGGAGTGGATGCATTTTCCGCATATAATCGCGCTCCTTTGTGACCTCGATTCCAATAGGCAGTAAATCCTTTGGATCAAGATTTGGCAGCTGCCTCTTGAGTCCGGCCATCAATTTCTTGAGTATCTGCGGAGTCCTATCGTAAATAGAGGATACCAGTGAGATAGGAGGCCCAAGATGAGTTGCTGATGCCAGGGTTAGATCTTGAGGCCGGTGACATGGACGGAGCTCACAGTCAGGTATCACGGATGTCCAGCTAAATATTTTGCGAAGGGAGCCAACGCCGTCCCGACTCGTCCGCCCGTGGGCCTCATACCGCCGAGTCGCTCATTCCATCCAGAGTTGATAAGACGTTGTCGTACGCAGCGGTCCTGTTGTATATAAACCACTCCAAGCCCTTGCAACGACATGTGGAGACGGCACGAGAGAGGTAGCTTCTCTGCATTCACTAAGTCAGACAGGTCGTTAGTCTCGGTTACATTTGCCAAAGATGCTCTCACGTACAACCGACATCCTCACCCACAACCCGAGTGTGATTGTGAGGTCTTCTTCTGCAGCTGGAGCCCGAATCCAAGTACCGCCAACTTATTTGACCTTTTACAGCGCGTATGGTCTGGTTGCTGGAGTGATAGACGATATCTTTGACCAGAATCCTGCCGGTAAGTAGAGAAAGATGAACAGACCCTGACTTATGTGAGTGATTGCATTATACTTTGGGCTGCGAGTGCAGGGACTTACCAATTTCCACCATATACTATCGTTTCCCTGATTCCAACATAGCAGCACGCCTAGAGTACGAGTTAATATATACCCAATGAAACGGTTCCAATAGAAAAGATATAATGTTATGCCAATAACGATACTAATGCTGACAAATCTAGAAGCTTGGGTCAAGCATCGGTAAATTTGGAGGGTGAGTGAGAGGTATGATTGCAGGGTATCTGAGGGCAGTTGGGCGGTATGCTGGTATCTTCAAGGCATGAACTACGAGTGGGACGCCGGTGGAATTGAATCGAAAGGCAGCGAGAGTGTTCTGAGTGCCTGCGTCGAACGGAGGACGGACGCGAAGGTATGCTCAAGCGGCGAGCGCCAGAGGTTCGTTCCTTGCCGCGGGCCACGTGAGACGTTCTCGGCCGGGCTCAACTACGTAATGCGTGACGCGTGACGAGATAGGGGACGAGATACGCGTTTACGGTCGACCTGTGACAGTTCCGATGGCATTGCAAGAGCTCGTGTATATCGCTCATCTCCTCCTCGACTTAAAACACCAGGCTTCAAGCTTTTTTAGACCAGACTCGCTGTATATTTTTTGCCAACCGCCATACCAGCTGTGCCGACTGACCGTTAAGTGTAGTAGTTATGCAACCCTCATCATCGGCAGTCAACGCCTCCAGCACCCCATTTGAAACGGCTGGCCCTCCACTCATAACAGTGACTTGTTCAGCGCAGGCTTCGGAGTACGGAAAGTGTATACTGGCAACATACACAGACATCACAGAAAAGATGCATGCAAGGACGAGTTTGCTAAATTTGGTGCGTGTCTGCGAGAGGCGGTGAGTCGCTTCCAGTTGTCCTGCGAGTGAAAGTGTTCATCTAGGCTGCTCTAGATGAAACGCAAATGGTGACACGCTGATGAGGGTGTTATTAATCCAAATACTACAAGATGACTCTTCCTCCTCAGAAATTAAATAATCAAGTAGAATCCAAGCTGCCAGGAAGTGTCCGATTGTTGGCACCCTCATCCTGCCTTCTCCTTGTTTCGGTTTCATTCCGAGCACCAGCACGTGCGCGCACACTTGCTTGTACCTGCATGAGTAGCTGGATGGAGTTGGAGAGTTGCCAGGGTGTGGTATTAGGGAGTGGTAGCAAGTTCTCTGAGGAAGATCCTTGTTCAGGCGGAGGGGGTGCTGGATTCCTCAGTCTACGAATTATGTGGCTAAGATGGAGATCAAGAACGTGTGGGCGGCTCAGACGGCCCATCTGTCTTTGCGAGACCTTCGTCGAAGAGGACAGGTGAAGCAGGCGTGGATTGCGGAGGTAAGGGTAGCAGAGGGTCGGGTGTATCTGTCGGCATCGCGGACTGGAGGGACGTTTCGTACGCGATGGTCGTAAGCACCATGTTGAGGATGATAATGGCAAAGTCGATAAAGAGAAGTTGCAACTTCGTGGGAGGTGATGCTATACTCAATTATTACGTCGTTTATCTTACAGCCGAGGACAAAAGATACGCACCTGTGCCCACGAAGTCGAGTATAATTGACCTCTCCCAGTCTCCGGGCCTCGGAATGCATGCGTCCACACGCTACTGAGGTTGAAGAGCAGTATGAGGATGAACCAAAAGCGCAAGGACAGCGCCGTGCGTCAATGTCACGCGGCCCTCGCAAATTGGAACTGGAAGATGTAGTACGGCAGAGGAATGGTAGGAGAGCTGGGGAGAGAAAGAACGAAATCGTGTACAGCTGGTACAGAATGCGTTCGATCTAGCGAAGTAGTGCTCCATGGTTAACTACTGAGGCGCGGAGGTCGAGTGTGTAGTATGAGGCGTACCGAGTTGATGATGTGTGTGCTGTCGTTGGGCATGGCGCATAGGCATGTCATGTAAATGTCTTAGCTACTTAGTACGGCCGGCACGTTTTCCAGCATATGCGTCGGCAAGACGAGGCTCAAATGTACCGCAGATATGGTCACTCTGAAACCAGTACGAGATTCAGTCGCGGAGCGGTACTCACAGCTTGACCAAGACGGATTATTGGGCGGGGACGACTCAGGGTCCCTGTGACTGACACGACGATTGTCACAAATTTAAGTAACGCGTGACAACTGCTCAGGTAGCAGCGCGTTTTTAACGCGTACGCGGTCGAGCGGACGAGACTCATTAGCCTCCTACCCTACGCCTGGCATATTGTCGCTCCCACCGCCCCTCGTCATGAACAAGCCCGTGAAGGAAACTCGAGAAGGGGAATCGAAATATCCACAGATTTCTTTGCCCGTCGCGGCCCTCAACAAGCGTAGCTGGCTCTTCACAACCTCCTTCCTCCCAACCTTCCTCTTCCCAGCCAACACAGTCGCAGAAACTTGGCCCCAGAACAGGCTCAAAGAGGGCGAACGACGTAGGCAAAACAAGGGCTGTTTTCTATATCATCCGACAGTGGCGCCGCAGATGGCAAAGCTGAACACGGGTGCATCTCAATCTCGAGCACGAGCACTACGGACGACTCTATCGTGGTTGTCGCTGGGCCTAGCTCAAAGACCAAGGCCAGAGCTTTCCGCCGCCAAAAAGCCACTGAAACCGCTGAGGAAAACCTTCACCCCGTCTCAGTCGCAGTCGAGTGCAAAGACCATCGTCAAGCGGCGCGCGCAACGCGCGACGGCGGGGGCCACGCCTGCGTCCTCGACAAGGCCAGTTGTGCGCAGGAAGCGTAAACTGGGTTGGGACGACATCTGCTCCGAAGACGAGATGTTTAAAACCAGACCCCAGTACCATGAAAGACGGGCTCACGCGTGCCCCAGTACCACGCGCTCTCATGTCTTCTAACACAAACAAGGACGAACACATCTCTTATTCGCCTTCCAGCCTTAGCAGTCTCTCTGGAGCCTCGAAAAGAAGACGCACCGCTTTGACAACTGCCAGGCCAGCTGCCGAATACGCGTCAGGCGATGAAGAGGATGCGGAAGGGGTTCCCAGCAGCATTTCCGACGAGCAGGAGCTCATCATCCCGAGAACAAGGAAGAGTTTTGCGCAAACAGGGGGGGCCGGCAAACACTTGCCAAAGGCAGACGAGAGACCCGGGGTGGCCGACCCGACCGATGAACCCTGCCCGCCATTGACGGACTCGCCCTTGACATCGCCTAGCGAACGGTCTCCTACGCCAGAGATTGTCTCTCTCCCGCAGGATGTTTGCAACGGAGGAAGATCCCATGATGGACGTCGACATGACGGATGCTGCCAACCTTCTTCATAGCACTCAGGAGCACCAAGACTCGGACGCAGAGGTCAGCCAACAACTCATCACACGGGAAGAATCGCCTTTGGTCGAGTCTTTCATCCTCTACCATGTCTGGGATTCTACCATGCTTGTCTCTTCACGAACCAGAACCTGATTCGTGGGGAGTTCGGCCCGCAACACCGCCGCCGGTCAGCGAGCCCACCGCCCCTCCCACCGACACCTGTTGCGCTTACTGTCGCGACCAAAACGGCTCAAACCATCGCGAGAATCAAAGCCGCTGCAGAGGCCGCTGCACGGGAGCAGCAAGGACACTCTGAAGACGAACTCCTTCTAGAAGGGCTCAGCGATGATAGCGACCTTGAATCCCTGGACTTGAAACTGAAGCCCGCTCGGTGAGACTCATTTTCCTCGCAGAGTGTGTTTCGTCTAACTCAATGGTCAATTATGTAGAAGGTCATCACCTTCAAAACATTCAGGTCTTCCTTCTTCGCCGTTAACTTCCATGGCACCCTCTTCAGAGCACGAGCAGTCTGAAGCCGGTCCATCAACTCGATACAATTTCCGTCGTCGTTCCTCGCCGTCCGACAAGCGAAGTCGCCCAGGCTCTCCCGGAAGTGACAATGAATCCACACGGCCGCTACCACCCCCGAAGAAGAAAGCGGGTGAATCCGCTCGATAAACTTCTGCGAGAAAAGCTGAAAGACGCTAAGTCTGGCAAAGGGATGGAAGGTATACGTCTCGCAGAGGCTATGCTTCAGGACAAGGATCTGGTATTAAGGAATAAAGGCAAGATGCGCGAGGAAATGGACTTGGAGGAAGACAGTGACGACGCGATGTGGGCGAACGTGGACGCGCATCGGGACACTCAGCGTTTCAGCCTATCAGCTTGCGATGGCCAGGACGGCAGCGACAGCGAGGGTGAGGGTGAGGAAAGCATCGACTTGGATATTGCAGAGGCAACGAAACATCTCGGAGACGAACAAGGTGCTGCTGTCGGCAAGATTCTTGACACGGACCGGAAGGGGTGGTTGCGAAAGGGCAAGACGAAGAGGAAAGCCGGCAAGGGGGTTGCATTATGGCAAGACCCTAGTGCTTCAGATCCAGATGTGGACATGGCTCAGGACAATGACTTTGCCCAAAATCCCCCGCTTGATCAAGAGAGTATCAAAACTGACCGGGTATTGAATACCTTACAGGCCGCAATATCTAAGAAAGGTAGGAATTTGCAGTTTACTAGAAAATGTGTCACATTTAACTGGAAACTATGCAGATGTTGTGCGATTATCGGGTCTCCTCCGCGCTTACCTGCTCTCAAGGTCGAACGAGGCTCATAGGCCTCAGCTTGTCTCTTGGCTCTTCTCTCTGCGTGCGTAGCCCATTCATCAGAGCTACGAGATACAGACCGATGATGTCACATTAGTACTTTACTCAGATCCTATCGTCCGCGAGAGGGCTTATGAGTCCCTAATATCCCCCGTATTACGCTCCACTATACAGTACTCTCTTTCCGCGTTGTTCGTGTCGGCTTTGGCACAACTTGGTGCAAGCCCCGAGCTCATGGCGGGCCGTGGGCTCAGGACAGAGGCGGTCCGCTCCTCAGCGTCCTCTACTCGGTTTGGACTTCCTCACGCGGATAATCTCCGTTCTGAAAACCTTGGCACAGTATGTTCGCTCTTGTTCGCCTGAGCACGGTTAGCCTGACGACCCACCCAGGTGACTTCATGCTCAGAGATGGTGCAAATGCACCCGAAGACGCTCCCGGCCTCATTGTAGCACTGGTTCTCGTGGGCTTAGACCCATCCACTCCCGCGGAGCTTCAATCCGAGATTATGGTCGCGATAGATATTGTTGGTGGACAAAATGCCCAGCTCCTCGTGCGGATACTCTGACATGGTATGTTCAGTCCGAAATACTCACTGGGCTAATCAGCTTATTGTTTGATAGGAGCCTCCGTTGTGCTCTAGACTGCTCGACTTTGCCAGGGGCATGACTGCGGAGAACAGAGCCCATCTACTCACACTCTTCTGCGGCGCATCTCCTCAGATGGGCCGTATTAAGCGGTGGCTCTCTCATAGTCTCCTTTTAGGCGCAGACACTTTCAAGCCCGTAAGTAGTGCCCTTGCTATATTGTACAATTCCGCTCCTCATACCGGCCTTATAAGACACAATACACAGTGCTGCCCCCCTTAGGACCATTTGTGGACATGCTTGCGCCAGTGAGTGGCTCAAAGACGGTTTTCGACGTCGTTGGGGGTGCCGAGGAAGATGGCTACTTCGACAATCTGCTTCACTACATCGACATTCTCAGCGCGGCACTAAGCGATGTTCCTGGCTACGTTTGCAGAGGAGAGGGTCAGTGGACATGGGTCTACGCCCAGCAGATGTTTATCCCCGGAGAAGGCCAAAACGGAGCTGCAGCAGATCAAGCATTGTTTAGATGTCATCCATGGCAAAATTGGTAGGATTATCTCGTCCAGCTTAGAGCAATAGCAAAGCCTGACTCACTTGTTTTACAGTGATACACGAGCCGCACATCTTGATCGGTCCCGCGCCAAAGCAGCGATCCAACAGCTCTCATTCCGTCTGTATTACCAACGATAAGCAACCCTCAAGGCGGGACGCTCCAACCGTCATGGCCTTCAATCGTGGGCTTTCCAAGTCTAAAGCGACCTCCTGATCCTCCGTTACCCGCTCGTTATCAACATTACTATACTTTACAATACACATCGCAGACGTGGCCCTGTCACATTTCTTGTAAACCATTCCCATTAGATAGCATAGAGTCGCGTTCTTAGTTGTACAGGGCTGTCTCATGTAATCGTTACATTAGATTTGTAGAACCGAAATCATCGTCATCTGTAACCTCATCAGGTTTGTGACGTTTGCGAGCAAGGTCTTCGACATCAGAGTCGTTCAAATCGAGCTCAATGTCCCATACAGGACTCGGCGGGCGCTTGCGAGGAGGTACCTGGTGCTACGGGTTCTGGCGGAGACTGTGGAGGCGTCACGTTCAAAGTCGAGCTCAATATCCCACGCTGGGCTCGGTTCGCGAGGCGGTCTGGGTGCGGCATCGGTGTCGGCGCGTTGCTTGCCTTTGTCTCGTGCAGCACCCTTGCTAGCAGCCGAAGAATCACTACGTTTTTGCTGAGACTGCGTTTGTGAGGAGAAAGGTAGCGTGCTCGGCCCGCTGCTGCGGAAGGGCTTCTCGAATGCGTCTTTGATTCGTTTCACTTTAACCTGGGCCGAAGCCCGGAAGTTGCAGGAGTTGCTTGAGGATGCCTGTGCGATATCTGCAAAACTCTAGATATCGTTGAGACGCGCCCGCAACGTGAAGGAAAGATGACACACTCCGACTGAACTGCGCAGGATCTCGACATCAGTTTTTTGTTGACCTTGTTGATGCTAGTGAGAGCCGTGCGGAGGATTGACTGGTAGTCCTTGTCCACGCGCTCTTTGATTAACGTTGGAGGCTTGTGTTCAAACTGTTTGAAGGTTGATAGGTTAGAATCCAGCCTCGTCTGGTCTTTAAAATGATGAGTATTGGTACAAGTAGCAGATAGCAATGTGGCTTACGACCAAGCCACTATTACGGTAATATTGTTGATCAAGCAGGTCTACGTTATTTTCAGAAAAATTTTTTTACTGGAGTGCGGAATTTATAGTATAGGATGTACCTTTGTCAATTCTCGTATTGAGTCTTGATGCTCGCTCTGTTCGCGAGGAGATGAGTGTGGAAGCGAGACAGTGTGCGAAATAGACCTACTACGTCGCACACAATTAATAATATTCGTAAGTTATAAGACGTACCAAGGCGTTCAATTCGCTGATGAATATACTCTGGATGCAGCCTATGATACTTTAGACTACAATATGCGTTAGTTAAGGTGCTAGGTCTCCGAACGATCAGACGCACCTGAGGAAGAGGACACCAGTGGTTCGGCCCACCTGGTAGTCGGCCACTATGTCGCCGAATTCCTTGCCGACATTTTTGACGCAGTCGAGTATTGGGTTGCCCCCGCTTGCGCGTAGAAATGAGTCTCCGGCAAGTGCTCTGCGCTACAAGGTACCGCATACTTGACAGGGATTCACAATAATATTATTGCCGCCTCCTCCGGGCTGAACGACCGGAGGCTTGACTGGCCCTGAAGAGGTCGCTGTAGGCTTTGCCGAGGAGGAGGCTGTGTTCTGCATGAGAGTCGGATTCAAGCCCTGAATCGAGCGGGCGACGGTCGGCGCGTGCCGCGTCTCGGCAAGAGCGTGAGCGTGTCGTGACCGTGACGCGATAGCCTGGGAGGCGGGAGCTGATCACAGCGCAGGCTGCATATGCCACTCTCCCAAACCTTTGCGCAATATACCCATCTTGTGCCTATCAGAGCACATGGACCCCCGCGAACGCCATATATCCCCCTGCTTGCTTACGTCGTGGGTAACGTCGACTCTTGACTCGGACCGCCATGGAGAAGAGTCTCCCAACGTCTACACCCCTCCTCCCTGTCGCTGCGGAGAGCAGTGAGGGACGTTCTGTGGGGTTTCGCGCCGTAAACGCGTCTGGAGACTTTTTGCTGGCGACTGTGTGCTTGTTCGCGGTGACACAGTGGTCATTCTATGAAGACCCGGCTCGAAGGCAACGGTTCCGCGGTCAAGGTTCCTCTCCACGCTGCCGAGATTCTCGACAAATGCAGTCTGCTCGACGTGAAACCGGGACCTCCGGTAGACTTCAACCAAAGGGATCACTCCGACCGGTTTCGTGCCTGGCACAAGAGCAACGTTGATCAAAAGTGAGTATGGGGACACACAGTTGTTACGTCTCACGTACTGACCGGCGTTAGAACGCGACAATCTGGACAGGCAAGCTAAATGGACTCGAGATCATTAATGGGGACATTCTTCTCGACAGAGGTCTTGTACAGGCCGTAGGAATCATCGTGGTGAAGTTCTGGGTGCTTACAAGCTCGAAGACGTCGAGACCATCGACGCGAATGGCTCTTGGGTATCCCCTGGGTATGTGTATAGCGGTCGGGACGATGATTTTCACTAAAACTCAGCTACACTCAAAGTATTGTCGACATGCACAGTCATCTGGCCGTCGACTCTGCCCCAGCTCTTAGCGGCTCGAGCGATGGCAACTCTCGCAAGGGTCCCATTCTTCCGGTAGGACTCTGTATATCCCTATATTACTTGTTGCTCAAAACAGCGGTATATAGTGGCTACGTGCTCTCGATGCGCTCAATACACACGATGATGCATACAGGCTTAGCATGTCTGGTGGTGTAACCACTGCCCTCATTCTTCCAGGATCAGCAAACGCCATTGGTGCGTAACACCTAACTAGCCGATTTATAGTGGCATCGTACTGACCCTGCGCATACAGGTGGTCAGGGTGCGGTTATTAAGCTCCGTCCTACAAAGGAACGGTCTCCTACGTCCATGCTCCTTGAGAACCCTTATTCCACTAACACGACGGAGTATGACTCTAAGGTTGCCTTCAGGTGGAGACAGATGAAGTAGGTCGTCGCAGAAACCATGCGCAAATAGCTCGCTTACCGTGCCTCTAGACATGCTTGTGGTGAGTGCAAGCTTCCCATGTCAACCGTATTACAGCCGATCCCTTCAACTGGCATCTGCAGGCGAGAATCCGGGTATGTCTACAGTACAATGGGTCTGGGCCAGTTTTCCCTTAACAAACTCAACAGATCGCGTGTACTCCGGAACCAGAATGGACACAACCTGGGCATTCCGTCAAGCGTAAGCTGCCTTGATCGACGTGTCGACATAATTCCGACCAGCTTGCCACAGGTACAATAAGGCTCGTGAGATTAAAGTTGCGCAAGACGAATATTGCGCCAAGGCGGTCAAGGGTGAATGGGCTGGCCTTGCCCCAGAATTCCCTGAGGATTACCAATGGGAGGCCCTCGTCGACGTTCTTCGTGGCCGAGTCAAGGTGAGTGTCATTCGCGTACTTGTAGGTTGTATGTGACCAAATACTCTTTCCCCTAGGTACACAATCACTGCTACGAGACGGTTGATTTGGATGACATGGTCCGGGTAAGTTTGGGTCTCTATTTCCGAGGTGATGATCGGAATACTCACGTGTGTCAGATTACGAACGAGTTCCAGTTCTCAATTGCTGCCTTCCATCATGCGCATGAGACCTATCTCGTTCCGGATACTCTCAAATCTGCGTATGGTGCGCACACAATCTTGCTGGGATTTTAGAATATCTAATGGAGCTCTATCTTACAGGACACCCTCCCGCCATCGCACTGTTTGCCACCAACGCGAGGTACAAACGCGAGTCATACCGCGGCTCGGAGTTTGCACCCAAGATTCTCACCGAGAATGGCCTACAGGTCGTGATGAAGGTGACCTTGTCCGGTCGTGGGCGACACAGCAAAAAACTGACATGTCTCGCAGTCTGATCATCCCGTCACCGACTCTCGATTCTTGCTCAACGAGGCCCAACAAGCGCATTACTATGGCCTGGAAGCGAACTTGGCTTTGTTGGCCGTGACGGGAACACCTGCACAGATCCTCGGTCAAGACCACAGAGTTGGTTCCTCACAAAAAAGGTATGAAAAACCATATCTGGTTCTCTGGGTCATGCTGATGAACGATTGCCAGGATATGACGCTGGTCAGTATAATTGATACATCTCATCCGCTTGTGTCCTCATGCGCCCTAGATCTGGTTCTCTGGGATAGCCACCCTCTTGCCCTCGGTGCGACCCCAAGCAAGTTTGGGTTGACGGTATACCCCAAATCGCAAAGCCTCATGTACATACCAAACCCCCCAACTTCCAGGTTCCGCCAAAGACACCCAACTTCGACAAAGAGATTGCGGAGACGCTCGCTAATGACGGCCTCCCCCCTCTCTTGCCGGAGCATGCTAAGGCGAAGACTGTCGTATTCACAAAACGTCAGCGAAGTTCTCGTAAAAGATAAACACGAGATTCGAGAGCTCCTAGGTGCTCGTGCCGCAGGTGAAGGCGTCGTCGTTACCACGTATGGTAAAATCACTTGCACCGGTGCCAGCACAACTGCGTGCGCGAGTGCGGCGCACGAGGATGCACAGTTCATTAACTTGAACGGCGGCTCCATCGCACCCGGTTTGCTGTCGTACGGTTCTCCACTTTGGTCTGCAGGAAATTCAGGGCGAGGCAAGCACTTCTGACGGATATGTCTTCGACCCTCTTGTGCACAAGGTTCCTTCGATCGTTGGAGGCGATGACGCTGTCTTCCATGCTGCTGACGGTCTACAATTTACAACCCGCGACGCCCTGTAAGCTAGTCGCGACCCACTTCCGCCAACTTCCGCTCACATTCTCTTTAGGTACGCATACAGGCACGGTGTCACCGCCGGAGTAACCGCCCCCAAGTCTATCGGACTCATTTCTGGCGTCAGCACGGCATTTGCGACTGGCGCGCTGCATCAGCTCGACAAGGGCGCTCTGGTCCAGAAGGATGCTGCGCTCCACGTCACTGTTGGACATTCGTCAAGCGGTCCTAGCGTTAGCACGCAGATCGCAGCGCTCCGCAAGCTGCTGCAAGGCAGCGCCAAGGGCGCGCTGGGTGCTTGGTTTGACAAAGTTATCAAGGTAAGAAGACGTCGTTTCTTCTTAAGACAATTCAATTCTGACGGTTGCTCAGGGCAAAGTCCCCCTGGTAATTTCGGTGGAGAACGCAGATGCTATTGCGTCTTTGATTCGCTTGAAGGCCGAAGTGGAGGCTGACCTGGACACGACGCTCAAGTTCGTCTTCGCTGGAGCGGCCGAGGCTCACATCCTCGCGAAAGAGATCGGCGAGTCTGGCGCGGGTGTCATCTTGACACCAGCTCGTCCCTTCCCTCATTCGTGGGAGCAAAGGCGCATGTAGGCGTCCTCTATGCCTCCTTGTCTTGCCATGCGCTCATGAAAACTTCGTTAGCCTCCCAGGTCCTCCTCTCTCTGAACAGAACTCCGTTGCTGCATTGCACGCGGCCAATGTGACCGTGGCCATCGGCATCACAGGTACCTGGCAGGCAAGAAACACTCGTTTTCGTTCGACGTCGGATGGGTAAGTCGCGCGACAGTCTCGTCGCATTCACGAAGCTCATCCCAATGTCAGACCGCGTTGGAGGCTGGAGGCGCACTGAGCAAAAGCGAGGCAATCGCACTGGCGAGCTCCAACCTGGAAAAGCTCCTGGGCATCCACGAGACCCACGACGATCTGGTGGCCACTACCGGTGGTGACCTCTTGGACTTTACCAGCAAAGTGGCTGCTATTATCTCGCCAAGGCGGGGTCTCGTCGATATTCTGTGAAAGAATATGTCTTGACTGAGCACCGGGCTCCTACCGACCGATGCAACTTTACGGTAGTTAAGATCGTGTAAAAGGGTGTATATATCTGTGTGGGGAGGCAGGAGCACTGTTGGGACAGTACTACGCTCCGTTGGTCTGTGCCTCAACTCTCTCATGCCGTACTCTCTTCTCGAAGAATTCGCAAATCTTCGTGAGATGTTTTGTAAGGAGAAAGATCGGTTTGGACTCGTCTATAATCGTTTTGAGCCAGCAGCATATCGGCAGTCAAACATCATGCACACCTGAAGCTACAATCTTCCCGTGTCTCCTGAGCAACCTTGGAGTCGGTGAAGAACCGATGTCCGTTTGGAACGATGACCATCGAGTGCTGGAAGACGGGTGGTTAGCGCATGTGCCAGCTCCGTAACCTGTGCACGCACATGTGGATACCACAAGCAAAGCTCAGATATGTCCCTGGGAGCCGCCGGAACGTTGTAACTACCCACCACCTGTACCACAGCTCGTACGAGGCGCATGGCAGAGACCGCTTGAATAGGCTAGTTGAATCACGTTTTCGTAGCACAATAAGGTATCACATACCTCGGTGCTCAAGAAGAGACATGACAGCTGCACATCCCGGACCGTGCCCTATGAGCACAATCTTTCGTGCGTCCGTGAGTCTGTTGAAGGTTAGTGCGTGTGTGCTGCTTCCAAGACGTGCCATACTGAATGTAATTATCCCACAGATACACCATGACATCATGAGACCAATCCTTGACTTCCTTATGCCGACTCTACATGAAGTGCGCAGTGAGTCTCATGCAACAGACCATAGGTTATACATACCCTTGAAGTCATAGCCGTAACAGGCTTGGGGTACAAGTTTACATCAAGAAGGGCATAACCTAAATTTGTGACCTTCTCGATGAGTTGCTTACTGAAATCGATCTGCCCATTACAAAGGTCAATGCAATTTCTCAATAAATTACGAGTGTTGTTTACCATGTATGAGTGTTCCTCATGCAAATTGCACATCAACGCCGATTCGAGTTCGATTCTAAGGTTACCACTTCATCATAGTCAGCATGAGTTGTAGTCAAATTGTGCAGAGTGTGCCCCACAATTCGTGCACGAAGACGACCAGGGTCTCGTTTTCCATGATATCCTGTCTACGATCGTGTAGTAAATATTTGTAATCCAGAATGAAGAGACAATCTCACGTGCACGTCACTTGTGAATAGAAAGCGATCCGTCATCTCTTTGTTCGCGAACGGGATTTGAAGCATATTATGCTGTTTAAACAGATAGTCCTGTCTGTGTGCCTTGAGAAGTTCTGTAGAACCAGCTATGAGCTCTTCGGCGTGAATCGCATGATTTGTCTGTGATTACCAGGAATGGAGACCGCCATGTCTTGTACCTCTGTGACTCCTGCATTAGCACTGTGAAGCCTCTCTTCACGAAATTGACAAGCGCACCGTCCTTCGGCTCACAAGCCTTTGGCACAATACTCTTCCAATGTTTACTCTGTTCCATAGCTACTTGCCACACAGTTTCGGTGGCGACTTCCGAAGCCGTCATGGGCGGCAGCTCGGGCGCGGCGCCTCTCCAAGAACGACCTTGGCGACTGCTGTCGCAGAACTCGAAATTGCGTCGAGGCAGTACCCACCCTGAAATTTGAATGCCGTTACACAGTCGTTTACAGGAAGGAGCGCTGATGCTTACTTCGAGCGCCACAACGAGCTTCCCCTTGGCGAGACCGGACAACATGTGTGTCATGTGAGCGTAACCGGCAGGGGTGACCTCGCACTCTCCCAGGTCGTCTCCCTTCGCCGCATCGAACCCGGCAGAGACTGAAAATAATGTCACAAAAATGGGCCGGACTTGAGGAGACAAAACTCACTTATCACGAGTTCGGGGGCGAATTCCATGGCAATGGGCATCACAATACTCTGAAATGCGGTATATAGTCGGCATCGCCCATGCCTCTTCCTGGCCACGGTATGTTGACCGAGCTAGAGAAGTCAGGATTTTGACGGACACCTGCAGACTGGAAACATACTATCCGAGCCCAGGGCCGTTCTCCATTCAGGATGTCATGCTGCCGAATGGGGCCGTTAGGATAAAATTGACCATTGTCATATCGGTTAGTAGAGATATGTATAGCACAGAAGGGTCGTACATAGAAGGCTTTCTTGTGTACCGTTACCGTGGGACGGAAGGGGTTAGCAAGTAATTCATGAAGCCAGTTCAGTTTCTTGCCGTGATGAACGTCCTGCCTGCAACGTAAGTAGCCGTTAGCGCAATCGAGAAATGAGGTGGGTACGCGTACCAATCGAGGATGAGCACTTTTCTTGATGTCCGTCAATTGTTGGCGTAACTTTGATAGCGACCGCTACGTTATTGAAGAAGCAGAAAGGCACCATGTGCTCGTCGGGCTCCGAGTGATGTCCAGGGGGACGCACGATCGCAAAAGGACTTCTGGACAGCCCCTTTCGCCACAGCGAGTGTTGCCTCGATGACGCCGCCACAGGATGCTCAAGCGCGCAGCCTGTGGAGTACCAGGACTCACATAAAGCGAGAGGTCTTGGTAATACATTTCGGAGTCGACAATATCCTGCGTGCTCATGTCTAGAGGCAAGCGCGTCGCGCCTCAGCCGTGGGCATGCACACAGCATCGACGGCACCCACCTCCAGATCGCCATGTACCTTGTCTTCCACAGCGTCTCGGGTGTCTGTGCACGAGCAGCACCTCGTCGCGCGCTCGGCCTCGCGGATAGGCAGGCTCGCTTTTGCGAGATGAGGCCCCCGCGCGCTGGAACGCCTCGTAGATGCGCCGGATACGGTCCGGCTGCTCGGGCGTGCCCAGATAGAAGGTGTGGCTGCCATGCAGGTAACCGTGGCTCGCCAATGCGCGTGTCGGGTACACGTAGCACTACCCATGAGCCTCTTCCCTCCCTATAAGCTAAGCGAGAGCATGCAGAGTTTCGCAGCCGCCCCAGATCACAGCGTGGCGGCTGAATTCGGAAGTTTTTGGTGGCGGGAGCGACGACCGCGCGACGCTCCGTTGGCCTATGACCCGCCGAGCCGCCCGCTGAGGGACGACGCCGCCGACGTCGACGGGGGCTTCGGGACTTGGGACGTCAACGTCCATGGGCGCGTCGTCGTCGCTGTGCTGCATGGAAGGTGTGCGTTAGATTTGTGCGCGTTGGAACGTTACCTGCGAGTACAACCTCGAGGGAATGGAGTACAACAGCAGTTCGTGACTGCTTCGTTCGTGACCGTGTAGTGTCCACATCGGGAACGGTTCCCACCCTCATGTCTACGCATATGGTGACGGCCAGTGGGTCGAGGGTGGTCGGTCACCAGCTGTATCCTTGGGACTACGCGCGGCGCTGCTTTATAGCATGATAGAGACGGCGGTGACGGGATAACACTTGCTCAGGTCGGAAAACTCATCGTTTCCAGACGAAGTGGGAGCAATGTTGAGTTACAAATTCAATAGGCGCCCAATAGCATAGCTAATCTATGACGGCCTCGTTCGTTATGAAACTCTGTCGCGGAAAGTGTACTGGCAGTCAACTGGCAGTGAAATGGAGTACGTCTGCTGACGCCGTTTGAATACTGGGAATGGCCGGATACGCCACGTGCAGGATAAGCTGCGCGTGCTAATCTAAAACACACTCTGCCTTTTCCGTGCTGTCACCATCTCAGATCCCGCATGCGCGTATGCGCAGACACTGCATGAGTCATCGGACCCAACAGCTTGGCTTTCTCAGATTATTTACCAACCGCGCGCTACAACGACACTGCAGAATACCTGAGACATGATGCAGACTGACGGTAGTCGATAATGCCATTTGCTAGTCTTTCTACACAGTCTATTGATTGAAGATGTGTAGTTCAAGGAGATCCGGTAATAGATCCTATTGAGTCGATGAAGTGGCAGCAATGGGCACTGTCGCTGTCTGGCCATAAGTGGTAAGCGCCAAGCACGACACAAAATGGCATAGTAAACACGTTAAGCAACTGATAGAATGTGCCATGTGACTACACAAAACGTAATAGGTTGAGAGGCTTGAATGGTCTAGAGATCATTACGGGCAAGGGTGTGTTGATCACATGGCCTGCGTAAAGAGTATAGAACTTGATTGTATCTAAAGGAGACGAAAGTGACTATACAGAGGCCAAGGAGAAGGTGGTAAGAAGCGTGACAGAATTGAGTATGGTGCCGATCGGTGCTCAGTATAGACAATGATCCGGCCAAAACAGCTCTGCCAGACGGCCACCGTCATGTGTACATCGACCCGAGAGGGCAGTCAGCACAGCTCGAAGTGACAAAGCCTGCGACGGTACACGCGAATCGAGTTATGAGAGGATGGGCACGGCGCCGATGGAGTGCCAATATAACACGCACTCCGAGTGGAATAGCTGCTGGCACTGAACAACCATGAACAAGACGGCGCAACAAGGGCGAGCGTCTCGACCGAGCGTCTGGACAGTCGTATTTGCAGGCAGACAGCGTAATGATAACTCTCTGTGGGATATCTCAGCTGAAAGTGGCACTCTATAGGGTAGTGTATGGCGAGAACGCGGCATGCGGTTGACGGGGTTTTGTGTGGTGGACTCAGGCTTTCCCCTGGGCGGGCGGAAAGTGTCGTGGAAGGTACGGGCGTACCCTCCACAGTAAGTTCTTGTACGCTTGTTTTTCTACGGACCCTTCTCCAGGACGACTCGGAGCGATTTCATGCCATTCAGCAGAGCGAAGGTCGACGAGCGCTGGGCACACTGCACAGACCGCCCTCCCGGTCCCTAATTCGATTCGGCATGAGACCGCACTAAGTACCGAGGCTTGACCCCAAGATGGTTGAAAGATACACCACCAGGACGACAGCAAAGACCAAATATGACAGAGGCTGATCTTTGTACTTGCACACTGCAATGAGATTACAATCTCAGACAAATGGCGGACAAATCGGAGCGATTCGGCAAACGGGACCAATCATCAAGCCCCGTACTAAACCATACGAGAATGAGAACTGCGATAGTAAAAGAACGGAGAGGAAGCTTCTGCTCCCATCGGATTACCTGGTGTGTCGGTCGTTATGGTAGGGTATAACGATCGATGAGGACCCAAAACATGAGGAACTCCACAACCAGTAGATTGCATGATCGCTTATGTGGACCAGTGCCGTCCTGGGCTTGACCACAGTCACCCATAACAGAAGGAGGTCTTGTAGGGCTAAGGGATCGCGAGATTAGCGTGAAGACGAAGATGCAAAACTCAAACATGAACAGTCAGGCTACATCTCTCAAAGGTTGTGGTGGTAGGGAGGAGGAATGGAGGCACGGTGCGCAGGCGTCATTTCCGGCGAATAAAGCGAAAGAGAAGAAAGAGGCTGGGCGCAAGACAGAGTAGGAATTGAGACGGAAACAACAGAAAACTAGTGATAGCGAAGCTAGGAGAAGAAGCACCGAGAGCAAGGACGCCAAGCCACGAAGGCCTATCAAAGTATCTTCACTGCGAATAGTGGACGTGAAGATGAACACGCGGGAAGAAGGAGAAGCACGAGAGCAGGAGGACCGCCCCAAACCACGATCGCTTCAACGTTCCACGTTGAACGATGAAGTATGAACCAACGGGTATGGCGGCAGACGAGTGCGAAGTCTGCGCAGCAGCGCCAATGCCGCCGAGCAAAGGAGGATAGTTGATGCGCGCTCGTCTTCGACCAATCTGGTCTGTCTCGTCCAGCGCGTGCCGGGCTATAGCCCATGCGCACCTAGGAGCCAATCGGACACCAAGTAGGACTGCGGACTATCGACGCAAGATAGAGGGTTGAGAGGGTGGAAGGGAAAAAACGGGTCCATGAAGGCATTCGCCCCGTTGTTCTACTGCAGAAGTATGTTGAACATAAATAGGAATGCCTGCTTTGCAGAACATTGTGCGGAGTCTTCGGTGCACCCGTTTCTAATGCCCGGACTGCCGACAGCCGACTAGAAATTTCCGGCTGGTCTTGTTTTAGAGCCCGGGCGGTGCGGTGCTAAAGGTGTGCCGGCCATTCGACTTCAGAGAGGTCCCGTTCGGCAGACGCAGACAGCGACGGTGGGAGGAGAAAATCCCCCTTTTGCGGTAATCAATGTAGTTGTTTGTAAAGGCTCTGGAGCTGGCGATTCAAACAGCGGAGATGGCGCTGCTTCCGGAATCATCCGAAATCGATCAACATTCCCACCCGTAATAAGGGCGCCTCATGTTGTTGAGTGAAAGTTCTCGGATAGATAGAAGAGGTGGGACAGACTGGCGGAACAGCCCCATGAGCCCACGCGAGAAGAAGGTTGGACACATGCAATAGCTCGGTAGTAGACTGATGAGTATGAGTTCCCCGTTTTCTTGGATCTTGTCGCGACGAGTCTTGGGGTGAATTAGATTCTGTTGGTTTTTGCTTTGTGAGATTTTTCGTTTATTTTTCCATTGACCGGAGCATGCCACCACTGCGCGAGGAGGCGAGCGATCTGCCGCCATTGGTCTCGAACATAGATAGAGGGTGTCTATAGAAAGCGCACCGGCCCGCTGCGATGGGACGAGAGTTTCAGGCCGTCATAGCCATGGTGAAATAGTTGAGGTACTGCGCGACCGCTGACATCGAGGGCTAAAAAATGGCGATTGCCCGACTTGGGCCCATTCCACCCCCAGTTTTGAGACGGTGCCGACCAGCCATTTGTAACTGTTGACTGGATGCCAGGCGCGAACCTTTCCGGTGCCTACTTCGACGAACAGCGTCAGCTGGACGAGGCCTCGAGATCGGGGATCTTGTAGGCTATGCCCGGGATGTAATGGGCGATGTCGAACGTTGAGGGCACGGTTATGGAGTCAGCGCCGGTGAAGTTGTAGGTGGGTAGTGGACACAGTGCGCCATTGAGAAGCGTGCAAAGGTCGAGAGAAAGGTTCAAGAGGGCGCATGCCTCATAGACGTTGACAAAGAGATTTGCGCTGACGTTGACATTAGGGAGCTAGAGAGAATGTGTTGAGCGACTGAAGGTGTGGCACGGCTTTTTGTAACTTACGACACTGGCGGCTGAAATATTATTGAATGATACTGAGGAGTTTCCGTTTATGGTCAAAATATGCGACGTCGAATTGCTGGATGAGCAGACTCTCTGGTGGAGAACAGTATGATACTGAGGAAGTGACTTGCAGAAAATTGAAAATGCGTTAGGTGAGAGTCCATGAAGTGGAGAGAGGTTACTGTGCATAATGCGTTCTCATGCGCCTGTAACGAAAAAAGGGAGGACGAAGGCGGATGCAATAAAGAGTCGCAAGCCGGGCGACTGAGAAGAACATGAAGGGGCACTGCGATGGAGGAGCTGGTCAGAGCACGACCTGTACAGAGCACACCTATTTAAGATGTCGGAATTAGGCACAAAGGCAGGCGGGTCAGACACGCGGACAATGGCCTGTTGTCGCGACGCACCTCGCAGTCTATTGTTGTTCTCAGTCTGTGCGCTTGGCGGGGCGGCGGAGAGGGATGCCGCGGAGGGAGATGGAGGTTGCAGAAAGAGAGTGGGCGGTGGTAAATGTGGATGATACGAGCACCACCGACGACATCCCACGCGATGAGGGGAGGTGGCGAGACGAGTCGGTTAGTCTCCAAGCAGAAACATATCCCTCCGCTCCCAGGCGCCCGCGGGCCCAGCTCGGGTTTTCGGCGCCGCGGCGGCTTCCCACGTGGCGCTGATAGCCTTCTGGGCCCGCGCGGCGGCGCAGCCCCCGACGCTTCCCAACGCGTGCCCTCCACGCTCTGGCTCGCCTCGTGTGCGCCGGCCGTCGTGCACAGCGACCACGGGCCACTGTTCTCAGGAACGGCCACCGTCCACCACCACGCCTGGCGCGCCACTGTGTCGTCGTCGCCCGATCCCCACACCCGCCAACGCTCGCTGCTCATCGCCTTGACCCCTCGGCGTGGGACCGCCCTGACTCGCCGTGCTCACGTATGTCGTGATCCAGCGGCGCCGTGGCACTCACCAAGGCACCATACGCAGCGTAAATTGCATTTGTACCTGTCTGAATAATCCTAGCTATGCATCCAGCCAAAAATTCATTATCATTCGCTTTAGCACCGTGTGCGGGAGCATCAACAAGGCATGTGGCACAGTCTAGCGCGTCTGCGCGCGCAGTACCCACGCAGGGTGCCCTCGCCGACACCAACGACGACGGTCTTGTCTTGCACCATCACCACCCGCGCCTCTCTGCTCGTCCCACCGCGGTCTCGGCAGAGTGCTCGGTGTACGCACCATGAT
This sequence comes from Phlebiopsis flavidoalba, assembly GCA_035772785.1. Taxonomy (NCBI): domain Eukaryota; kingdom Fungi; phylum Basidiomycota; class Agaricomycetes; order Polyporales; family Phanerochaetaceae; genus Phlebiopsis; species Phlebiopsis flavidoalba. The sequence continues at coordinate 601,586 of JAOCPU010000013.1, read as the reverse complement.
AGACTACGGCGTGCACCCGCGGCGGACCTCCTCCTCGCTACTCATCATCGCGGTCTTTCTGCTCTTCAACCTGTGCTACCACGTCGCGTACTTTTCCAACCATGGCAACAGGAAGTCGGTCAGAATACCCCTCCACGCGCGCCCGAACTCGTGTCCAAATGTCGCGCTCTGCAATGTCAAGCCGGGTCCCCCTTCGGACTTTGATGACCGCAACGTCTCCGACCGCTTCGCCCGGGGCACGAAAACCTGTTTTAATCCGGAACGCTACGATATGGACTGGAAGAGTCCAAGGATTAGAATCATCCAGGGAGATATCCTACTCGAAGGGGGAATCATTAAGAAGGTCGGCCACATATCCAACGACAATTTACGCGCATACAGCAACCTTGTTTCTGTTGACGCGCACGGGTACGTGCCATTCTCCCGCGCGAATTGTTTTGTATTCGCTAAGTGAGCCTTTCAAAGTGCATGGGTGACCCCAGGGTACGCGTCTTTACACGACCAAACCCGTCCGCCCGTGGCTTACCGTCTATTGCAGTATTATTGACGTTCACTCGCATTTGGGTGACGAGCCATCTCCCGCATTTGCGGGAGCTAAACGACGGCAACTCCCTCAAGGGACCCATCTTGCCCTGGCTTGCGATCTCTGGACGGCTTGAACACCCACGACGACGGTATGATCCACCCCACATTTCTTGATCCACGTTCGCGGCTGATCCCACGCGTCCATAGGCTATGCAAGTGCCATCTCCGGGGGCCTGACCACAGCACTCATTTTGCCTGGATCTGCCAATGCGATTGGTATGTTCATATCGCTCGTGTGAAGAGGTAAATGAATAACGAATCTACACAGGCGGACAGGCTTTCGTCATCAAGCTCCGCCCTACCGCGGAGCGGTCCCCTTCGTCGATGCTCCTCGAGCCACCATACAACCTCAATAGCTCACACACCAGCCATGGAGAGCCTTTAAGGTGGAGACACATCAAGTGCGTCTTAATATAAGTGCTCCTTGTTATAGACACTGATTTAATTTCCCTAGGCATGCCTGCGGTGAGCATTATTCCGTAAAATCTTCATATAATTTATTAAAAGCAGGCTGTGTCCTCCAGGCGAGAATCCGTGTAAGCTCCCTTTGTCTGATATCTTCTCATCATGTGCCTAACGCCTCCGCAGCCGGAGTCTATTCCGGTACACACGCATGGACACTTTCTGGGGCGTTCCGGGTTCGGCGTAAGTTTCATACCTGCCCAATACGCGTTTATTATTTGACTTGACTTGAAAAATAGCTACAACACCGCTCGTAAGATTAAGGAGTCCCAAGACGCGTTCTGCGAGAAAGCTCTCGCAGGCCGACTGGGCCGCGATTAACGGAGAGTCGTTCCCCGAGGACTACCAATGGGAGGCTTTGGTGGACGTTCTTCGCGGACGGGTTAAGGTGAGCCGAATTTGTTCTGTGGCGCTGGCCGTAATCATAACGTGCCATAGGTGCAAACACATTGCTACGAAGCAGTCGACATCGATGCATTTGTGCGACTTTCGAACGAATTCAAGTTCCCCGTGGCGGCTTTCCATCATGCACACGAGGCATGGCTTGTGCCGGATGTTCTCAAGCGTGCCTATGGTGAGTTTAGTCTCTCCTGTTGATTTATCCAATATTCCTGACAACGTTGGAAATAGAGCATCCACCGGCCATAGCGATGTTTGCTGCGTTCTCTAGGTAAACACTGTCTATCCGCAGTTTACTGTGGGTTCCACTGACCACATTCGGCACAGGTACAAAACGCGAGGCATACCGCCCACTCCGAATTCGCCCCACGAGTTCTCGCAGCCAATGACATCGACGTTGTCATGAAGGTGCGCTTCTACGTCTGCGTCATTGTCTGTGACGAAGCTGACCGGTGTGAAAGTCGGACCACATGGCTATCGTCTCACGGTACTTGATACATGAAGCGGCGCAGGCTCATCACTATGGCCTGGATGAGGCTACTGCGCTGGCTTCGGTTACGACGACTTCGGCGAAGGTGCTTGGTCTTGACCACCGGATCGGGTACATCAAGCCAGGTGTGTGCGACTTCGATGTGATACATAAGGGTGCTGACTGAGCTGGACAGGTTATGATGCGGGTACGTCTGCACAGTGTGTTTTGCTGGCTTGATTTTCATGTGCAAACTCTAGACGTGGTCATCTGGGATAGCCATCCTCTTGCGCTTGGTGCAACACCGAAGCAGGTATTTATTGACGGCATAGCCCAGCTTACGCCTCCCCACAACGTAAAGAAGCCTTCCTCTGCACAACATGCGCCCCCCAAACGCCCAACTACGACAAGGAGGCCGCGGACGCCGTCGAATACGAGGGTCTACCCCCGCTCACACCTCTGAAGGACCGAACCGGGACTGTCGTATTCACAAACGTGTCGAGCGTTTGGTTGCGCACAGCTGAAAACACAGTCTATAATGCATTCGAGGCTCACACGAGCTCTGCATTGGGCGTCGTCGTCGTGCAAGGAGGCCGCGTGCTCTGCCACGGCATGGGTACGGACTGTGCGTCCGTGATGAGCGCGGACGCGGAGACACTCGACCTCGCAGGCGGCGCCCTGCAACCTGGGCTTGTCTCCGTGGGTTCCGACCTCGGCCTGCAAGAGATCGCAATGGAGGCCTCGACAACGGACGGGCCGGTGTACAATCTCCTCGCTGGTGAACCGCCTGCCATCGCCGGCGGCGCTGGATATGTACCCAAAGCGGTCGATGGGCTGATCTACGGAACCCGTGACGCACTGTGAGTTGCTACGTCTGTCGTCTCGATTGAGCTGACGTTGGGTTGTGTACTAGACTTGCGTATCGCTCCGGTGTCACAGTCGGCATAACTGCCCCTCAGCATGCGTCGTTCTCCTCTGGTCTCAGTGCCGCATTCTCCCTGGGAGCTACGCACAAGCTTGAAGCAGGGGCGATTGTGAGCGACGTCGCGGCGTTGCATGTTAGTATCGCACACGGCGACGTTTCCGAGTGTGAGCACGGAGATTGCTGCTGTTAGACACGTGCTCCTCAATCCTCCTGCTGGAGAGGGGGGCAAGTGGTACGAGAAGGTTGCCAAGGTACTGGACATCGATTCATCACTGTGAAGCAAAAGCTGATATAAGCCATCTTAAGGGAGAAATTCCGTTGGTCGTAGAGACCAACAACGCAGATATTATTGCAACTTTAGTTTTGCTGAAGCGCGAGATCGAAGAAGAAACCGGTCACAAAATTAAGATGACCATCATCGGTGGGGGCGGAAGCCCATTTGCTTGCGTCGGAGCTCGCCGCAGCCGACGTCGGTGTTGTCTTGTTTCCACCGAGACCGTTGGTAAGTTCGGCGTAGGTCGCAAGCTTGTGGCGGTACTGACGGCTAGTTCTAGTCTTATTCATGGGATTACCGCAGAGTGTAACCCGCATTTTTCTCTTGGCTTCTACTCGCACTAAGACATGTCTACAGAAACCCTAGTCTCCCGGTAACAAATCAAAGTGCTATCGCTCAGTTGGTTAAAGCCGGAGTGACGGTGGGCATTGGTCCTCAAGGCACGGGTGCCACCCGCGAATTAAGTACATGGGCGGTACGTAACTTGCGCTTTGATGCCGGATGGGTACGTCTTTGGCTGTTCTTCTACTCTGGGAGCATGCCGTAACAGTGGACATTCACAGGCACTTCTCGACGCCCCCGAAACCTTGACAAAATCCACAGCATTCGCCATAGCATCTTCCAACATAGAAACCTTGCTCGGGGCTAGACGTCGATCCATATGACGGAGACCTTGTCGTCACGACCGGTGGAGATCTGCTCAGCTTTGAAGGTAAAGTTGTAGCAGTCATCTCGCCACGACGTGGAAGGTTGGACTTCCTCGCGTGAGCCGGATATTGGACAAGAAGAATGTGAATGTTTATTCATAATTACATGCTACAATGATACAACACTCAAAGCTGTTCTGGTATGTTGACCTTGGGCTTTAATCCGAATTTGTCTACGACGATCTGCACAATATCTTTCCATTCCGTCATGGCACCTAAGCCTGTGGTGGGTGTTAGTCACGTGTCGAGCATAAATACGTCCCCTGTCGAGACGATACCCACCAATATCTCCACACGCAAGGGTTTTTACCTATAGGACCAACCACATTATACTTGATGACCTCGCGAATGATACGTAGATGTTCATCCGTCAAAGGATGTTCAAACATATGCGTGTTCATGGCTGGAAATACATAGGTCGGTGTCGTTGGAGCGAGAGCACGTAACGTAGAAGTCTGTCTATGATCAGTGCACTGTGACAGCAGGGCTTGAGGATAACTCACGGCGAGATTATCGCAAATACCGTGAGCGATCTTGGCCAGCGTATTAGCCGAACATGGTGCGACAAGTACAACGTCTGCCCATCTTCGGAGCTCTATGTGCAGAATAGGATCCCCGATTTTGTAACCTTCCTGAGCACAAATCGTTGTGGCATTGGTCTGTGTCACACAATGATGACGTACGAGCCATTCATCCTCGTCTAGCCATATTCTCGAGCCGGCATCGCGTATCGCGTCGACGTTGAAGAAAGTGAGAGAGGCTTTAGTAGCAATTACCTCAAACCTTGACCCGCTCATGCTACGACGTTTCATTTAGAAGACTTTGACTGATTTGTATAAGTGTGCACCTACTTTCAATAACTCAGACACGATCAACGGCGCCTTTAGGGAGGCCACACTCCCTGCGTGAGCATTAGTAGGACATGGGTATAACCTTCTGCACGCTCCTTCTCGGCGACGACGAAATTGGAGGCCATGGACGTTAATAAGCAAGTTGTTCATTCGGCCTGAAGCTTGCACTAGAGCGCGTATTACTACTCAACGTGCCTTGCATAGTCGCTTCTAGTCGCTTACACGACACAAACTGATAGCTGTGCACATCGGTAATAGATCTTGTTAGCATAGAGGGAGCTACAAATTACCACAGCCAATGGACTAGAGTTTGGCATGCAAAGAGCGGTAGCGACGAAGCGCGCGAGCCGAAATCGCCCGCGCGGCAAACGCCGACTGCGAGGTCGGATTTCGCCAACGACGCGCTGAGCCCCTTCCTCACCGTCCTCGCCGTTCTGCTCAAGGTCTGCCACCATGTTGCGCACCTCCCTCCGCTCCGCCACCGCACCCGTGGCCCCTTGGTGCCGCGCCGCGAGCACCATCGCCCTCAAATACTCCAATGCCATCTTCTCCGGCTGCGCTCTCTAAGGGTGCTGCCGACCTCGGGACACTCAGACCTCAAGTCCAGGGTGACCTCAGCTCCATCACGTCTTCTATCGACGCCGTGCCAGAGCTCAAGACATTCGTTACCAACCCCACACTCTCTGCGGGCGACCGTGCAACTGGCCTCCAGGCGCTCTTTCAAGCAGGCTGAGAGCTCTGGTTCCAAGAAGCCTCTCTCTCTGAGCTCACCAAAAACCTCTTTGCGGTCCTGTCGGAGAACGGAAGGCTCAACGAGACGGAAGGTGTTATTGAGGGATTCAACGAGCTTGTTGCTGCGCACAAGGGCGAGTTGACCGTGACGATTACCTCCGCTGGTCCTCTGCCACGCGACGCTCAGTCGCGGCTGGAGTCTACGCTCAAGCAGTCTCAGGCTGCTCAGCAAGCCAAGTCTCTCAAGGTCGTCAACAAGGTACGCAAACGCTCTGCTTCTACGTGTATGTCCACAGGCTTATCGTATGACTACAGGTCAACCCCTCAATCCTCGGCGGAATTATTGTGGACTTTGGTGACAAGTCGATTGACCTTAGCGTCGCGTCGCGTGTCAACAAGCTCAACAGCTTGCTTCAGCGTACGTGTATTTTCTTCTCCTTGTGCCCCCGTTTCTAACATCCCCACAGAATCTGTTTAAGGCTTTGTACCTACTATAGAGTGTCTATCGGATTTTAGTTATGACATTGAAAACACAGCCACTTCCTAGATGGTGTGAACGTTTGTCCCGGAGCTGAGGAAATGTCTTCCGGCTACGAGCTCTTGGTATTGCGGCAACCAGTTTACAAAGTTGGGTAAGCACGGATGGAAAGCCCATCGCCGCGCTCTTGTGTTCGACGAAGCGCGCGGCATGACCTTTCTTCAATACGCCTATGTGACCCATTGGGACAACGCTACGGCCACGCCTTCCATGCTAACCTTGCTCTCTTTGACCTTAGGTAGTAGATCTCACGAACGCCAGCCGACATACGGGTTCCCCAAAGACGCCTATGCAGGGGCGAGTTTGTGACACCGCCGCGGCGCCGCCGGTTGTACGATTGACTGTATTGCCATTCATATCTATGACTCCGCCACGAACATAGGGTACTACCAGTCGTACATCTCTGGCGTGGGAAGCAAGTGTGGAAAGCCAGTATGGGTGACCGAGGTACGCTACACCTGGTATATGTGAGAATGGGTGATGGCACTGACCTGTCTCTATAGTTCGGCGCGCGAGCGGAACGGAGGCTCAGCAGGAGGCGTTTTCATGAAGACGATGCTTCCATGGCTGGACGGTTTGGGTTCTGTCCAGCGTTACGCGTACTTCGGATGGCCGGTCAGAACATCCTCGTGAGCGACAACGGCGCGCTTACTGCGCTGGGGAATGCCTACAATAACGACTAGGCGGGCGAACGTATCACGAAGCGGCCTGTACTATACCACAGAGAATTGAATCATCAAAATCTTATCTGGTTTAGACATTTCAGTCACAGACGTGGAGTCCAAATCAAGTCATAAGGAAATTCATATAACAGTCCACGACGACTGCCCTACAGGTTTCGGACTAAGTAACAACTACAGGTTTCGCTGCGACGAGACCGGGACGAGATCTGACATGGATTTCGAGGTGACTTGAAAGCATACTCTGTCGGGAAAGAGTTTGATGGGGTGGTGGAGGATCGAAGATGAAGCAGTGCTGGAGTCGGGAGCCCGAGAGGAGTCAAAGGATAGGCTGTGTTGTGGAAGAGTAGTGTGTTTTGGGTGATGGAGACTGTTTGTAGCGAGTGTGCGCGAGCACAACCAGTGGGAGGCTCGGATGGTCGCGACGACGAAACGCCGGAGCTCTGACCGGCTGTCCGAAGGTCGTGTGCATCAAACGACGGGGTCGGAGAGAACAACCTCCGGGGCGCGGGGGCTTCAAACAGCGTGAAGGGGTCGTCATTGAGCGCAGGTCAGTGGTAGACCTGGAGTGGGGATCACGGTGGACGTGTTTGAAGTAGGGATAGGAATGTCGATAGTATGCTGGGCGCCGGCCGCAACGACGCGCAGGAAGAGGCATTCTGGGGCGCACACTGAGGGGTTGGGCACTGTGATGGCACTGAGAATAGGCACTGTGGCGGGGGGACACTGGGCATCATGGGGTGATGCCCTTACTGCACGGAGGCACTGGGGGATAGGATGATGTGGATGATGGTGCATTCAGCGTCGAGCAGAAGCACGGGGCGTGGGTGGGAGGGATGCACGAGTCGGGTATGCGAAAGAAGGGGGTGAGCACTGGGCGTCTAGATGGTGCAATAGGTCGTGTGCGAGGTCGTAACGACTGTACAAGCGGTGATTAGAACAAGAGCCAGGGAAGAGAAAAGGGGATGAACGCACGCATAAGAGTCATGAGGATGAAGGTGAGCAAATAGTAGCGAGAGTGGGGTAGTGTGAGGGCAAAGTGAGAGAGTGATATGAGCGCGAGCGAGAGCGAGATGAGCGAGACGGGTATGAGTGAGAGCAGGATGAGCGTGAGCGAGAGGCGGTGAAAGCGCAACAAAATACGAGACGAGTTGAGCGAGGAGACATGCAAAATGTGAGGAGAGTGGTGCGTGTGGGTGGATGTGCACGAGAAACAACTTGACGACGACAACAGTTGGGCGCAGAGCGGCAAAAGACGAAAGCGGGATTCGATAGCAAAAAAAGCGTTGAAGCGTGTGGATACTGTTCGGGATGCGATGAGTTCATGATCAAAACATAAGGGGTGGAAGTACGTACGCAATCTTGTCATGTAACGGATGGGAAGACATAGTGAGCATCGAACGACCATGCTGGTGAGTCGTGGTGATGCTACTACTAGTCCCGAGCGACGCGGAGAGTCGCGCAGGGTCGAAGAGGGAGGCGGCCCTCTATGCCGGTTTGTAAGCGAGAGTGAAGGTAGACTGTCCTCGAACGAGGGGCTGTTTTGCCGAGCCTGAGGATGATAGCTCGGAGGCTGGTCTTCTGCGCGAGTCCCGTCAGGCTGCCAGTCTCGCGAGGACTGAAAGCCTGACGGGACCCATCGCGACATGTCCCGTGGGAGGACGCGCCATCAGCCGATCGAAATATCGCGAGTCCATAGGTCGCAGCGTTGTCTGTCCGCACATGTCAAATGGGACCAGAGAGTGTATAAACGAGCGGGCTACACCTGCGAAGACGACGCGAAGAACCACTGCGAGGCGTGGGTAAGTCTCTATAGCGGCGCAAAGCCGGCTGGAAGGAAGAGTCAAGAACAAGTCAAACTCAGTGTAGAAAAAGCGGGGAACTCACTTTAAATGGAGAGACATGCGGTTGAGACGTGAAAGCCGCGGTTCCGAGGTGTTGGGCTCGAGACCGGGAGTGGTGTGAGCGACCAGCGCGGGAACGTCGACTAGCTCCGAGGGTGTAGGGGTAGGTTGAGGAGTAGAAACTTGAATCCGGGTGCGTTGACAAGCCGAGACGATGTGTAAATCGAGAAATGGTAAGACCAGGAAGAGAGATGGGCGCGCGAATGAGAAGAAGGACGACGACTTGCTGGGAATCTGAGTGACAGTGCGATACTGGAGGCCGAACAGGGAAGGGACTACAAAAAGAGAGGAATCGAGACGGAAGGGAGATATTTTTGAGCTTTTTTATTATTCTTTTTTATTATGTTTTCCTTTTTTTTGTTCTTTATTCTTTATTCTTTTTTTTTCTTTTTTTTAATATCTTTTTTTTTTATGATGGGAAGAGAGATGCGAGGAGAGATGAAAGAGATGCCAAGGACAAGACTGCGAATCGGATCCAATGAGATGCGAGCCTTGTGTACATTCCGAAGATGCTGGTGTGTTGAAGATGCTGCAGGCGCCAATGTAAACCGAGTAGGCGAGGAATCCAAAATCCAATCCATATGCGAACGAGATGAGACCAAAGGGTAGATGAGATTCAGAGATGATGAGGCCGAGAATGAGAAGAGAGAGAGGAGACCAGAGATAGAGGAAAGGAGAGACGGAAGAGAGTGGAACATCGACGTCACGGCCGCAGAGTGAGTTGACCGTCGCGGGAAAGTCGTTGAGTCTGATAAGTTACGAATAACGATATGTTTGTATGTGGTTGTAGGCATGCGAGGAGGTCTTGAGTAGACGAAGGCATTAAATCGTAGAGAGCCAGGTCTTGAGCGGCACGAGAGTACGACCGTTCAGTGTTGTAGGGCTTGAAAATTCAGAACGGCTTCCCCTTAAGTCAGGCACCCAACACGAAGTGAAATCCCAGCGGTCCACAGCGAGAGTCATTGACCCAGGCCTCATAATGCCCCCCCCCCCCAGAAAAAAAAACACAAAAAAAAGCTCAAAAAAAAGGTGTGAAAAAAAAAAGGGGAAAGGTTTTTTTTTTTTCCCCCCCCCCCCCCCCCCCCCCCCCCCACCTTCTTCAGGTTGAACTTGCTTACGGGGCACCGCAGCGCCCTTGGTACCCTCGGCAGTCGGCCACCTGTCGATGTCTTCGGCGATTGTGTGTCTTCGAGCGTCCATGTAGTCCGTCGTCGTCGACTGCGATGGTCTTCGATGTCCATCTTGTAGTCCTCGACGTCGTCAAACCAAGACGTGCTCTGGGCGTACCCCACGCGCGCGCACCCAATTTCGCGAGACCCCAGAGGCCGTGTAGTCAATCGCCAGCCACAGCGCCCCGTCGTCCTCGGCGTCCATAGAGTCCGTGTAGTCGCCAAACAGGCTGTCCTCGTCCATTCCATCGTCTTCATCATCCGAGTCCCCAATGACGCTGTCCGCGACCTCGATAAAGCGGCGAGAGAAAGTACAGTAGGCCCGCCTGCGAGCGGAGTGTTCAAGAAGTCGGGCTTCCTTGGTTGCGCAGATTTCAGGAGACGGAGGTTCAGACGGAGGCTCGCGATAGAGTCCAAGCTGGTCGATGGCGAGAACAAGCAGGTTGAGGCACCGTTTCCAACACAATCCCGGGAGAGACGACCATGGGGCTCGTCGTCTTCGATCTTGTCACATCGACATCCATTGGCTTTTGTGCGACGCGGTAGCTGGTTTGTTTCAAAGCGAATTTAGCACTTGTGTCAAGGAAGCCAAATGAAAAACAAGTACCCTTCTTGCACCAGCGAGGGGCGGGCCCATCTCAGTGTAGCCGGGAGAACTGAGTTGGACACCGTCAGCGCGATATAAAATTCGAACTTATCGCGATACACACCTCACGAGGGGGTGAAGCACGGCCAAAAATCTTGCGCTTCTTGATGATCGGGGCTCCAGTGTCGACGTCGAAACAACCATCCTCGGTCCCTTCAGCCTGAGCAACCTTCAAGCGGACAAGCCTAGACAGAGCGCGGTCCCGGGCAGTCTTGCGTTCGAGCTCAACATCGCCATGTTGCCAGGAGCAGTTTCCAATCTCGCGTTTTAGCCTTCTTCCAGCATGACCTTCGCAGCAGTGGATAGACAACGGTTACTTGCTGACGAAAGGCGCGGTGGGTGGAGAACAGGCCTGGAGGAAAACGAGGAGGAGCTTGAAACGTTGAATGCCAACGGCGCCGAGACCGACGCGCGTGGCAAACGGAGAATTAACGAAGGGGGGAAACGATGTTCATATTCTCTGGCAAAAATTATACGGGGGGGAGGGGGGAACATTAAGTGAGAGTAGAGGGACGGGTATCGAACGAACGAAGGACGAACCGGTGGTTTGAGGAGAGAGGATGAGGAAGGCTGGAAAATGGGAAGTCGCGAGTGACTGTGCCGAAAGCGGAGATACAAAGTGTGGCAAACACTTAAACCCAAAGCGCGACGCGTCTGGGACGCGTCTACACGTGAGCGCGTCGAACGTTCAAAGGTACAGCAGATGGGATGCGCCCTTACCAATAGGCTAGACGACTGGCTCTTATATGCTTCATACTCACCAGCAGCCAATTTTGTAGACAAATACACTTCGGAAGGCTCATGTGCCGTCGCCATGATTAAAATACCGCATAAAATATTAATGTCTCGCTCAGCCAGCAAACGGTACCACTGAACTTTGCGCGCAGTGGGGCTCGGCGTGCTCGTGGTAGTGAGATGTTCACAGACGGGTTACAAACACATGTGCATCTGAGCCTCGAAATACTGTAGCCTACAGCGGTCCGTCCGTAGTACAACGCGCGAGATATATTAATCCATATATATCGTAGTAGCGATGCTTCCGAAATGGTGTGGCGACGGTTTGTGATGGAGATGATATCGGTACTCGTTACCCGCATTTGGGAGGGAGACATCGGTTGCGCGCAGCCAGCCGCGTACTCGCACAAGTCCATGCTCCAGCGTGAAGTCGGTCGACGTGGCGGGTGGCCAACATGAGCACTTCCTCTTTGGGACGAAAGCCTTGGTGGCGTTTGGGCGCCAGTTCCACTGATCAAGCCTGTAGGGTGGCCCAGCAGTCCGCAATCAGACTTGACACTCGACTCTCAACTCTCAACATTCCATTGGGGCCATTATCACCGGCACACTGAGTACATCGAATATGGCTCTCAATATCCCTCTGGAGGTTCAGGAGATGGTGATAGACGGTCTTCGCGACGGGACAGATCTTCCCTTCATGCCTGCTCCGATTGGTGTGCAAGAACTGGCTGCCCAGGAGTCGTCATCAGCTCTTCTACAACCTGGAACCCACTCTATTCTCCCCCTCAGAGCTCGGTGACATGACAGACCGCTTTTCAAGAGTGGTCTTCGCTCGCCTCGACTCGCCTCCGTCATTGTCGATTTGCGCCTTCGCGTTGCGACCCAATTTCTGTACCGGAGACCTCGGCGGTAACGACCTCGCTTCTTTGGTGAAGACTCTCCCAAACTTGGAAAGTTTTGCAATTACCCTCGACAAGAGGACGGGCGGCGCCTATCTTTTTGAAAGGCCCGTTCAAATCAGTCACCCAGCCCAGTTCCTGCCCCCACACTCTCGGGGGGGCTTTGCCTCATCTTCGACAACTCAGCTTGGACAACTGTCAGCGAATTATTGAAACGGAAGAAGTCCTTAACTTCTCTTATGGAGCCTTTTTCGGACTTGATGTCCTCGAACTCTGCCGGACTCGCGTTCCCGCGAGGATCCAGGCCAGATTATTCGACGCTAATCGCGCTGGCTCAACGGGAACCAATCCGACCACGGGACAGCGTCTTTGGCCCGCCTCAAGCGTGTGCAACTCATGACGCTGACGACTTGGGCCGCTGGGAGGACTATGGAAACGCAACCCTAAATGGAAGGCCACACCGCTTACAACCGGCTCCTGAAAGGTGTAGGGAAGAGCCTTAGAAGGTTAACCGTTCTCTTCACGGATATAAATGTACTTGGGCTCTCCCCCCCCCCCGTGTACCACTCAAGGTAAGTCGATGATCTCTGAGCTCAGTGCAGGTAAGCATGGCTCAAATTTGGTCGACCGTCAGGATTTGTGGATTGGCCTCGGGTTATCGTCATGCATTAACTTAACAGAACTGGAGTTTGTTCTCCCTTCATCACGTCCTATGGCTTGGTCTCTTGCAGAAGCTCAGCTTGCGACTTTACCTGAAGAACGCTTCCCACCCAATGTTAAAATCACCTTGGTACGAAGGCATGAGCTTATCAACCCAGCTACTTTCAAGGGGGTCGCCTACTTGCTCAGCCAAATGACGACGTGCTTGCGTCAAGTAGTCTTGGCCTGCACTGTACATGAAGTCCCCACTAGGTTAGGGTCTAGTGTAGACCTTACCATTGCTCTTGACAGTCATTCTCCCCGGCTTTGACAGCCTCAAGGATGTCGGCAAGCTAGTTGTAGACGACTCCTGGAACGAGGAAGGTCCCGCACTCTCCGCCGCTCGGCCAAGCCCTCCAAGGAATATGCTGGCATCTCTCCAGACTCGGTCGTCAAGCTCATAATGGCGCCATGATGTGAATGTTGACGGGCAATTTTTAAATCCTTGAATGCCATGTAAAAATAGGTCGGAGAAAATGATACATAAAATAGCGAATTAAGCAGCCATTGAAGAAAAATTAGAGAATATCCACTGATCCACGCCCTGGCCGAGATGACTGCTTTGACTTTGCTCTGTGAAGTCCAGCAAGTCGCCCGCCTTCGGTAGCAACCAGGTCCGCGACCGCAAAAGCACCGGCCCGCGTCAACCTCACCCCCAAGGAGCTTTTCCACATTCGTCGAACCAATTGCCATAGCTTGTGCCCTGGAGATGTCTCCTCCTGCGTCGATCGCAAGCTATACAAATATCTCATGAGACCACAGTAATCGAAATTTCGAACCAGAGCAAGCTCAGGAAGATAAAAAGACAGACCCAGCCGATGTCGAAACGAGTGTTACGGGCGTTCCAAGGATTCGATGATGCCAATACCAACGGTGACATTGTGCTTGAGAAGAACCTGGGACGGAATTCTGCTCGGATAGCGTGATGAGACCGGGCAGGCTGAAATGTAGCTGATGAGTTCCAGGCTTTACCCCAGAGCATGTGGCCGCTCACATTCGTCGCTTCTCCCAAGTGTTCGGGAACGGCTAGCTTGGACGCTGGATAACACCAACGTTGGCCTGACCCAACTCTTTCGGCCAGAAGGTGGGCCTCCAGGCCGCCAGTGATGGTCAAATGGATGGTGTTTGCCTACTTTCTCCTCAACCTCACGCTTGAGAAGAATCAACGTGGCGATGATGTCTGCGCTAGTCAGTGTCCACGACCAAAGGTCACCTTGCCCTATGGGGATTGTGAGTACGAGCGAAGAGGGAACACTCCGGCAATAATGAACATACGTCAGCGACATCCTTTTGAACCATTGGCCGGCATCGCCATGAGGAGGATGCAGCAAACAATCGCCTGAGGGTACCAATCTGCGTGCTAACAGAAGGAGCGCTTCCGAAATGACGTATGGTGACATGAACTGCGTTGACGTCCTGGATAAACGGCCTCCTCGTCGAGCTTGTTTGAGAGCACCAGTGGAGAACGTGGTGCTAAGACGGCGTAGAAGCGCCTGCCAACGGGAGCCGTGATTGCGTTCACGAAGCCGGAGCGGTATGCGAGCAGCGCGTTGCGACCGCCGAATTGCAGACCAGACGTCGACAGCGCGGACTAGTGCTGCGTCGCCCCCAATGATCGACGGGACACGATCGACGAGAGGGTCGAAAACAAGGCCATCGTTAGTTGAGGCCTCGGCGATCGATCTCTAACCAGGCCAAGGGGTGATCCGAACGTGACGTCTACGTGGTTTAAGACCGGGGGAGATGGAACCACCACGAAGGTCGACCGGTCTCAGCGTCGTCGGAAACAGACATCAAGCATGCAGCATTAGCGCCCGAGCAGACAATTTTTGCCGTCTTGCACAACTACAACTCCAAGCTCTTCGTTGTCTTGAGCTGAGAAAGCCTCTGAGACGGAGAATCCTCGCGAGTAAACACGCTCTTGACATTAGTGAAGAGCACCGACGGACGTCGGAATTCGCCTTCTTGGGCTCCAGTGGTGGCAAAGCCCTCATACTCGACCGCCGCCTTTGCTTCTTGGTCGTAAATCAGGGACTTCAGGGGTGCGTTGGGAATGCATTGGGCTTCCGTGTGACGTGAGGCTCTTCAAGCTGAGGAATACCGTCGATGAACACCTGCACAGGAGTCAGCTCCTAGGGCAAGACGAGATGACTGTCCCAAATGACGAATAGTCTATAAGACCCGGCGCGGTCAGAAGGAAGGAGATAAAGTCAACGACGGAAATGGCTAACCAGCATCATATCCCTGGATGATATGTCAGCGAAGAGTTAAGAGAGAATGCTTGGGGTATATACCTTCTCTCACGAAGCCGATGCGGTGACTCAGAATCCCCATGATTTCGGCCGGTGTACGTGGAGCTGTGTGAGAAACTCAATATTGAGTAGTAATGGAGTCATTTTAATCGCCTAGTTCACCACGCCTGCGATGGCAAGGTTCTCGGGAAGACGCGTACAGGAAAAGCCTGTTGAGCCTCATATAGCAAATAACGCGAATCCAAAATAGGATGGTCGCTCTATGGAAAATTGCCCCTCACCAATGAGTAGGTGTGCGAAATTTCTACGATAGGACTACTGACCTTCATTATACACAACCCTTAGGCCGTTTTGAGCGAGAATACGAGGTGCGAATTCGGAGCCCCGGTAGGCCTCGCGTTTATACCTTGCATTGGTGGCGAACATTGCCACGGCCGTGAGGGTGTCCTAGAAAAAAAATTGAGACCCCATTGACTCTCGGTGGTTTCGCACTAGAACACTTGGCCATATGCTTGCTTTCAAGACATCAGGTACCAAGTAGGCTTCATGCGCGTGGTGGAAGGCAGCGATGGGGAATTGGAATTCATTTGTAAGCTGTCAAGACGAAATCGTCAAAAATGAGAGTGACATTCATAACAATCATTGACTTACTCTGACGATATCATCCAAATCAACAGTTCTCATAGCAATGGACTTGGACCTTGACGCGGCCCTCGGAGCACATCGACCAACGCTTCCCATTGCAGGTCTTGCGGTAATGTTGTGGTGAGCAACTTCGTCAAAACGGCCCTCCTCGACCTTTGCACAGTAGGCATCTTGAGAAGTCTTGATATCACGAGCTTTTGTTGTAGCTATAGGAAGCTGCTGAGTACGGCATTTATATCGCGAAATGTCTTTTGGGCGACTGACGCTTCACGGAAGGCCCACACGGTGTCCATGCGAGTGTTTCCGTAAACTCGACCTACCAAAACGTTAGATGGAAGCCCTTGCTCCAGACCAGAAGACTCACTGGGGTTCTCGCGCCTGCGATTTGGTACAGTTGTTAGCTTTGTTTAGGATGTTTTCTTGTTACCTTACCGCAGGCATGTCTAGAGGTCGAGTGTGAGAATGATGTTCAACGAGACACCGGTATATGTTAACCTCTTACTTCATTTGACGCCACCTGGGAGGCCCATTGATGTCCGGGAACGATGAGTTTAATTTGATAGGGAGGCTCGAGAAGCATAGCCGAGGGCGATCTTTCAGCAGTCTTTCGTAACTTGATGGTTGAATCCCTGACCCCCGCCTAGACACGCGTTAGCCCGGATACTGGCCAGTGACTGAGTGTCCGTACCAATTGCATTCGCCGAGCCTGGAAGTACGAGTGCCGTCGTTCATTCGCCAGAGATAGAGAGTGCATACGAGTCATCGTGGGTGTTCAACCCGTCCAAAGCACGTAGCCATGGAAGAATTGGGCCATGGAGTGAATTATCGTCACCACTGGCTCCGGTCAAGTTCGGGGCTAGACGCGTCGCCCAAATGAGAGTGTAGGTCTACGATGCTGCAAGTAGGCCAAAGTGAGTGTACTACGAAGTGTTAGTATATGATGTACCCACGTACCCGGGAGTGACCCAGGCATTTCTCACGTCGACAGTAATGATGTCCTCCTTGTATGCGTTGTAGATATTGCGCGCAGTCTGACCAATGCCCTTGATGATACCTTTGTCGAGGGAGAATGTCCGCGTGGATTACTTCCGTGCCGTTCTTCTCTCCGGTCCAGATCTTCGCGTTCTTGAGAAGATAGGCCTTCGTGCCGGTGGAAGGGCATACATGTCAGACTGTGTTCGCTTGTCAAAGCCCTGGTGGGGGACCGGGCGTCGCACGCAGAGCGCGACACTGAGCGAGAGCCGCTGCTGCTTGAGGGGAGACGTTTGTCCCGGGGTGTATGCTTGCCAGAAGTCGATGCCTCTGACCAAAGGCGAAACCGTAGACAATGACGAGGAAGCACGCGAGTGAAACAGCCACAGGGTAGCTTTGAGGAGAACCCGCCCGCGCTGGGCGCATGCGAGGCTGGTAGGGCCGCCGCATACGGGGGCGGGAGAGCTTTCTCCATAGGAGTGAAAGAGACCGAGGTCGTGGACGACGACGAGAGACTCGTGTGGACGTCGTTGGCGAGGCGTTCCCCGCAGTGCAGACGCCAGGCGGCCATCTGGATCTGCTCAGCGTCTAATCAATAGTTCGCGTCGAGCTCGCGGCGTGCCTTCCAATTGGCCGCTCTTGCCTCTCGTGGCCTGCCTTGGTCTGCGTGCCCTTCTTTGCGTCGCCGCCGACCTTGCCATCTCGCTGTACATGTCTGCGCGTCGTCAAACCAGCTCTCACAACCCTCATGGAACCCCATGCCAGACGGTGGGTCGTTCTTGCTCTTCTCCTAGATTGGCCTTTCATCGTGACCTCGCGCCTACAGATGGATCATCTCCTTCCGCGTCTGAGGAGCCCTCTGAGGACGAGATCCTCGAATCGTCCCAGGAAATACGCAGCAGCACCGCCGGCTCGTCCATTCCGAACCCTCCTCCCCGCAAGAGGAAGCCCAGCAATACTCGAAGCCCCCGAAGACCCACCATTGCTAGGACGGACGCGAATAAACGGCCTCGCCTGGGAGACAAGGAAAGCCGATGCTACTGGGAGTAGCACATCTAGACGTTCTAGTGGAGACGGTCCTTAATCATGTTTGACCTCCAACCCCCTATGTGACTTACCTCTGTCTTGTTCTAGGATGATTTCCCGCCTCTGCGCGCACGCAAGGCCCTTGAGACGGCAACACACAGTCCCCTTTGAACCTGATCAGACGAGGTTCATTGACCGGCAAAAGGCACTGCATCTGCCGTACGCGACTTTGTAAAGACACATGGGACTTACCCTTATCTTCACAGAGCAAGGCCCTCCGACAGCAGATTTGCGCTCGAGACAGCTCCCGCGAAGCGTGTTTTGAATGTAGCGCGAAAGCCTGTGAGCTCTACATCGTCAGGATCCACAAAACCCGGTCCTTCCCCCTCCTCAGCGTCCCCATATCACCTCAGCCATCCGTCCCAAGCTCTCCAACAAGGACCAGGGTTCGTGACAATAGTCCTCCGCAAGTTTAGTTGGTTTTAACGCCCTGAATATCCCATTCACTAGACCGAAGAAAGACTTTACCAGCGAACTTACCAGAGCCTCGACCAAATTGACTTGACTACTCTCAGCGAAGACGAAAGATAAACTTTCTCCCTTTGCCTAGAAAAGGTGAGAACACACCATAATACCCTTCGTATGACTCATCCGCTACCAAAAGCTATCACTGGAAAGGTCGTGGCCCCTTTGCAAGTAGCCTGGGAAGAAGGTCGAGGCCTCTAGGTGGGCAAGACAATCCAATCCTATTGTCCGATTCCGATGAGGATAGTAAGTGTGCTCACGTTGCTTACCGCATTGCTCGTTATTCAAGGCACTGTGACTCCTGCAGATCCACCAGCGCAACCGGCAGCAGCGATGATGTCCCCTATGTCTCATGAAGAGCACAATTCGCATGAGCACCAGTCGGCACAATAACCAGATCCTAACACAAACTTTCTGAGGGTGGTGTACCTCCGCACAGTTCGTCTCCCGCGTCTCCAACGCGTCGGATTCGATACAAGACACCTTGTACTCAGGACCGAGTGGGTTTTTCAAAATCAGTGCACCAGCGCAGGGCTTCGGGTGACAGGGTGTGCTCCCCATCCCGCAACTAGACAACAGCGCTCCCCAGACTTCCGTTTACGTTCACTCGCCGGCCTTGTCATTGCAAGAGAGGAGCGTATGTCAGATGGGTACGCAAGCTCAGCTGTGGGCAGTCGGGATCCACCACCTTCGTGGGCGTTGAAGTTTCGCGGTCTGTATCCAAGGAGCAGTCCTCCCGCAATGCCTCTGCGGTCGAGTCTTCCCCTTGCTGAACTTAAAACAGAAAACAGCACCAGACAAAGCCATACCTCTGGTCGGCTCATTCCATCTATGAGTGAAGCGCATGCCAACTCACTGTTGTTTACCGTAGGGCATCTCCCCCAAAAATCCAGCCAGATCTGAAGTCGGAAACACATCAGTGACACAAATTGTTGTTGCTGCTCGTTTTCTCAAGCTCAGCAAAGTGGGCAGGTCATTGATCTCACGTTGAGCGACGACGACGACGACGATAACCGCCCGACTATCTGGCCTGATCCCGAGGCTGTTGCAACAACTACCGACTGTCTCGCTAACATGTTTCCCAGCCTGTTTAACGATGCACCACGTAGGTTTCATGCCAGTTTACCATTCTCCTATTCAACGATAGTCTACAGCGATTGGTCCGCAGCCACCTATCGCAAGCTCCGGTCCTAAAGATCCCCGCCCCCGCCGATTCTCGACATAATTAGGGCAGTACAGCGGAGAGAAGCTCAGAAGGAGCGTTCTCTACAGCCTGCCTCCAGTGAAGGAAGTGGCAAATGTGACTCGTTCCCAGTCTCTAGGAAGACATCTGTGAGCATACCGACCCATTAAAATGGAGAGACCGCAACAGGTGAGCTATCGCCACATACACAACTATAGCAGCGATTCTCATGTTATATACAGACACCTTCTGCTGAAGATGGAACGGGTCAACGCCCAGGAAGAAGTGCAATAGAACAGGCCGCATTGACCACCGACAATATGGATGTGGACCGAGAACCGTCTCCGATAATACGTCGACCGCGTGGCAGACCCAGGAATGCAAAAACGTGCGGTTTCACCCATGGCCAGCGGAAGCGAGTATGGGGGGGATGAGCCGCCTCGGAAGCAGAAATACAAGATAATTTTGCTGCCCGAAACACGCTCCGAATCACCCGAGTCTGCCACTGAAAAGAGACAGGTGAGACACTGTACATTCGTCTACACGCCAATCGATTGATGGGAATATCTGTAGTACAACTTACGTGATCGAAAACCAGTGGTCAAACGAAACCTTTGGTACCATCGGCGCCTGGTCCCCAATCGGCGGGGACGCGGTCGACGACCCAAAGCTACGCGAAATGGACCTACTGAACAGGCACTCTTACCTGCTATGGGTCAGATGGCCATCTACAGCGACGACGACGATAAGCGACCCAAATGTGCTGACATGGGAGAAAAATGGGCATGAAAATGATGCGCGAATTCGGCGAACGTCACGTACGTGCCCAGGACTTATCATTCAACCTACAAGACCGGACAATGGTCGCTGCATGTCGACTTCCGTCGTGCCGATAATATGGCACTCGTAGCGATGCAGAGCTCGATATTGGTTGCGAGAGTGGGTTGAAGACGAGCCGGACGCTCCACCGATTGTATCTTCAACGATGTTGATGCAAGAGAATAGCACCCACCATTTGAATTTCACTACACTAACAAGATGTACCGACGGCTGAACGGCGTTCCCAAGGCCAGACATTTGACCAACTGACCATTGTACTGCGTTGGGTACTGCAAACCGGAGACGTGTCCCTGCGCGCCGCGAAACAAGCCAAGTGGCTTCATTGTCGCGTATTGGAAAAAAATCTGCCGCCGCCGCCGAATCCCTTCCTCTACGATAACCAACGGGGCAGGATCATTCCCGATCTGCATGACCAACATCCGATTTCGAATGCAACGCCAAAGTGCAGATGCGACGATGATGGTGTCGAAACCGGGTTTGCTATTCAATTCATTCATGGTTCATTGCATATATTGACGCGCTCGACAGGTTGTGCAGAAGGGACGCAAAGTCAAAGTCGACATCAGAAAACTCTCAAAAAGGGCTGGGTAAGTACATAGCGCGTTAAGCGTGCACACAACTCACATATGAACAGGCGTTCTTTGCTGGTGAAAATATCCCTGGCGCATACATTCATCGGTATCTATGCGGGTGAAATTTCTTACGGATGCGGAGAGCACAGTGCGCGGCGAGTAAGTCCGGATCCCACCTCGTTGCTGTATACCCGAAGTAGTTATTATTGTCCGTAGGAAGTACGAGAAATTCACGGTCGCACGTATCTGTTTCAATATCGATGCCCACCACATCACAAAAGTAGGCAGCAATATCACGGTAAACAGGACACCAACTTCTGTATTGACGCTTACCATGCCGGAAACGTAGTGAATAGCTCGATCCACTGTCCCCGACATTATTAATTATGTCTTGTAGTTCACTCGTTACCTGTTAAACAAGATATTATACCGTAATGCTTGTATTGGCCCCACTTACTCGTTGATTCACAGAATCACAGCTGCAAACCCAAATTGCAACATTGTTATCTGTTACATCAACGAGTCTAACAATCGAGAGAGGGCCTCTTGACCATTTGGACCGTATCTGATGTTGTCAAGGGCACTGAGCTCTGCTTCTCGTACTTTGGAGTACCCAGAACCACCGATTTTCTGCCATTGGTAAGGGATGCACTTTTCGTGAATATGCAATTGAAGCTGACCAGGTTGGGTTGCAGAGCAAGCAAGGAAAAGGCCAAGCTCCAGAGAAGACCAACTCGTTGTGTCATGTGCGAGAAGCCATTGCGCAAAGCGCATGTGGAAGCCTCCGCTCCAACCGGATGAGTGACAGCAACAGAAGGACAGCACAGATGGCGCACAGGACGTAAATGGCATTATTTATATATGGTATTACGTTTCGCAGTGCTCTCAAGAATGTAGGCATTAATCTAGTACACAGTATTCTATATCGCCCAATTCGCGTATCGATGTAGCTCTTAGTAGCTGGTGAATCAGGCCATTACTATTGATCCAAATTACACTATTAATCGCGCCGGCCGGACCAAGGGTGTCCTCCCGTCGTTTTTGTCGTTCCTCCCAACGTTTGAGCATCTCTTCGTCCCAAACCTGCTTGTCAGTCTGGTCACCTACGGTTGGAGAAAGACTTCATCTTTGAGCTGTGGTCGGAGTAAGTAATCGTTTGTGTACAGGATGTTACCTCGCGATTCGTGGTAAGCTTCTTGGCAACCCGTGGCCTCTACCAGCAGGGACGCACAATATAATCAGCTTGGTTATAGGCGTACCCATCGCGATACCCAAGACCTTTCATGAGACTCGTCTCGGCGCGTTGCGCACCATCGTCTGGCTACCGGAGGGTCGGGTCCGCCTTTGCGGCCCGGGCCTCAGCGCGCTTGTAAGCCTCAGTACCGATCGCGTCGATTTGGGTGCCTCCGCGACGAGTACGCCACGAGATGCGCGAGATTGATTCGGCACTCAGGCTTTCCGATCGTTCTGGCACGCCTGCCAGCGCTCGCGCATAGCCTATAGATACAGAATTTAGATAGGCTGACAAGCAACGCACAGCAGTGCAAGGACTTACAAGTGGCAGCGACTCAATGCATGATGTCCGCGAGCCCGACGTCTTCGCTCGCTACACACTTAGCGCCATCCGCCGCGTGCGATGTACACGGATCTTCGCCCGCGATGAGCATTCGTGCAAGCCAGTACATCGCCGCGCTCCCGTCACTCCCGCGCAACGCTCTTGTGCAGCGCCGAGATCATGTCGTATCGGATCGTCGCCCGTGCGATTCGTATGCCGTCGACACCGAGCGCCGGAGCGACTCAAGGAGCTTGTCCGAGTCCGCGGACGGCGCGGCGAGCACGAGTTCTAGCAGCGAGAGCGCGGTGCGTGCATCTCCGCAGGACAGCGAGACGAGTGTAGAGAGTATCCTTGGCGTTAGTTTGTGGGAAGGCGGGGAAGGGGTTTGTTTTGCCGGTCGGGGGAGGATTGGGGTAGATCCTGACTTGGCGCAAGGGTGGGGTGAAGACGGAGGAGAGGGTTGAAGAGTGAGGGCATGTCGATAGGAGAGCGGAATCCCGGGACGGGGGTTTGAGAGGACGTTTCATTCAATTCAGTGACGCGGCAAAACCGCCTGCGTCACGATCTGACGAATATCGTCGTCCGCGAGGCGTTCTAATACAATGACATATTGAATTGAGGTCAGTCGTCATTGAATCTGAAACCTTGCTTGCGGGACTGACCGGCATCGGCTCAAAGGGCACCAGTAAGCTTGAACGAACGGGGTTTCTCCGTCGTTTGCGCCTATGAGCTGGTAAAGGGGTGTGAAAGGAGGGGGTTATAGGGATCGGTCGTCAGTTCCGCAAGTCATGGAAATATGCGAAGGAAGACTCCCACCTGTATAATACCTTGTTCAATGTATGTAGCAGGAAGATGTCCTACCAGCTACGTGTTCACAAGGTGCCGTACCCGATCTAGCAGATTACTCACATTGCTGCGCTAAACTTGTTGAACCGGTGAACCTCATCGAGGAACAGTATGGTAGTACTGTCTACTCGTCATGTGAGCTCGCATAAATGGCGGGCAGTGGCTTCCGAGCATGCTTACCTTCCGGTAAGGTTCATGAGACTCTTTTGCTTCTTCTGCGACTGCCCGGATGTCAGAGATTCCGGAAATCTGTTGCGCTTAGTTCCTTGAAGGCAGCATCGACCGCCTTCGCGAGCAGTTCTGGCGAGCGTCGTTTTTCCGCATCTTCGGCAACGCACGCGTGAGTACATGCAGCGGGATCAGCGACTTGACGTACAACTTACCCCGGAGGGCCCCACAGAATTAGGCTGCCGACGGAGCCCGAGCGCACGAGGTTCATCAAGAGCGAGTCGTGGCCGGTGAGATGCGGCTGGCCGACGAATTCATCCAAGCTCTGCGGTCGCAAGCGTTCCGCCAGCGGGGCTGCGGCAGAGAGCTTACTCGTTTTTGTTCGTTTCGAGGGACCTGCCTCAGTATTAAGGCTTGGGTTTGCAGCGACGGGGCGTTTTTTGGTGACAAAACGAGGGGCTATACGCTGGGACGTGGCGGTGACATTTGACGTGTTCGAGGGTTTTGAAGCGGGACCTAGGTTGAAAATAGCGGCGACCGACGCGCGTTTGGATTTGGTTTCGCCTGTGCTGGCCGAAACGCGTATAGACGGATTGGACGCGCGGGTAGAGCTGTTATCGGCACAATTGCTGTCCAGGTGTGTGTGTTAATGTCGCGTTCAGCAACCGTGTGTGCGAGCAGATGGGACTGGGGAGGGCGCCGTCAGCCTTGTGACCATCGAAAAAAAGACAGCGTAGAGATAGAAAAACCGACCATGTTACTAGACGAGTTACTCAAAAATGAGCATGTCGCATGGGCCGCGGCGGTGATTGTCATGCTGTCTTACCTGTGTGCGCGGTGCTCATGTGTCGAATGATGGTGAGCGAAAGAGAGAGGAGCAGTGGCACGACGGGAACGCGTGTGGGGATTGTTGGTCAGGTCAGGCTCTCGCTTACGACCGCGTAGCGCACCCAGGGACAGGGTCATGAGGGAGGGTGTGACGTCCGCCGTGACGGCGTGACACTCCTCAGGGCCAAGTAGAGGGCTGCACTCTCTTTCTCCTCCTCCCACCCAACGCCGCTGCCCGAGCTCGCTGTCCGACACAGGTGCGCCTCCACTCGATTTTCTGTCCCCCACTCGCGATTTATTGTCGCCGCCGTCGTTCTACAGCTACGTGTCTGGCCGCGTCTCCACGCGAAACACACCTACGCACGCAGGGAACACCGAGAGCGCAGGTCCTCGCCCGTCATGCCCTCCGTTCCCCACAGTATCGTCGACAAGCCAGAGCCCAACGCGATTCGCGTGCTCATCACACAGGTTTTGGAGTATGTCCCGTGAGCCCTTCTCGATGCCCGTCCGAGGACTGACCAACAATAGCAAGCGCAGGCCCTTTCTGGAGATACACTGAGAATCCCTCCTGGGCAGCCGTCAAGCCCCCTCCACAACACTGTGATCTGGGCGGAAATGCAGCCCCCACCAACGCGGGCCTCCCGAGCCTCAGTCTATGCATCATCTCCATCCCCTGGGGCCGCCATCCAAACTTCCTCCGCTTCCACCACCGCCGGCCATCGAGCCGTCACAGTCTGGCAGCGACGCGGAAATGCAAGAGGACTCGGCACCTGTTATCCAACAAATCTACATCACAACCCTTCAGATTCCCGTTGTGTATCAGGATGTCCTGAACATCACACCAGGCCAAAAAGCCTGCACGCAAAACCACCCATTCTCCCTCCCCCGGTTGACCCTGCATACGAGGCAAAGCACCTGCCGGAGAGCGGCTTCGACTTTATCTTCCACATCGGTGTTGCGGGGCGTGGTCCGCTCCGTCTTGAGAAGCTCGCCCACAAGCTGGGATATCGCATGAAAGACGCCGAGGGCTGCCACACGCTCCCATCGTGCAGATCCCCAAAGAGCTTCCCCAGGAGCAGCCTGAGCCGGAAATCATGGGCAAGGCTCTCCTGCCCCCAATGCCCACTAGTCAAGAGCCCGGACCGTCCGCCGCCCCCGCGAACCTGTCGGTAGATGCACTCGACCCCGACGAGGAGAGTATCGAGCCGCATCGACCCATCGAAACCCAGCAACAGCCGCGGGGCTTTGGTAAGGGATACGAGAACTTGCCGGATGAGCTATACACGGAGATCGATGTCCCAGCGGCTTATCCATCATCTCAAGGAGACCGGAATCCAGGTACGTCCCCACATTGGACCGCGCGGTCATGAGTCCATGCTGACTGGCCGCACACAGAAAGTGTACTCGTCGATGGATGCGGGGCACTTTTTGTGCGACTTTCTCTTCTACGCCTCCCTGGCCGAGGCGAAGCGACATGCGACAAAACTGGAAAAGGACAAGACACGCAGCACGCCGCCCAAGATGACGCCGGTGCTGTTTATGCACTGTCCGCCGGTGGGCCAGCCGTTTGTGACACGGAAGAGGTGACGGACGCGATCAAGAAGGTGGTGCTGTGGGTGTGCGCGCGGCTGTCTGTATAATCATCGGCCTGTTTTCTTGCTTTATACTCTACTTGCGGTTCTGTGCGCGACGGTGTGCTTGCGACGACAACTGTGTAATTTAATCCACGCATTCCCGGCTTTCTCCTCTCATGATATCAATAGGCATCAGCATGCCCCGCGGGCTAATCACTGTTCTGTGAGCCCTGGTGTGATCTCTGGAGGGCACATGCACCCGGGTCCTCCACAAAGCGTGCCAATGACACCCGCTGCGATTGCACACCTGCCACGGCCGCGCTGATGGCAGCCTATCCCAACCGCTCCCATAGGACCAGCCATAAACGAATTGATCAAGTCTTTATGGAATTACCCACTGTCGCCGTCCTTGTGTTACACAATCACCTCCAACAATTCGTTTACTACTGTAATTGCGCCCCCCACCATTCGCCGGCCCCGACGTGCAACGCTCGTTCTCGACGACGGACGGCGAGCGGGGATCACGTGTAGCGCGCTGTACTTATACCTTCACCACGACGACTGGCGAATCCCACCAGCCCCGACCCGCCTTTTCTTCTCTCCCCCCACACACCCTCTGCATCACACCGCATAAACATCGCCATGTCTGCCCAGGTCGCCACCAACATCACCTTCCACACCGGTGAGCATCTCGCATCGCGCAACTAAAATGTGGCACTGACGCCTTGCAAGGATCCGTCGATGTCGCCGAGCGCGCGCAGCTGCTCTCGCAAAAGGGCATCACCATCTGGTTCACCGGCTTGAGTGCTAGCGGCAAGGTGCGCCACATATCCGCGAGGGGGGGGGGGGCGCGCGCTGACATGTCCCATCGCAGTCGACGATCGCATGCGCGCTCGAGCAGCATCTCCTCCACCTCAAGAAGTTCACCATACCGCCTCGACGGCGACAATATCCGCTTCGGACTCAACAAGGATCTTGGCTTCGACGAGAAGTCGCGCACGGAGAATATCCGCCGCATCGGCGAGGTTCGTGTGTCCCCCGCTCTCCCCCGTTCGCTGCGCTGACTGCCATACTCACAGGTCTCGAAACTTTTTGCGGACGCGTCCTGCATCACCCTCACCGCGTTCATCTCGCCGTACCGCGCAGACCGCGCCGTTGCACGTGAGCTGCACGAAAAGGGCAACCTCTCCTTCATCGAGGTCTTTGTCGACGCACCCCTCCACGTCGTCGAGCAGCGCGACCCCAAAGGTCTTTACAAGAAGGCCCGCGCCGGCGAGAGCAAAGGGTATATACATCTCTTTCTCATGACAACTCCCCAAGTAATTGCTGTCTTTCAGACTTCACCGGTATCTCGGCGCCGTACGAGGCACCAGAAAAGCCCGAAGTGCACATCAAGACTGACGAATGCGACGTAGCTGAGGCCGTGCGCAGGATCACAGCTTACCTCCACAGAGAACGGCTTCATATAGACGAGTCACACAGGGCCCTGTTCGTGCACATATATTATTTACATGTTATGTATTAAGATGAAGGAGGATCTATGTAATATTCCAAAGCACCAAAACCCTTTCACAACAGCTTGCGATGTGCGACAACAGCGAAATCGACGAGATTGACGAGATGGAGGCGATAATGACTGGACCCGGCGGCCGGCCGCTAGGGATTGATGAGCTCAGAGTACGCGGCAAGCGGGTCGGACCAGCGGCATACTGCCGTCTTCTTGCTCCTGCTCTTCTTCTATCGTCGGTTCCCCGCACTCTCAAGCATCTGCGTGAGCCCTACTTCGACGACGTCGAGCCACTGAGCAAGGTCGTCGACCGTCCGCGCCAGTTCGGCATGGGCCACATCGTCCGAGTACATTAGCGAAGTAAAGTTTGAGAGGTCGGATGGTAGGACCCATGGACGAATCCGAAGACAGTGAGGTGAAGGATGTCTGAAGAACGCCAAAGGAGTGGGAGCGAGCGTGCGAACTTGTGGAGGATGTTGAGTGGTCACCATTGACAGAGTGGTTCTGAAGAGACGAAAGCGAGTTAAGGGAGGTAGACGAAGACGACGCCGCAACATTCGTGAAGGGCAATGTCCTCGGGCTGAGCTGTGTGACATCTGCAGGTGTTGATGGACCAAGAGGACTAGGTGAGGGAGATGGCTTGACAGAAGGTATCGCGGATGGTGATGGAGGAAGCAAATCAGTCATTCCACAAGCGATGTTCCGCGGTCAAAGGTGGTATCTGCCAAGAGGTTCGGGTCAAGTTAATCTTACACAGAGTACGAGGGAGCCAATACCTTCAACACATCTCTCAAACCAGGTAACGGTTGTCGCTGTGTCCACACTGCCGCTGCGTTCCGTGCGACCGAAAGTGAATGGACGTGTCGGTGTCTGTATTGTCTCCATGACGGGTAGCGACGCTAGTCTAGTCATGCTTGGCTTCTTAGTAACAGACTGCAGCATCACAGCTTCAGGGCCGTTCGAGCTGGGGGCTGAGTTGTGTGAACTTGATTCACCGAACGGTGCAGCGGAACGTGAGCGTGTCACGGGAGGAGGTGTAGGAAGAGAAGCGGGGATCTGGTGTCGTCTTAGTATGACAGATGTGTCCAAAGAGTGAGTGAACTGGTGGGAGCCGCGCGACACGGTGGACATCGTTGAGGCACTAGCGTGTGTCGTGCGATACTCGATTGTGCGTTTTGGTAATCGGAGCTGCGAGAGGCGGAGGCGTAGAGGGCTGGGAAAAGCCCACGGGGGGGAACTGAAAAGTAGACGGAGAGGGGAAATTCCAGTCGTGATTCGGCCTAAAGCCCGGGGGAGATTCAACGCGCCTGCTCTGAGATCGCCCCCGGCTGAGAACGGGTAGCTAGTAGCGGACGGCTTCGGTCCGTCAGGAGAGGAAGCTGAGAACACGATTGGGGGTCTGGGACATCGCTAGAAGCGTCTTGGAGAGAAGAAGAACGGCTATATCCTGGGCCTCAGTTTCTTGCAGTTCACAGCGGTGAGGAGAGGACTTGACAAAGGAGATGGCTGCCTAGAGCTTTGCCCGCGAAGGGGAACGACTAGAAGGGATGCCAGGAACGAGAGGTGGATGCCGTCCATCCATAGGGAGGCAATCATCATCATGACTGTCATCGGGAAGGTTGTCAGTTGCTGGGCGGTGCGAGATGTAGCTAGAGCGCGGTGGAAACTGGAAAAGTGGGGCTGCTTTGCCGTTTAGGACATCCTCATCGGCCTCGCTTGGCGAAGCAGTGCTTCGTGAACGGTTCCTTGCCCTGGCTGAGGGCGCGCCTGGTGGCGGCAGAAGCGAAGGGCTACTTTTAAGGACGATGGGGGTGTCTACGCCAGGAAATGTGAACGGTTCTGGAGGATTCTCCGCATCCTCGAAAAGCATGCGTAGGGTTGGCGGAACCTTCGAAGGCGGCGGGGGACGAATTGTTGCATGAGGCGCGTCATCTGTTGCAAGCGAAGATGAGCGCTGCCCATCTAGCGATGACCGAGCGCGCCCTGAACAGTATCGAATTCCCAAGTACCGTCATTATCCTCCTCTTCGTCATTCATTAGGCTAAGGAAGCTTTAGTGCTTGACTGTTTGTACACGGGGTACACGTACTCTCGTTCTTCCTCCTCTTCCCACGGGAGGGGTTCCGCGACACTGGCACGAGAACCACCATTTGGAGCCAAGAGTCATAGCGAACGAGGAGCTCCTTTAAGATGGTGACTGGTGCTTTGATAACCGTCCTCATATATCTTGTCTTCAAAAGATCATCTGCGGCCAATCGCTGGAGTCGACGGTCAGTGGCAAATGGAAGGGTAAAGGCAATAGACATACATCGGTGGGGGACTCTCTTAAGCAGTGCGCGACGAACTCTCGCAACTCCTTGCTCCCTTCGCCCTCGATGAGCCTCGGCGGTTTCATCCTTGGAAGCATCTGGATGAGTTTGGCCTGATCCATTATATGGGCATTAGGCACATTTCCCTTCACCATTTCGTATATCATAATGCCTAAGCTCCCATATGTCGGCCTTCGAGTGTAAGGCGAAGAGGCATGGGCTACTTCGGGGGCCATCTCAATGAGGAGTGCCGACTAGAGTGTTTCGTTTGCTAGAGGCAGGCATGTCAGTAGCAAGAAGGGCAGAGACACCGAAGTCGCATATCATGACCTTGCCCGCCGCAGTGATGAGAACTGTTTTGCGGCCCTTAGGTCACGATGGATAATGCCAGATTTGTGGAGGTAGCTCAGTGCGAAGAGAACCTCGCGTATGATGACAGAGACGTATTTCTCTTCTATCGTACCGTCCTTTGTGGCCTTCATTAGCGTGCGTACGCTGCCGCCTTGAGCATATTCCATGACTATCCAGACACGAGGGCCGTCCAGAAAACATCCATAATACTGAGTAACATTGGGGGCGTCACGGAGCTGTGTGAGGAGGGCACACTTCACGTTGAATGTCCGCAACGTCGTCGTCCTCGGTGTCCAAGTTGATGATCTTGAGAGCGACGACATTGTTTGTGGCTATTTCAACACCTCGGTGGACCGAGCCATAGGCACCCTTGCCGATCGTTTTCTAGTCTTTTGTACAGTTGGTGGACGGACGGCGCCATGTCGGGGAGAAGGGGAAGAGATCATACAATGATTAAAAGATAGAGACTTGTCAAGGCAGAGTCAGGAAAATAGGACATAGGCGGTTTAGCAGTCGGATGTGTTCATGGCGAGCGAGAGATGGTCGCGGTCCAGCATCATCCGTGCAAGCGCCCGCAATATTAATATCCTGTTTTCGCGTGCCGCTATATAAATGTTATACCTGCCTTCTTTGGAACTCTCCGAGACCCTCTCAAAATGGACTTCGACGAGTCATCCGTGAAAGTTGCGACACAAGAATTCATTGCCGTCGTCCTCGCAGGATTTGGCACGAGTAAGTCGTATCGTGCACTACCCGCCTTGGAGTATCAACATATATAATTCCAGTCTTGTTCCGCTCACGAGCAATCATGGGGACGAGCCTTGTCCGAAGGCTTTGCTGCCTATAGCGAATAAACCCATGCTTGATTATCCTCTCTCTTGGCTAGAGGGCTCTGGGATTAGAGGTCAGTCTGTATGATCAGCGCTGTATCTTAATCTTATACTCATACAGATGTGCTACTCATCTGCCCGACATTACAGAAGGCCGCCATCTCGCACTACATTCACTCTGAATCGTCCGTGTCCTCTTTTCCATCGCTGCGGATAGACTTGCAGGTCTATGATGAAACCCCCGATCTTGGTGCTGGCACTTGCGATGTCCTGAGGCAATTCGCTGGTCGCATAACACAAGACTTCGTCGTCCCTTCCCTGCGACTTCGTTCCATCCCATTCCTTTAAGCTATCCGGAATGTTGAGACAAATTTCGGACAGAGACGACATACGACGGATCAATTGCGACTGCTTGTTTCTACGAGTCTCCCTAAAAACCCGACAAAAGGCGCTATTACAGAGGAATGGGGCATGCTTCCGCCTTCGTCGCCTGTAGCTTGGGATGACCGCACCCGGCACGCTGCTACACGTTGACTCTCCAGACGACCTGGACCGTAGCCTCAGAAGTCTTGATCTCACGATGAGTCTGCTTACAAGGTAAACTGCCTCACCAGTAATACTTGGCGAGGCATTGCGATCTAAGTGTGAACGTCACAGTTATCCCCGTGCTAGGTATATCATCTAGCTTTCGGGATGCACATGTGTATGTGTGTCGGCGGGGTCGTCCTCGAATGCACTCCAGGAGAAGTCTCATTTCGATTCTCTCCGTGAAGAGTTCCATACCATGGCTATGCAAACCCCAATATTCCGCCAGTAAACGCTTAAAATACGCGGCGCGTATGTGTTGTTTTCCTCCGTCGAGCGAACGCCGTGCAGCAGGCATTGAATATCTTTAGTCCTTAGCCCGCCTTCAAACACGGCTACTCAGAGCACAGCTCTCCAAACACTCCACCCTCCATACAACTGCACGCACAACTGTACACACACCTTAAACCGCCATCTCCAGATGACATCGCACCGCCGCATCGTCGACCGTTGGACTCGAGCCCACAGACGTACACGATGTCAGCTTTCGCGTTGGTGTTGTCTTACACGCACGTCGCAAGGTTTTGCGGCGCGTGCAAAATACAACATACATTCTTACCGGTCGACCATCAATCGTCATGTGTGTCTTGCGCCTGCTTTAAATGCGGTCGTCCAATAGCTGTTAACCTCGAATATCTTAGTCTCCCCCACCCCCCCTTACTCACAACGACATACTCACTACGACAGATTCGGAGAGTAGAGCTCATTTATTGATGCGAAAGCTCAAGTACTCCTCAGAGACTCCATGGTCGGACACACAACAAAGTCGGCGAGAGCGAACAAGCGTCAAGAAATCAGTTCATCGGCAAGCATTTGCGTAAAATTGGAAAGATGGTGGAAGATCGTCGGCTGTGTTATTCTCGGATCAATGTGTCATTGCAGCTGACGGAGTGAGATTCACATCTTGTACGAGCTTGAGCCTCGCTCTGACTGGGTACCAGTGCCCAAACTCGACGGCTGTCATAATCGGGTACAGAAACACGAAAATCGCGTGGTCGAAAGCGGAAAAAACTGTCAAGGTGTGTTACGCAAGCCGGGTACGAAGTAGAAAAGTGCAGGTATCACTTAGTGTTGACGTCTGGCAAACCCCCCGCTCACCGGCTTTGCAGAGTCTTTCAGAGACACCGCCCCGAGAATGCTGGGACGTATCGGGATTGCGAACATGTACCTGATGATACAGCGAGGACTACGGACGATGCTTGAGGAGGGACGGCGAGAGCGACGGCACTTCGTAGTCTGTTTCACTGTCCTTTCCATGAAAAACCGTACTTTACACGACAGAAGCACTTAAATCATACTAACTACAAGCACCATCGAAATGTGTCTTTCAGAAAATGATGACGGTTGAGATTCGCCGGCGGAGCGCAAGAGTACAACAACAATGATCTACATATACGACGTGGAAAAGATACCATTAACGGCTTCTCTCTGGGCGTTTGCAATTGGGTTACCGCAGCCTTGAGCTAAATCGCGCGCCCCGTCCACCACGGAGCACTCACCCGAGACCGCCTCGCCTTTCTCCTCTTCGCCAGCGTCGTTTCCCTCGGTCTGCTCACGCTTTGTCGCCCTTAGCCCGTCTGTACGGTCGCGCCAGCCGCTGGCGTTGCCGAGCTTCCTGGTCAGGTTCTTTTTTCGTTCTGCGCCACCATAGCATTGAACATTATCGGCCACAACTTTGGTCGAGCTGCTTTGGGCTCGTGGTAATTCTGAATGCGGTGGAAGACGATTTACACGGCAGCTTGAACCAGCGAAGCTGACAACTCTCGTTCCGATCATCTTCGAACGATGGGAGGTGACTGCGCGGTAGAGGAAGAGAGAGAATGTGCGAGACACAGCGATAAGGAAAGGGTGCTGAGTGCGTTGCATAAGCAGTGAATAGGTACGTGCTAAGGCTTTCTTCTATGATGTCATGAGTCTGATACGATAAGAGTCAAATGATCAGCAGTCGAAATAGTAGGTAAAGGCCACACTACGAAACAATTGGGGCCTCAGAGCATTATCTTTAACGGAGGCACACTCCTGGCATCATGGCTCCCGATTGTGATTAACTCTGAATGAAGTCCCCTGCACTTCTCCCATTGACCGTCTGGAGCGCGCGGCTCGGCACTGTGCATGATATGGTCCTCGAGTAGCTCCTCGGGAGGACCGGTAACACCTGACGATCAGCGACGTCAGCGAAGGGCGGAACGATTTTCGATATAGTTTTTCGACTCTGTTCCTCACTGTCGATGCTTGCGAGTAGAGGGATCCCAAAAACAAGCATGCTCGAAACTAAGAAAGCGTCGCTCCACAAAAGTAACATCCGTTATGATGTGGCAATTTGGAGGGTAGCTGGCGTTGGCGCTCGGTCCCTTTTCTTGCTCGGGTGTGGAGAACCTGATAACCGCTGGACTGGTGGCGCCTTTGAGCGAGGAGCTCTTTCACACCTGGCGTAGCGAAGGATATCTTGTCGGATAGACCTGCGATTCTCGTATGAGGCCGCATCGGAACGCGCCTCAGAATGACCGAGCGGACGACGGTACGGTTTAAAGGATCTGTGTTGCGAGCGACGTCGGCAGAGTGAATAGACTCTTGAATGAGACATAAGAGCCTATCCCGAAGCGGTGTGTAAGATCGTAAATGTGAAGTGGCGTAGTGGGTATATGTGACAGAGCATGGCACGGTCCGCAGAAATAAGTTGCCAGCTGTATAGTGGACGCAAAGCGAATGAAGGAGAATTCTCAGTGAGAAACGGGCCCGAGGACAATCGAAAGGCTTGATGGGGATTCGGGTACCGCCAAAAGACATCCAGGGCTTGTCACGACAGGGGTCCGGCTGCCCGATTGCATGTGTAAGCTCCATGACGATGCGAAGATATAGACACACGTAGCGCACCTTCGAGTAGAAGATGTGTTCCAGACGACGCATGATGACACACGGCCAAGAGTGATCGTCCTGCTTCGTCTTTTCATAGAGAGCTTTGAGCGCGGCAGATGGTGCAGTACAGGATCTTTTCGTCCTTCAGCCGGTCGACATACTCGGTACCGTGAGGATTCAATGTTCTGGAGACTTTTTGTGAACTCGTCATCGAGCCTATCGACAAAGCTTATGATGCTGCCACGTATAGCGACGGTACCGTTCGGTTCGGTCTCTGGGGAACGTTCTGCAAGTTCGTCATAATCTTCGGTGAATTCTTGGATGACGTATTTGGTTTCTTCGGTGATGATGCCGACTAGCTGGTCAACTTCCCGCTGCGCTGATAGCCAAAGCTCGATGGGCATGTATGAAGAGACGGAGGAGTTGTAATCGAACCGTGACGAAATGAGAGTCAGGAGGACACGGATGCGCTGGTATGGTGTAAACGAAATGTCCAGCAATTTCTCCAAAATACGGATCTGCCTCCATACGGTCCGTGTTCTAAAAACATGTTAACGGCTGTCACTAGAAGACCACACATGCGCATCGACCTTTTTGCCACGCGCTTCCTGTATAGCCTGCAAGTTCTTGAAAATACTCTCCGAGTGAGTTGAACTGTCTTTCCACCTTTGCCCACGGTGGTGAATTCCTCGTCTCATCTTCTTCCTCGGCTACCTTCTTGCCTTTCTTGGCCCTAGGTGCGGAGGGCGCCTCTACTGTCACTGCGGCGGTGTATTCGCGCTCGAATGTCTCAGGATCCTGAGATAGACCTGCATGTCAAATGGATTACACTGAGAAAGCGGACTAAGTCATACCTCTTGGAACCGTTTCACATCATTCTCGTACTCCTTGGCGGTCATTCTTCACTTTTTATGCTTCAATCGCGGTGTAAAGCACGCGCATTACTGGCATTCATCTTTTTCTTCGCCTCTTTCTCTTTGGATACAGCGGTATTGAGGGTGGACTCCAGCTCAACGAGAGTACGAATATAGAACGGGGGAGACTGGCTCAGAAATGTTCTGCTGCCGCTGTACGAGGCGAACAAGCTTATCGGGAACTCTATACGGACGTAAATTCGTTAGAATGTGTGGCATTGAAGATGAACTACGTACCGTTTGAGATGGTCAGATCCAGTCATTACGTATCTTAATCGGCATATGTCCATGGACTTGCCCAATGCCTCCATCTCTCCTCCACACGCTTATGCCTTTGCGCTTGTAACCACCTTCTTCCCCCCATCTTCATCCGAGCTAATCCTCATCGTCGCCTTCTTCTCTCAGGAAACGAGACTTCTTTCGTAGTCGGCTTCTCCTCGTCCTCGGACAAATCACTCTCATCCTCATCCTCACTCTCGGAATCGGTGTCGCTGCTGTCGGAAATCATCTGCCGAGCGGAGGAATCGGGACATCGCTATGGCTTGGTAGTTTGCTTGGGAGGCATCTGTCTTCGCTGGACATGAGCCTCCTCTCAGATGAGCGATTCGACTCGCACTGTCGGAAATCGCCTGCTGCAGCCGGAAGAATCGCGCGACATGGTAACCGAGTGTAGGCAGAAAAGCGGGGGAGGATGTCGAGTGTCAGAGACCCTAGCTGTTCGCTGTCGTCGAGGATACAGGCTCCGCCTGCTTTGTGGGAGTCAATGTGCTCGACGCTCAAAAATTAGAGTTCTCGCTCTCGGCACTTGCGGCAGCTGTCACTAGACGCTTAAATGTGTGGAACGAATAAACCCATATCGAGGTTTAGAATTACTATGTTATGAGGGAAAATCCCGCGCAGAATCATGATGCAGATCCATCACTCCTTGCTCGTCGCCAGTCGATGATCTGACATCGTCGCCATTCACGATAGCGCTTTCCACATTGTCTACGTGCATATTGATGCCATACAATACAACCGCTGAGGGCGGTATACACATCTCACCAGGGACTGTCGTTATACGGCCGGAAACGGTCTGAGCATGTCCGAAGGCCTCTAGTATGTTGCCGACATACGGGGGTTTCTGTCAGTCTCTGGGCCGCGGTAATTTGTGCAACCCCATTTAGGGCTCATCCTGTTACAGATTCTCTCAGAGCCATTTGATCACACTTGTGGCGAGGTCATGCTTGGCCTTGAATAGCCTCATTCATCTTCACACTATTGCTCGTTCACGTCAAGGCTGAAGCGGTGTAAATTTCCCGCGGTAGAATGAGGAGGTCGCCGTCGTGGACACAGTGAATCCCGAATCCACTCATCGGTGGGTGCAGGCTCTTAGCAGATTTACTGGGTGTTTGAGCCTGCACATTCTGGCGATGTGAATTGTATCAGACCCACCTCGCACTGTCGTGAAGAACGCGCAAAAAAAAAAAAAAAAAAAAATGCCACCAAGTGCGTAATGACGTATTTTGCTTCCATCATCATGCATATGTCTAGTTGCATATGTTAAGGCAGGCGCATCTATCACAGACGGTCCTTTCATTACTTACTCTTTCCACACTGTCGCCATTGCGTTGGCGTAATTTGTCTCCGAGAGTCTCCTCGGCTTGACTCTATCACATACCCGGTTTCTTGTACACCCTCCTCGCGCGCAATGGTTTCGACTGCCTCCGTCCACCTCCCCTCTGAATCAATGGGAATTGACCAGTGTAACACTCCCAACAGCGCTCAGCATGGCACAATCCACCTCCACTGCCAGAATCATGGGGTCTCGCTGGTGAGAAACCTGCCAGGTTGTCGTAGTAGTATGCGCGCATGATTGAGAGTTTGTGGTAGAAAGAAACGTGCATGACTGAGCTTTCGTTGCACGATGGGCTCGCCACTCGATGCGGAAAGTCACATGGTATAGAAATCATGTCATCCATCAATAGTATATATATATGGATACAAACAATGGAGGCTGTTGAACTGGGCGAAATGAAAATCAGACTGAACGAGAGCAGTGATCATTGCATTCAATAAGAATAATTTATTGGTGGGTCTTCTTGTATTGTTCCGCGAGATATCTGCAGTGGCGTCATGAGGACGGGTTCGGTGTAGCTCAATAAGACACATCACCCCTCCCCACATGACCAAAGAGTTCAGAAGTCCTACGGAGATTGCAGAGACAACCTTGCGATCCCATCGCGGGGCGTCCCAGTGCTTGTAAGCGAGGTAGCCTACAGTTCCAATGATGGTGGTGTTCACTGAGGATCGCGTTAGTGCGAAAGTCTTTGGGATGGCCTCATTGAACTCACCAACACCAAACGAGTCCCCCCAAAACTCCTGGTCGAAGGAGGTGCTCCTTCGCAGTGCGATACAAAACAGCGCCTTCGGCCTTAGCTCTACGTTCCTCTTCTTGGCCCGCAGGAGTCTCGCGATACTTTTCCGCAAGCGTAACCTTCAGCTCCCAAAAGGCCGATTGCAGCGGCAGCGGCGGTTGCGAGGACTTTCGTATCACGGCGGAGTTGAGGTTTGGTATATAGTGCGTAACTTGCCCCAAGATAACAAGCCGATGTTTACTACTCTCGTGAGACCTTGGTAGATACATTGAGGGACTCCCAAACTCACCGACACCCATCAGCCCACCTGCGACACGACCTGGTCTTAAGAGCTGCTGTTTAGCAGCATTCCACAAATAAGAGCCTTCCTCTTCGGCTTTATGAGCGTATTGTTTTTGGCTTTGTCTGAGGTTCTTTTGCCAGCGGAAGTGGAAACAGGCACCCCGCCCGAAATTGCATGAGGTGTAGGCTCCACCGGTATGTCCTGCGTCGACGTCGTGGTCGCGGGATGTTCCTTGAAGTTGGGAGCAACTATATTCCAGCTTTGCAGCATCATCGGCAATATTGTCTTGTGATGGAGGCTCTGTGGTTAACAGAGCGGGATCTGGATGAGGCTGTCGAGACATAGGTATGGCTATGAAAGCTCGCGACGGTATATGGGACTGTACCTGAAGTGCGGCAGGGGGCGCATTGTGTGCAGCGACGGAAGCGT
Organism: Phlebiopsis flavidoalba; assembly: GCA_035772785.1. Taxonomy (NCBI): domain Eukaryota; kingdom Fungi; phylum Basidiomycota; class Agaricomycetes; order Polyporales; family Phanerochaetaceae; genus Phlebiopsis; species Phlebiopsis flavidoalba. Next base: position 563,506 of record JAOCPU010000013.1, on the reverse strand, counting down.
ACGACATAACGGTAGTCGAGGACGAGGCAAAATCTGGTGAAATGTGCGGAGGATAGCCGCCGCGGTTCGTATATATCTGCGACCAAGGGAATGATGTCATTGGAGTGTACGGGCGAGCAGCTTCTGATGTCATATCTAAATAAGGAAGCTCCAGTATTTCGCTAAAGCATACACATGGAGCCGGTCTGTGAGGGTCTGTGTCGCCAGAGTGTGCGGCAGACGCATAGAGCGGTTTGCTCATGCGAGGGTATATGATAATGAATTTTTGGATCTAGTTCGAGAAAATGGTATGAAACATAATGAAGGTGGTGCGACAAGTGAACGGTGTAAATGAGTGGTATCTTTATATGACGAAATTGCACAGTAAGTCAAAGTAACAGAGGAAGATTAACGCGTGGGGGCTTGCAGGTTCACCTAGAAAACGTCCAGTGAATGGGGACAGTCGGCAGCCGTGTGACCATGTTCTTACACAGTCTACGCAATAAAGGTCGTCGCTCGCGCTCCTTTTTAAGAAGTCGCGCGTGCTTGTACTTTCGCCGCTTAGTGGCTGATCATCTTTGAGCAAATCGCAACTGACATATGTCGTGGCCCGGACGTTCACATATCTCGCATACGTCCTCGCCACTGCGAGATGTCGATATAGACATAGCGGACTCAGAGCGGGATGATGCTGACGGACGACATTGATGGCATAGACGATCTCGAATCGTCAGGCAAGGCCGTTCTTTGACGATTTCTTTTGACTCTTGGACAAACGCTCTTGTAGTCTGGAGAGCTCGCGCTCTAGCTCAGACCTGAAAAGGTATCAACCTCTCGTATACATAGACTGGCGTATGTGGCTGCTTCATACCTCGCGATAGATCTGACAAATGCGGCGTACTGTTCAAATCTATGGCTCGCAAAAATGGCATACTGAGACATAACCTTAGACTCTATCAAGCTTTCCAGCTCGCTTATCTCTTTATTGAGACTATATGTCGCGTCAATACAGTCCAATTGACACTCGATCTGCTCGCCGGGTACGTAACATCATGTACCGTACGAGCGCTCTTCATTTCAGTTTCTGTCAGACGTTTCCGCACCTGCTCTAGCTCGGTCTTGTAACGGTCAGCGACAAGAAGACATTGGAGTCGGTGTGACATACCTCGTATTTAGCTTTCATGTCTCGTAGAGCTTCTGAGAGAGGGAACCGTCATCCGAGGGAATCTGCGAGTTCTGCGGCTTCTTCGGCTTCGAGAGCCTGCTCTTCTCGCAGGCAGCGTTTGTTCAACGCTGTCCTCGAGGACTTTCATGTCCTAATAGGGTGTTCAGCTCGAATGAGTATCAAGCCATCAAGGTCAGCAGACCTCTCGCAGACTGGTCCATCTCAAGTGAAGCAGCAGCTTGTTTTCCGATTCGAGAACCTTCGTGCGCTGCGCCGCCTTCGTATTTCAAGTTGCAGTTCCTGGATGATATGTCTAGGGACTCGGTGAATCCCGTAGTACCAGAGGAGGACGCGAACAAAGCTCACTTGAGACCTTTGATCTCGTCCTTCGCAGCAGTCATATCCTGCTTGGATGGTGTGCCAGTAGCAGACTTGGGAGAGTCAACAGGAACGCCGTTAACGGGCTGCTCGCGATGAACTTTCTTCCGCAATGTATCGAACACTCGGCTGTTCGCTCCTCGAGAAGCCGCTGTAATGAAGCAGAAGTTTTCCTTCTGTTGAGAAAGCTCTGTCTGGGTTTCCTTACACAGTCGCTCTAGCTGGGCACAGTCATTGAATTCGCGCGCGGTGAGGACAAAGAACTAGAACACTCACCTCCAACTTCTCTGCTTTGAGGAGTTCAAAGTCTCCGGTGGCTGTCATTGAGGTCTTATTGAGTACGAATACAACCACACCATTTCGCACACTTACGAGGAATAATGGTGCGAAGTTTTTTTCGCCACGTCATCCGAATTGGCAGCATTACCCTCAAGATCCTGTATGCATAAAATCAAATGATTGTGGCTTGCCATGGAGAGAAGACCGTACTGCAATCTCGGCTCTTAGGACCTCGATGTCTGCGCGTGCATTCTCCAACGCAACCGTGTTCTCGCGAAGATTAGCTTCTTCGATCTCGACAACCCGAGTTCTTGCGCTTTCCTCTAGTTTCGCGACTCGTTCGACCTCCTTAGCGACATGCGTCCAGATCTTGAAGCGCAGCATCTTCACGCTCCTTGTACTGTACTAAGCGGTCACGCCCAACTTGCTCTTCGCGTTCGGTAGCCGCTTGGGCATCTTCGAGCATGTCTTCAAGTTGGGAAATCCTCTTTTGTAAATGCTGAATTTGCTCGCGCAAGGCTTCATTGTCAATTTCGAGTCGAGTGCTGAAAATGCGTCGCTTGTCGCGCCATAGTAGCCGGAAGAGAGACGCTACCAAAGGGCGGGCCTGAGCTTGCACCTTATCCTCTAGACACGCGATCAGGTCCTCCCTCATCTCATATCGCCTTTGAGTCCGCTGCGCTCAGACGTTCCTCATACAGGCGATGGTCTCCTAAGCATAAGAATGGCAAGCTTTATCAGGTATTGAGACGATCAGCGATACTTAATACTTATACTTGACCCGCCGCGCGAAGCTCATCGACCTGGCTTCCAAGTTCACGACACGCTCCTCCTCGAGTTCAACGTACGCCTGTTGTACCTTAGCTTCGAGCAGAGCAATCTCGGCATCTTTGGCAGCTGTTAGCGAGAGCGGCATCATTTTCGTTCTGCAATCCGTCTTTCGTGCTGACAAGCTCTTGCAACTGCGCGGATCGAGAGACTCCCTATCTTCAAGCTTGAACTGAAAGTCGCGAACACGGGCTTCGCTTTCAGTTCTGACCCTCTCGAGTTCCGCAGCACTCTGCTCTGCAACCCGTTGAAGTATCTCGATAGCAGAGTCCCGTTCACTTAGGGTCTTCTCGGCTGAGCGCAGTGAGGCTTCGAATTCGGAGACCTGGCTGGAAGCTTGCTCTCGTTCTGGTTCAGGAGATCGGCGCGGCTAGTGACGGCGGAAACGGACGACTCAGCGGCAGTAAGACTTTCACGGAGGCGGCCTGTTCTCGTCTTCCGAGGCATTGAGCCTTGACTGGAGCCTGTCTAGCTGCAATTGCAGCTGCGTTTTCTGCGTCTCTAGAAGTTACGGACGCGGATGATGCGGGGCGAGCAACCTTATCAATCATCTCCTGTATTGCTCGCTGATTCGCTGAAAGATCGTTGGTTCAATGATGCGCTGGTGAGTCGAACAGGGTCATTAAGCGATACGGATGCAGTACGATGGCTTGAGGGGTAGAGACAGGGGGAGGCATGGAAGCATTACTTGACAGCCGGGCCCGAGGGTCGTCATTGTCCTGGTCCGCGTGGGGGTGCCGGTCGGAGGACCCATCGACCCAGCAGCTACTCGAGCAGCCCTAGGAGTGAAGGGTGATGATGGTGCGCGAGGTGGAGAAGTAAGTTGGGTTTGTTGGAGAGATCAACTTTCTTGTGGAGGTTTGGACTGCTGACGCTCTCGGACGGGTGGGACTGGTTATTTCCAGTCGTACGATTGCTCAGTTGTTTAGCAGTCATACCGACATATCTCGACGCTCGAGAGCCCGGCGTAATGATAGGTTCAGCGGCGGTGTGATTTGACGAGCGATAACCGCGCTTTTAGGAGTAGTAGGGGGTTTGCTTCGAGTGCTAGCCGAGCTTCCGCCCAGAAGTCCGTCTGCCATTCGAGGTGGATGGGGTTATTCTACCTGTTTGAGATGCAGGAGTAGTCCGACCGCTCGTAAATGACGGCGTTTTACGACCATTTGCACTGATCGGAAGAAATGCAGGGGTGACCCTCCCAGATATCGAAGGAGTCGAACGACCGTTACGGCTAGATGCAACGGACGAGGGTCTTGAGATAGAGACGCAGCACACGACGGTAGGGGAGGAAAGCTTTGATGCAGCGATAAATACGCCACAGTTAGGAGGACACGTAAAATATCGTTTCCTATATTAGGGCGGTGAGAAGGTTCTCTGTGTTGTTTAGCGCAAGGGTTGGTCACAGAAGTGTTGGCGGCTCACCCGTTAACGGAGCCGTTGTTTTTTTGCCTTTGCCGGTGAAAAACCACCTCCGAGTTCCACTCCAGCAAATAACCCAGCCTTGCCGTCAATCTCTCCAAGGAACTTAAGGACGCCTTCAAAGCCAAGAGACTCTATCCGCACTCTGTCTCCAACATCGAACGTCCGACCGGCACGACTAGAGCTTCGAGCAAAGATATCAGAGGAGCGACTTGGGGGCCGCGGGTCCTATAGTCTTTGTCCCAGTAGTACTACTGCCGCACACGAGCAAAACTTACAAGCGCAGGAGGATGACGATGCGGCAAGAGGCTGGTCGGGCCAGTGACAGACGCACGTCCAGAAATTGACGTATACGCCGCGGGTGAAAGTGAGCCATCAGGGTACGTAGGGCGATGGGGGTAGCAGGGTCGTTCGCTTTGATAGCATCTTCAAAGGCTTTGAACGCATAGTCGTCATCTGGTACAGGGCGCGCCAGCGTGATCGAATGCTGGATGCTGAACGTGGTCTTGTGTCCGGGAGTAGGTATGTGGCTCGTTCTCCCTGGAGCGGGAATACCAGATGTGCGACCCTTTCCCGGGGTTGTCGACATGGAGAGCACCAGGCCGACGTTGAGGTTGTGAGAGATGTTATTAATTGCGGGTAACAGTCGACAGGAAGGAGTGTAGAGAAGGGAAATAGAATTCTTGATACCTCAGGACGCGCCGACAGACCAACCGGACAGCTCTTTGCACGAAGTGCTTGAAAGCAGGCGCGTGATGCGTGACGAACCGTGACACGCGCCCTGGCTGTCTCACCGTTTCACGCCGAGCTGGTTCGGGTTGGCTCTCACTCACCAGCTGGTCGCCGATGCCGCGTATCCCCTTACAACTCCAGCGCATCCTCGCAAGGGGTCCGCCACCTCTGGCAGCGGCCGACGGCTATTCCTCCCGTCAGCCTTACCTCCTCCTTGTGGCGCACCGGGCTCTCGCTTTTCACCCGCCAGTTGCCTGTCATGCGACCCATGCCCGCATTGTCGTTGCTCTCTGTAGCGTGGCAAAAGCCAGTCTTTCAGCCTGCTTTGCCGCTGCAGGTCTGCCACGGTACCTTTGGCCAGGAATATCAACCTTCACAGCGCAAGCGCAAGCGCAAACACGGCTTTCTGTCCCGCAAGAAGAGCCTACAAACGGGCGGAAGACTCTTGCACGGAGATTGGCGAAAGGCAGAAAATTCTTGTCACATTGATGTTTCGACTTCTGTACGTCACGCGGCCGCATTCGCATCGTACACCCTATCGCCTGACTCACTGTCTCCATAGTACACTCTTTCCGTCTGCAGTCCCGTTCGCGAACAACAACTTTACAGCTCTATATCCGTGGGCTAGCAATCTCATGGATCGTAGAAGTTACATCACGTTTTGGGAAGTGTGAGAGGTCTGCAGTCCCACGTAACTGGCTCCGTCTGCGACTCATATAGTACACTACATTCATCCTCATCCACTGTCGAGAGCGACGTTGCAGATGGTGTAAACATGAAACCCCTTTGAATGGACTCCACCAGGGCTGATATTGGTGTTTGCTGTATTAAAATCTCGTGGTTGGCAGCCGTTTTGTCTCTGAGGGGTTGAGGCGTTGACGGTCCAATATGACGGTGGTTTCCGCGGAAACCCCGTCGTTGTCATGCTCTTCCTCCGAAGGAGATTCATTTAACGGAAGAGCATAGTCAGCAGGTCGTGTTCTTGAATGTCCCTTGTAGTGCAGTTCTCTTGCAAGAGCGGTGAGAGATGCTGAGGTGGCGTTCCCGGGCTGGCACTGGCACTCCGTTGGGGCATTGAGGTAGAGGGATGAGGAGCGGGTGACACCGATCGGAGAGCGGTGGAATCTATAGCATTGCCAACTCGTTTGGTATCGACAGGTCTTAACTTCGGCTTGCCATGTGGTGTCGACACAACTTTTGTGAAGTCGTTTGCATCGCCCCGGCTTGGTTTACTGGATGTGGATCGGGACTGACCGTTTTTGCCAATAGGACCTTGACGTTCATGAGCAACGGAGGGTAGTTAGAGTACCTTTGGGCCGCGTCTCCCGAACGGAGGCCGTTCCGCCGGGTCGCTCATTTGCATCCCGTCCACGGGTAGCCGGTCTGAACTTAGCCACGGCAGGCTTTGACGACGAGCGGAAGTCTTCGGCGGTTACGGTATGTTTGTTCAAGACCCGTTTATTCTGCGGGGGCTGCTGAGATCCACCCTCCGTCGGTGGTACACGATAGCAATCTTGCTGGTAAGAACCGACCGACCTGGATTCCTCCCCGTTCGGCTGACACGGTGGTTCAGACTTCGGTCGCAGGACTCTTCTTGCACCACCAGCATTTCGCCTGGGCTCAGCTTGAGCCTCCGGTACAGGGTAAGTGGATGACGCTGCATCCTGCTGAGATGGTCCTGTGGGGCGTATTGGTCCTGTTCGAGAACGTATCGGATCGAATGGCAGCATAGGATGAGAAGACAAGGAAGAGGATGTAGCTACAGGTATAATCTCCGGAGTTCGTAATGGAGCGTCAGAGCGAGGCCGTAAGGAGGCTATGGGGGGTGGCGGCATTGTGCTATGGGCGCCAGATTCGGTGCGGCTCGCAGGGCGCCGGGGGTGGGTGACCATGACGCTCCTTTGTCTGCTTTCGTTTCTGGACGGGCCCGCCGCAGGATTTGCTTGCAAAGCGGAGGATCGGACTGCTAGGTGCCTGGGAGGGAGCGGTAGTTGCTTCGCCTTTCTTAGAGGGGCGTATGGGGTCGGCGTGTTTCTGCGGGCCAAAGACGAGGAGTGTGACGAGGCAAGCGCGGAATGAGATGACATAGAGGAGGAGGGTCGCGAAGGCGGATTCGAGGATGTAGTGCTCATTGACCTCGTGTTCACGGCCAAATATTTTTTTGATCGTAGGGGTAAGGGGGGCGACGAACCTAAAGGCGTCCTCATGGGTATGAGCCAGTGTTAGGAGTGGAGGTTTCCGTACCTGTCAACACGGCTTGGAAGCAGTATCGAGTAAGCCTCAAATATCTTCCTGCCAACCTTACGAATATCTGCATTGGCGTCGGTGGCCGTCAACTTGATTAATGTTTCCAACTCCTGTCCCCCGTGCCTCTCTCTGTAGATCAGGAGGGTTGAAGCTTTGTAGGCAAGCTAAAGTAGCTTCAGCAACAGCGAGACGCAGGGTGCCCGACTTGTCTTTTGCGTGGCGCAGAAGATATGAGAGGATTTTGGGGGGGATTGGGTTGATTCAATGATGGCACTTATGCATGCGCGCGCCCGAGTAACGAATATCTTGTTCGGCCCTGACCACAGTAGAATGAGGATCGTCGGCAGGAGACAAAAAAAGGGCAGTCAGTATCTCGAACGACTGCCCAATCTCAGTTGCCGCGGTACTGAGCATGTCCAGAGCAGCGCCTGAGAGACGAGACCCTCTCCGAGTTGATGTACTTGTTGAGGACGAGGATATTGTGCGCAACATGTCAGTATAAACATTCGTTTTGGAGGGCCCCGGCCTCACGTATCGCGGCTTCAAGAGACTTTAGGGCAGCAGCAATTTGGTCCCATGATCTCTTCAGTCTCGGGAAGAAGGATAAGGTGTCCGTGATGCGTCGCACTCGTCGTTCGGGGGACATACGAGACATATCCTGCGAGTAATTAGTTTCGAAGTAGTGAAATAAGTTTTGGTAGCTCACCAGCAACGGGGCTTTCCGTACTTATGGGTAGCCAGAATTGAACCATGGATCGTGGCTAGCGCGTCGTGCGCGCGGTTGAGATTGAACAAGATATCACGTGTTCGAATGCGCTGAGCGAGGAATACTGTGGATTCCCACGATCCTGGACAGTAAAATTATTTTGGGCTCCACAACCCCTATGGCTCCCAAATATTTTGCAGCAGCAATAAATACATATGCAACTTTGTAAAGACATTTTTGAAAGAAATTTCACCTGCCTCAACAATTTGCGAGAGCCATTTCAAATCTTACAAATCACGCAAATTTCCCAATATGGTAAGTGTCCAATGACCTGCACTCTAGCAGCATGTCCGCCATTGCTGACACAAGACCTAAACTGACTCAAGATTGTAGGAGGCAGCCGATAGAGGAATATATACTTAACAAAATGACATCCTAATTTCTGGGTGATATTTCATAAGGCTGCCTGCATCTTATTTAGACAGGGAGGTGATTTGATCAAAATCAGGAACCTATTCACTGTAGTGAAAAGGCTGCCCTGCTTCACTCAACATCAACTGCTTGGCATGTAGTGTAGTATTTAAAAAGAAATCAATATGCATTGGAAAGTATGTAGAATTGAAGGCAGCCTTATGTGCCTCCACACGACTTGTTCAGATGGTACATAGGTTATTAGGGCTTCTACTCAAGCTATCAAAAGTTCTGTAGTCCTATGAGATAACTATGCATTAAAACTGTGAGCTAGATACAAAGATATATACCAATGTACCTTATTAAGCCATATTAAGTTTTAATATTCAGTCGGCCTATGCGTATTGAGTAGAAGTACACACAATTTTGCTAGTGAAAATTTCCTGAGTACAGATTGATCTAACAGGCTCCCTAGATGTACGATTTTTGGCTGGCAATCAATGCTGTCCAGAATTCTGGAAATCCATCAAATGGTACACTATACACAAAAATATTGGTAGCTCCTATATATGCCTAACAAAAATACCAAATATAGCTCAAAGTAAACTTTATGTATGAACATTCATATAGCTGGCCAGCTTATACAGTGACTGACAAAAAAATGTGTTACGCTTGGATATTCACCATTTAAAGAATATATTGTAAGATATTCATATGAGCAACTATAAAAGAGCAATTTTTTTTGTGGAATACTATAGTAATGAAAAATCATTTCAACATTTACATATATACCATATATGGCAGCTATGATTGTATAATAAACAAATACATTTAAACCGCATTGATGAAAGACTTCTTTATTACACCACCAAAAAAAAAAGGATATGCATTATACGTGCTATTGATAAAATAGCTTGATCCATGAGTAATCATATAAAAAGCATGTATAGTACATATTTATATTGCTAGTGAATAAATATTGATTTCTTTTGTCACAGCTATATGTAAAATACCATTAAATTTACATTGGCTGTAATAGAGTATGTGGTAACATCTGATTTTTGTCAGCTATAAGAAATTGAACACAAAATGTGTGAAAAAAGGCAAGTATGCTATTGTAAAGTGTGGCAAGTTACAAATGAAATTACATTTTGACTTTGCTGGGCTCTAGATGATTGTAGCTATAATATGTAGCTGGCTATAGTAAGCTTTAATGGATCATATATACAGTATAGAGATGATATTAAGGTATTTTTGAATATCATCCTTTAAATGCAAAACATTTTTATTACTGTATAATAACAGAATCTCTGATAAGAGCAAATTTAGTATACTTGCTCATTATCCAATGGCTATTGCTACTTATGATATATGTGTATATCTCAAAAATAGTTTTTCAAGTTATTCTATACAATCTTTATTACAGCTATGCAACAGCTCTTGTTATGGATATTTTATTCAAAATTCTTTGAATGCTGAATATCTCAATGTGACACACTTTTGTCAGTCACTGTATCTGTAATTCTAGCGTATAGCAAAGAAGACCAGTTGACCTTGTTCTCAAGCTCAAAATCAATGAAAATGTTTGAAAATGCTTCAGCAAGGTTGACTCTGGTGTAACTCTTGAAGGAGTTGAAGTCAATCAGTAAGATGATAGAAGGTTTTAATGCTAAAAATTGGATACACCTTTAGAAATTTGATTATGTTGAAAGAGAAACCAAGCAGTTAGCTGTTGAATTGACGGATGTAACGCATCATTGCTATTAAGGAGCAATGATTTAGTGATGACTATGACTACACATTTATCTCATAGCTAGAAAGGCTAAGGTAGCTCTACACATCAAGGCACATAAGCGAAATGATATAATCAAATGGGCAAGACATATTTGAAGGATACGTGCAATACACTGATGTGATGCCTTGAAGATAACTTGAATGTCACCTCTCACAGTTGCTAGCAACAGAATGTGAATATTTGAATATCCTGTCTTCATAAAGCACAGGAATCTATAGTCTTTTACAATTTTGAATAGACATAAGCTCTCTCAGACCCACCAAATGATCTCCACACAAATCTCTACATTCATTATGGGTTTATATAAGTATATCACTAAGCCTGACTGTTCTTTGATAGTAAACACAGAGATGGATGTGTTGTTCTTAGCTTTGAGAATCTTTTGTCACAATATTGTCCCTGGTGTGGTGAGTGTTGGCCGCTTTTAATGCCGCTTGATCTATATCTTCACCTTAGCAGAACTTGAAGTGACAAAACATATTTCAAGTTGATGTTGTGTCCTTAGTGTCAAGATATCAGTGTATCTTGAACTTGCAGCCATATGCACGGCACACAAAAACATGGCGATGACCCTTCAAATACTCAATGTCAGAGTCATTGAACAAGGTATAGAAGGACAAGTTGAAGCCTTTCGTCATGTAATCTATAGTAACTGACAAAAGTGCGTCACACTTAGATATTGAGCACTCACAGAATTTTGAATAAGATGTCCATAGAGAGAGCTGTTGCATAACTATAAAGAAAATTGTTCAAAATAGCATAAAGAGCTATCACGGATATATACACATGTATCATGAGTAGTAATAGGCGTCGGATAATAAGCAAATATACCAAATCTGCTCTTATCAGAGATTCTTTTATTGTACAGTAATAAAATAATTTTGCATTTCAAAATTAATATTAAAAAATACCTTGATACTATCTCAATACTGTATACATAATACCCTACAGCTTATCATAGCTAGCTACATATTAGAGCAAGAATAATTTAGAGCAAGCAAGGTAAAAATAAGATTTTATTTGTAACTTGCCACACTTTACAATTGTATACCTGCTTTTTTTTCTCATACATTTAGTATTTCATTTTCTATAGCGGAAAAAATCAGATGTTATCACATACTCTATCACAACTAACATAAATTAAATGGTACTTCACACATAGCTGTGATATAAAAAACTAACATTCATTCAATAATGATATCAAATACATACTATGCATGCTTTTTATACAGTTACTCATGAATTAAGACATTTATCAATAGTCAATAAAATGCATTTCTTTTTCTTTTTGGTTGTGTAATAAAGGAATCTTTCATTAGTGCAGTTTTAATGTATTTGTTTATTATACCATCATAGTTGCCATATATGGTATATATGTAAATTATGAAAATAATGTTCATTACCATAGTATTTCACTAGAAAAATCGCTTTTCTGTATTCACTCATGTGAGTATCTTACAATATATTCTTTAGATGCTCAATATCCAAATGTGACACATTTTTGCCAGTCATTGTAGAGTGCAAGTTAAAAGGCTTGATAGATATCCAATGAATATTGTGGTGCATAGAGTTTAGCTTCCTCATTTTCTTTGGCTAACTCCTTGCTACTTGACTAACTATCCCTTGTCCCTTTCTCTATATTTGTTATGCCTTTGTTGCTAGATATTCATCATCAATGACATTGATGGTACTTGGGGATCTTGAGCATTGAAATCAATTGGGTCTATAGACTATGACATTGTTTTGGAGGTAAGAAGGAGGAGACAATAAAAGGGAAAAAGATGGAGAGAGTATGGAAGAGGAAAAGAGGAAAAAAGAGCACATAGTAGGGAGTTCCTATGTGAGTGAGATGTGGGGACATAGCTGCAAGGACTAGTACATGCCAGTCTTTTGTTATTTATAAGCTAGCTTATTTTCATGCATAGTATATGCAGGCCGGATATGTTCCCCTTTCTAGATCAATGCTGAGACATACTGGTAGGATATGTAGGCTTGTCCTAAGTGGTCCCCTTGCATTTCTTTGCTGCGACAGCTTTGACAGCAGTTTTTGTGGCCTTTTCAGTAGGTTTGCAAAGATGGCTAAATATGTGAAATGAGAGGAAGGCAGAAAAGAAGGTTTGTTTTAGAGAGACATACCGGGGTTGGCTTAAAAGCATGCAATATTGTCAAAGTATAAGCTGGCTGGGGCAAGCACTGTCTTTAATGCCTTGATAGTGACCATTAGCAGTTAACACATATCAACGCATTATGAGGAGTGGATACTTAAATGAGCAACAGGATATATACCAGAGATCACTGATGGCAGCCTTTGTCAATTCTTATGACACGCACTCCTCAAATATGTTCTATACCAATTGCTTTCAAGTAATAGGTGGCTATGGGTAGGTATGAGTAGTAGTAGGTCATAGGCACCATACCCATATCTATACTCACCGCTATCCATATCCAAAATCCATATGGGTTTTTCTTACCCATTTAACTGTCTAACTGTATATATCACAACAAAAAAAAACTGAGGCAAGGGTGAATAGTTTGGCTTGACTTTATCCACAGTTTTATGCTATTTTGCACACCACAGGCAATAGCAACATAACAATGCCAAATGTTGCAGCTAATTTTGACTATCCAATAGTTTAGGTCAATGACCAAAATAGCTAGACATCTGTGCAATATATAAAGACTGTATGCTCAATATCCATACCTTTGCTTACTATCTTACACACATTTTGGCTAATGACAAGCATGGATATTGGAAACCCCATGAGTTGTGGCTATGAGTACAGATTTTTGTGAGTGTGGGTATAGAAACTTAGACCCACGTACCCTTGGGGTATTTGTAGGTTGATGTGAAATAGGCAACATTGGTTTGAATATTGTTTTGTAGTATAGCAATGTATTTTCAATAATTATCAGGCAAAATTCTGTCAATAATTATTGTTAATCCATTACTTAGCTGTTTTCTATCTGGTTCTTGTGTTCTCTGCCTATTATCTGGTTATTGTCTTTTATCTAATTACTATTTTGTTATTTAGTTTCCTCTTATTAATGCTCTGTTTGCCTGTTAATAGTCTGTTATTAACTTGTTATCTGTGTTTCTGTCCATTATTTGGCCATTTAAGAATTACTAGTATTATCAGTGCATTTTCATATTCTTTCCATGTTATTGCTGAGTTATTTGGGTCTTCAGCTGTTATTTAATTTGGCCAAAGTCTAATAGAGAAGAATTTGTCTAATTCTGATAACAGGCTGACACTTATGTTAGTGTGTTTTCCCATAGTTTATTGTTTATTCAATTGTGTGTATACTGTGAATGTTATCTGCAATTTGCCCCATGATTTTCTAAAATCTATATAGAGGAAGTATATATAAAGATGAGGGTATAGCCCTTTTTTGATTTGTCAGTGATATTCCAGAAAATGTAATATCATAATGGATGAATCAGAATATACCAAAATGCTTCAGAAACACTCAGGAAACATGAAAACTGCCAAGAAACTCCTAGGAAATAGCAGAAAACAGCTAGGAATCAGCTAGAGATTAGCCAGAAACTGTATAACAAAGTGAACAATTGTTATTATTGTTACTTAGTTAATTTTATTTGCTAAGTTTATTGGTTTAAACATAGTAATTGTTGACCTGAATTTCTCCTGATAGTCGCCACCCCGCCATACCTGTAGAATGTGTTAACAGAGTTAAACAATGCTATTGGACATGCCAAAGCCCTACTTATATGCTATATAATTTGTACCCATACCCATGGCATAGATATGGATATTTGGTAGGTATGAGTATAGATACAGCCTCCAGTACTTTGGGTATATTCACACTCATCACTAATTTTGGCAAGTTATCCACTACTGTTACCAGGCTAGACTCAAGAAAAAATAGTTGCAATTAAAAAGAAATCAACACAAAAAGTACATGTAGAGAATCAATCAGTAAATTTCATATAGAGACACTCACAAGATGAGTCAAACTGCTCAATGAGGCTCAATATCAGAGGGTTATCTAGTGCCAAGATTATACATATGAGAATTGGTATATTTTTACCAAGAATCTGGATATCTACCAGTAATTTACAGCCTAGGCCTCACAATCTAGCCAGGCCTACAGTGACTGACAAAAGTGTGTCACATTGAGATATTCAGCATTCAAAGAATTTTTGAATAAAAATATTCATAACAAGAGCTGTTGCATAGCTGTTAATAAATATTGTATAGAATAACTTGAAAAACTATTTTTGAGATATACACATATATCATAAGTAGCAATAGCCATTGGATAATGAGCAAGTATACTAAATTTGCTCTTATCAGAGATTCTGTTATTATACAGTAATAAAAATGTTTTGCATTTAAAGGATGATATTCAAAAATACCTTAATATCATCTCTATACTGTATATATGATCCATTAAAGCTTACTATAGCCAGCTACATATTATAGCTACAATCATCTAGAGCCAGCAAAGTCAAAATGTAATTTCATTTGTAACTTGCCACACTTTACAATAGCATACTTGCCTTTTTTCACACATTTTGTGTTCAATTTCTTATAGCTGACAAAAATCAGATGTTATCACATACTCTATTACAGCCAGTGCAAATTTAATGGTATTTTACATATATTTTGATAGTGTAATAAAGAAAGAAATCTTTCATCAGTGCAGTTTTAATATATTTGTTTGTTATACCATTATAGCTGGCATATATGGTATATATGTAAATTATGAAAAAAAAATTATTACTATAGTATTTTATAAGAAGAATTGTTTCCCTGTAGTTGCTTATATAAATATTTTACAACATATTCTTTAAATGCTGAATATCCAAGTGTGACACATTTTTGTCAGTCACTGTAGCTTTGACAGAAAAAATCAATATTCATTCAATAATGATATCCAATACATATTATGCATGCTTTTTATACAATTACTCATGGATCAAGATATTTTATCAATAGTACGTAAAGTGCATATCTTTTATCTTGGTTGTGTAATGAAGGAATCTTCTATTGGTGTAGTTCTAATGTATTTGTTTATTATACCATCATAGCTACCATATATGGTATATATATAAATTTCGAAAATGATGTTTAGTACCATAGTATTCCACAAATAAATTGCTTTTCTGTAGTCACTCATAAAAATATCTTATAACATATTCTTTAAATGGTGAATATCCAAGTGTGACACATTTTTGTCAGTTACTAGTTCAGTTGTATTTTAGTTGGAACATCTTTTCATTTTTTGAATCACCATTGTCCAACTGAGAATTTCACAAAAACATGAGCTATAAAGAAAATATAGTAACATGCTATATTATCATTTATGTTTAATTGTGATATTGTGTGATATTATTTCTATAAGGACCATTTATTTTCCTGATCAAAGTGAGTTTTAAACTTCCGGCATTCTATGTATAGTAGCCAAATGTTATACAAAATGCAAGATCAATTACTATCATGACTACGCAGTGCGGAATTAAATACATAAATACCACAGCACTGTTCTGAATGACTATCTTCAAGTTGGAGAATATCAGTTTATATAGATCCAGGTAATCAGCTTACAGATTCAACTAATGCTCTCAAGCTGGTATTTATCATTTTCTACTCTATATATAGCTAATCATAATAAATCTAGGCTTGACATCAATAAAGTTGGCTCTATGATATTGCAGCATGTGCGGACAGCCACTGATTTTTTAGCTTGGTGCAATGCCTGACACAACCTAGAGTGACCCCTTTAATTCAAGGGCATGCTGCTTAGTCATAATAAATAGCTTCTCAAAGTTTGGCTCTACTTAGTCACATGCTCTGACATACTTACTTGCCTGCTGACTTAGGGAGGCTTCAGCATCTCGAGAATCCTCAAAAACTAATCTGCATGGATTAGTGGAAATCTCCCTTACATATTATATACTTAAAGTAAACAGATGGCTAATGATGCTCAACTACTAATGCACTAATTCACTATTATTTACATACTTTTTTGCACCTTTCTTGGAACTAAGCTAGTAATTTACTTATTTCTATCCGACCTGTCCTTAATCAACTAATTTGTGAGTTCCATTGCTATAATGGACTTTTTGCCTATTTCCCAGCTTATCAATGTGTTAGAGCTAGCTTTCTTATAGTTAAAACATTTTCCTACTATTTGCAAGCTTATATATAGCTTTTGGGAGCTTTATTCAAAGTTGAAGACTTCCTTTTTACACTTTTTTTTTTTAGGCTTACCTACTATTGCATTAATTGATTGTTGAGGATTTATTGAAGAGTTTATAATCAAATTATATGGATTATATTCACCAATGCACTTTCAATAGATTATCTAACTGTTTAAACATCATTTACACTGTATTATATTACTGTTCTATATATGTGCAAGTAACTATCAATTTACGTTCCTTGAATGGCCCCTTAGTATGTTTATTGGTTAAATCTCTTTAATTCAATTTCCATACTTATATTTGGTGCTCAAATGAGACAATGAGATTGTCTTGCTCAATTATTAGTATACTGCACAGCCATACAGTTATAATGAAAATGTTAGTATACTGCACGGCCATACAGTTATAATGAAAACGTTTTTAAGCTTTGACAGTACCAGAAAGCAATGATTAAGTAGAAGACATATTTTACCATGATAGCTCAGCAAGTATTTGTGCAGTTATCTATGTGTAGAATGAGACCAAATCTACTGAAGAGTTAGTACAATAAATAGTTCTACCAAGATTCTGTGATGTAGAGGTCGGAACATGAGCAGGCGGCAAATTTACACCAATGTTCCTCAAAGACACACCAAGTCTTTGGGCACTTGTACTCTAGTTGCAAGCCGCGCGTCGACAGGTGCCAACTTTAAGGTTGAAGTGCCCGGTTTGACTTCACTCTACCACCACTGGATGTTGTTGCAAGCATGACGGACTTTCTCTCCCCTCGCACTCTTTACTCTCTTTTTACTAGGCCGCCAACCTCAAATACTGCCGTGTGCCCAACTTGCACACCACTGGACCTGCACACTAACAAACTCAACTACAAAGATCAAAGACCAAAAGACAACAGATCGCGCTCTTAGAGCATTGGGGATAGCTGGAGAGGGATGCTCAGCATGCAAACTGGCCTTCTGTGGGACGATTCGAGCCTGCGGGCTCCACAGCATCCAGTGCATCTGCCAGAACACTTTGAGCAGTAAAGTGACGTCTGGCAATGCTGTTGCACATGTACAAGTGTGCGCAATGGAAATCTAACTCTGGTGAAAGTATGCTTCGGAAACTTGTGGGTATTATATCTATTGCTTGGATAATACAATAAAAACTTATAACTTGCGAGTGTCTCAGTTGCTGTCTGTTGCAAATATACTATGCCCTAAGCCTCTTTGCTGGGGTCTTCTAAACTCTGAGTCTTGCTCATTGTGGGTTTGACTGAGCTTCTTGTATACCTTTTGCCCCATAACAATTGTTGTCAAGGTAACAATTATTTTAGGACATTTGGCTATGCTCATAATAACAAGTGCTTGCTTCAAACTGCCTGTTAGCTAATGGCAGAAATGCCTCATCCTAGATTTAGCCTGCTTAGTAAGCAGTCGTAGTAATCTATTTTAGCCAGCCAATGAAAGCCTGATTACTTAGCAGATTGGTAAGCTTTGTGGAAACATTAGTAATAACTGACAGATTTCTTGTTCATGCCTTACAAAGCATTTCCTTTGCCCACTCTTTCTGTACTATATTACATGATGACTATTACATGTGATGTCCATTGTAGGCTAATATTTATTACTAATAGTCTTTGGGCTACAGATATGGAGTCTTTATTCAAGTATTATTATATTTCTATTTTAATATAGTCTGCTATTCTTATTTCTGGCTGTTCTTATTTTGTGCCATTCAATAATGACGCAGGATATCTGGGGGCCACTTGAAATATCAACTGTCCTTAGTTGAGGTCAAAGATCATAGTTAGGTTTCAAGCTGTACAGTGAATTTTCACACAAATGAGAATCTTCAGGAAAAAAGTTACAAATGGCACTATTTGTTCATTCAAGAAATGGGGCTTGTTTACTATATGGCATGCGAACAAGTTTTTCTCCACCCACTACACCATATTCCCTGTCAATGCATACTGATTGTGCTTCATTTCTCGGTAGGCGGCAGTGAGCTTTGTGGGCGATGTAGGCGTAGTGGCCGTCGTCGCAGTTGAGATGCGATTGCACCGTTAGAGGCGCCGTTCAAATCGCCATTGAATGTCGTTGTGGTTCTCAGCCCACGTGTCGAGACACTGATGAGCACAATTGTAGCGGCAAATATTTGTGAGCAACTCGGTGTTGTAAACACCAAACACCACTAGAAGTGGTTCTTGGAGAGGTGTTGGTCAAATGGAATTTGTAGTAGTTCATAAATGAATACGTACAATGACACCGGCTTACGCTCATGGAATCATAATGGCATACTGGCAGGTAAGCCAAGTTGTACATGCTTTGGCAGCGCTGCCAGGCCCATGAGTTCAACATGCTCATATGGAAATGCAACCATTGTACGGCTGTTGTTGATGTTGTCGACAGCGGCATACAGAGCAATAAGTTGTGAGTGCTGGTACTCAACGAATGCATTCAAAGCAGGCAATGATGTCATGTTGTGCACCGAAGATGCAAACAATACTGTTGAGAGGAATGGGATTGATAATGATGTTGTAGTCAAGCTGGAGAACCGTTGCTGCTGCCATATGCTAGGCTCAGCGGCAATGTGGATGGGCGGATTGTGAGCGGACGTGGTCATAGCAAGAGATTTACTTGGGAGATTTTCCCAAATCGTCGGCAACTTCTTTTATTTATGATGGAACAGGCGCGTGTTTGTTTGGCATGAGAAAATGATGTGGCGCTATCTATCGGGTATCTAGGGTAAGATTTGACGGAATGTTGAGATGGCTTCTCCGGGTAGATCACTCAGTTGTGAAAGGAAAATGCCGAGGGTCCTTTTTTTTATTATTTTTAATTTGGAAGTGGCGTGACACAAATTTGGATATTGTTTTGAAAACACTATTTTGCGATCCTCGATATGACGGTTTGTTCCGTTTGTTTACCCCTACTATGCCGTTTGCCACATTTCACATGATGTTCAGGATCACGGGTGATTGTTGATTTGTTGCAAAGAAGCCAGCGAGTTTTCTTGTGGCTAGGCACGCGTTTATTAAAGATCGGGTCGCTGTTGGACATTAAACTTGTCCGTTCGTTTCTCTTTTGCAAAACTCGTTTCTCATGCCTACTCGACTTCTCTATAATCTCTGCCTTTATCTCTCTTGAGGAGGAGTCCAAGCGTAAGTAACATCGCGTTGTCCCGGTAGTTCTTTGCCAAGATGACGACTCACTTTGCTGGTTTGATTCATCGTATTGCGTTATTCCCGGAGACTACACAACTATCTGCCCGCCATCTGAACGTCTTGCAGCCTAGCCATGTAGTACCTGCTGATTGGGTCAACCACAACGGGAGTATGTGGTGTGGCTCATGAAGGTATCCGGGCTGGGACGGTAAAATGGTATTTGTGGACGTAACTCCCTATGGGCTGGCCCATCCACCGCCCGGAAATTACCAGCCTTCCAGAACCCCAGAAAAAAAGGAACGCACCTATTGGTGTCTTCAGTCAATACCTTTCCACATACATGGGAAAACCCTATGGGTCTCATCTTAGAAGAACGCATCAGAAGGTTACAAAATGGACAGATGATTATATGGTGCATGGTCGATATTTTGTGCGCATTAGATTATGGCTTACAGAATTTCTGGTTGGTTTCAGCCAAGGATACGTGTCTAATGCCTAGCATGTTTATTATACCCACAGTGGGTGCTTTCATAATCAACATGATCTACCTGGGGTCGTCCGCGACTGTTGTTGCTTTGCTTGCTTTTGTGGCTTTCAAGATATTCGTTCGTATTTTAATTAATATTTGTGTTGGCTATTCAACTTCTTTGTTAATTATGGCTTTTATTTATAGATGCATCTCTATGTAAACTTTGTTTACAAGCACAAGTTTCAAAAGGTCCTTTTGACATATTCGCCTGGGGGCTGCGAGTTCGACAAATGCGCGTACAAGCTTTGCGGCATTTTGGGCTGCCGTTGCAACGGCTCTATTATTCAATAATCCATAGGGTTACGTTGTCTCGTTGTTCCCGAGTTTGTTCCTCAGTGATCTGTCCTACGACTAGGGAGTTTGAAATTTGCGCCGTGCTATAAAGTTTGTGATGTTTTTGCATTGATATTATAATATTGTTGAGACGTTATTTCTTGGTCCTTTTTGTTAAAATATTATCAAGTTTATTATGGTTCTAAATGTATAGCTGCTTCAAGTTGTTTGAGTCGAAGGTCAGTTCGTGAGACATAAAAAATGATACGGAAAGCAGCGACAGCCTGTTTGCGTACTGTGCCATTGAGTTTTGGCTAACATATATGATTCTCCAGTTGTTTATTGTATTACTAGCTTCATATGGCCTGTCATATTGTAGTGCCATTTTTTTTGTTCAGACTCTTTTCAACTTCTGAACTCCAGCTTACCAGTACTAGCGTTCCTGGTGGGTAGCTGTTGCTGCATAATTGAGTTGCATAACACTCTTTGAATTATTGTTTAGATTTAAGCCAATGCTGCCGTGGTGTGGCGCTCAGCTGCGTGCTCAATATCCTCTGGTCGTTTTTCAAGTTGTCATATTCATGCAGCGAGTAGGTCATCTCTGTCCATTCCCAATTTATAGCTGTCAATCATAAATGATATTTCCGTTAAATCAAATAGAAGCAAAGGTTCTACGCCAAATAATAAGCGATATGGTGAAAGTCCTCCTAGTGATTGTCAAGCAGTTACATTGTGTGCAAATAATGCAAAGGGGACATGGTCTGCCCAGTTCATTAGTTCAGATTTTTTATGACCACATGCTTTCACTATTGCCTCTCGTATAATAAAGTGTCTGCGTTTTATAACTCCATTGGCTTGTGAATTATATAGGGATATACGTATTTGGGGTATATGGTAGATTTCTAATAGTTTGGCAAAAGCTCCTTTTACTTCTGGGCTATTGCCGGTAGTAACTCGATATACTGCACCATAGCAACAGAATATTTCTTCCCAGAAAAATGCTGCTAACTCTTCGGAGTTTGCTTTCCTTAAAGCTCTTTCTTCTGATGCTCCTGATAGGTCATCTTTTGCAACCACCAAATACCGTGGGGACTGACTTTGCTCATTTCCGGCATGTACATTATATCAATGCATATTCTGCTGAAAATAGTTGGCGGTGCTGAAATAGTTATGGGCAATTGTTTGCTTTATAGGTGCTTCGTATCTGGCATTCATGGCATGATCTCACATGTTGTTGAACAACATTCCACATGTGTGGCCAGTAGAAACGCTCTCGAAGGGTATGCATTACTGCTTGTTTGCCTCAATGTCCCAATCCTTCATGGGCTTCCTCAAGAATTTTTCCTTGAGTTTCTAAGTCTAAGATAGCTCTTACAGGAGGCTTGTTGCCATTTCGTTTGTACAAACATTCATCCTGAATAAAGAACTTGGTGGCTTTCTGAATGAATTGTTGTTTAAGTTGATTGTTTGAAAATATTGGTGTTTGTAGTGTATCGAGAAAATGATAAATACTTTTCAAGGTCTGGTCCTGTTTGTTGACATTGGTATGATAGATTGAAAAGGAATCTGGTCCATCATAAGATGCTTTCAAGGGTAGCTGTCTACGTAGTAATATTGTAAGCGCAATATTGTCTAACCAAGTATTGTCTTCACTTTTTAATTATTTCTCCTTCAGCCAGTGGTTGTCGGGATAGGGCATTTGGACCTTTATGTCTCTCAGCTGGTACATGAATAAGCTCAAAGTCAAAGAGCAATATTCTTTGAATCCATCTGTTTATTGTAGCATTTGGCTGTAAGTTGGGTTCATTGAGCATTCTCTTTATATATTTTGCATCTACTTCTACTTTCAAGTTCTTGACTCCAATGATGTATAGTCGATAGGCTCTTAGTGCTCTGAACAAACAGTAAAGTTCCAGTTTGGGCTGGAAATATCTAGCTTCATGTTCATTCATTGGAATGGATCCATAGCAAGCCAGGCGTTTTCGATTGTTTTCATCTAATTGGGACAGGATAAATCCTACGGCAATAATACTGGAATCCACGGATAGTATATTACTGGTTTTCTTGAATTAATAATTCATAGAATTTAAAGCTGGTGTGGTAGTGACCAGTTGTTTTAATTTGTCAAATGCTTCTTGTCGTTGTTCATTCCATGTAAACTCTTGGTCATGTTGTATTAGTTCGGTTAATGGTCTGGCTAGAGCAGAGTATCCAGGAATCCATATACGGACTGTTCCACATAATCCTAAAAATCCTCGGACTTCTTTTACAGTGGTAAGTGAGGGCCACTTTAATACTTTCTCTATCTTTTGGTCATCGGAAGTCGTCCTTCTGGAGTGCATTTCTGGCCTAATACTAGGGCAATCTGTTTTGCTAACTGAACCTTAGTTGGTGAGAAAGTTCCTCTAGCATGTGCTACTCAGTGAATTATACAATGGATATTGATAGCATGTTTCCCATATAAATTGTCATATTCCAGAATTTTGTGGTGGTAGTGTCTTTGGGTTGCCCTGATGATCAGGGTAGGTATCCAATGGTCTTTTCATTGCCAGGTCATCAATGAAGATGTCTGCTCTATGCGGCATTTTATCCTGTAATATAAAAGCCATCCATGTTTGAAACTCTGCTAGAGAGTTTGTGAATTCAGTGGGTAAGGAAGTAATATGTAAAAGTCCTAAAGGTATCATAAAAGCAGTCATGTCTCAGCTTGTTGGGTGTACTTTATGAGCATCACAATCTCCAATACAAGTCTAAAACATGTATAACATTGTCTACTAGAAAATAGTAATACAAAACTGCCTGAATTTGGAGGAAGTCCAGCGTCTTTAATAGTTACCTTGTTTAAAGGCTGTAAGTCATGTACAATATGTAGTTTTCTATTTTTCTTTACTACGCAGAACCAACACAAACAATGAGAAGATTGACTGGATTCATAAACTCCAGCTGCAATGTTCTCTTTTAACAGTTCTACTACTCGTTCTTGTATGCCTGGTAGTATTGGAATATTTCCAAAAGCCCAGGGTACATGAGAAAACCAAGAAATAATGTACAGAGAGAAATAGTCCTCTCTAAAAGAACCGCGCTGAATATCCTCAAATACAAATGCATTCTGATTTAAATTTAGAATATGAGTGAAAAGCTTTTCCTCTTCAGGCTACAGAAATCCATTGTCATTGAAATTAATTTCTTCAAGCCTTTCTTTAGTGAGTCGGCTATTTTGGCATAAATTCAGGAGGATTTGTTGGTAGCAGAATTAAAGAGTCTAAGGGATTTTCAGGAAATTGCCGACTTATTCTAGCATCCTCTGGAAATACTGCTGGAACTGGTTTCATTTTCCAATCCACTCGTTTATATGCAGTAAAGACACTGTTGTATAGAGCGGAGAGATTATTTTGATCTTCTAGCATTTCACTGGTATTTTCCATTGAATGTCGGATTTTATATGTGGCATATGCCTTCGCCCTATCAAAACAGATGATGTCCTCATCATCTTCATCAAAATCAAAGAAGGAAGGGATTTCAAAGGGCGAGTAGTCCAGATCTTCAGAAAATGTTGAGAAGTCTTCATCACTCAGGCCTACATAGCCACAAAACAGTGAGGAAGATGCAATTTTCCCATAATTGTCTAATGGATAGTAGATGGTGTGAAAAGATCAAAGGACATACAGAGAAAATGTCAGAAAAATAGTAACAGACATAAAAGATGTTGAGGCAAAAGACATAACCAAAGAAACAGTACAAGAAAAATATCGAACGGAAGGTCAGATAGTAAAGGGAATATTTTTGTATTTTACGAATTTGTTTTGTAATTTTTAATGGATTTACGGGCAAGCGCAAGAGTTTATATGCTCGAGAGTCCAAGTCTGAGGCGCCGGCATTGTGTGGCGTTGAGGCAGGGCGTGCACCCAAAAACATATGGAGTATGTTGCGGCTGCGGGATGAGGAAGAGAGAGTCAAGAGCGCAGAACATACCAGATCAAACTGATCAGGTCTCATGTTCAACTCTCGCTTGCAGTAAATTTTTAATGTGAAATAAAAAAAAAAAAAATATTATTGAAAATTAAAGAGCGCCGCGCATGGTCACACCAATGGTAGAGTAGAAAAACGTGATGGTATTTGAGGAAAACCGTTTGTACTAAGTCTATGCTACGCGAGACTGGTGCAAATGAGTATAGGGGATGAAAAAACTTGTACCAATCATAAGACATGTCTGACGATAGGCAGGATAACAAAGCACAAATACAGGCAGTGAGAAAGGCATAAAGGGAATTGGAGAGCATAGGAGGTAAAAAAAAAGTGTACATAAGGAAACAGCATATGGGGAGCGAAAACGTACGTATATTCAAGATGGGCCATTGTTTAGCATAGGATGAGTCTGTTCGTGCCGTGCCCAGAGTGGGTATATGCACAGCCGACAAACTGTGCACGCAGCGCGTGCTTGATGAGGAGTTTGATGATGGGGCCGCAAGCGGCGACCAGCACCGTGAAGTCCGTATGTCGAGGACTAGGCCTGGTAGACACACACAGATAGACAGTGTAAGTAGAGATAGTGAATAAAATGTATAGTTTGTGCACCTGGGTTCTAGACCCAATCAGACCATATGCTGGTGCATATGGATTCTCCTGGGGGCCCATACATTCTAGCCATGCACTGGAGTGGGATGACAACAGCGTCAGGTCTGTCGATGCAAAAAAGGAAAGGATTGTGTCAATGGTGTTTGTGAGAGCATGGTCCTCGAGGTTGACAATGTTGTCGAGGTAGCTGACGAAGAAGGCGGCCTGGCAGGGACGAAGTCGTTCGATAGCAAATGTTACCTTGATATTTGGAGCCCAGGTGGTACATTTGGGAGAAGAGGCATTTGGTCTCGGAGGAGTCTTCTGCGAGCCAGTCTTGAAAAGTTTCGTTAAGAAAAAAAACTCGTCAATGCCAAGGGGGCTCGAGATCTTCGTGCATGAAACGGCAGAAGAGCGCAGACACGGACACCATCAGCTCTCGGAGCTGGAGGTGCATTGTGATAGGGAGGGTGTGAATGTGTTGTTGACAAATGCATGGGACTGGTCGCAAAAGTGCACCAGCAAGGCTACATCCTCTGAAGAGATGTTCTCCTTGCTGGTGTCTTCGGCGGTGTCGTCTTCGTCCATGGTGGTCGGCATTGGCGAAGGCGACAGGAGGGTCCAATGCATAAAGTCTCGAGCCGGGCAGGCCAAGTGCATTGTGCCGTGCACAAATGTAACCTGTGGGCGAGCTAGGGGAGTTGGAGAGTGGGGAATGGTGATGTTTACACACCTTGTGGATTTGTTGGGCCATCTCCCATGGATCCCTTGTCCTATTGTCGTTTCACTCTCCTCTTCTAGTTCTCGGAAGGACGTGAAAACCGGTGCGCGGTACGGTCAATGGCGCATCATTGCGCATTCAAGCTGGGACGAGAGACGGCGATGGAGAGAGAGTTGTGGGGAGCGTACCTGCAATGTGCGCACGAATGCGCCCAACCAAGTTGGTGACGGACTCGGCGAGTGGTGGGGTGGTGGCAGGTTGCGTAGGCACAGCAGTGTCCGTCCGAAAGGGCATGGATGTAGGAGGCCGCGGATACATGGTGTAGTCTGCCTGGAGAGGCATAGGAGAGGGAGGTCGTCGAAGGACGACTGGCATGGCTAGGGGTGTCACCAAAGTTGGAGGTGTCGAGACGAGCTCATTGGGCTCAGCCATAGTTGAGGCTGGGGACCCATGGTCGTCGTTGTCAGTGGAGTTCTTGAGGAAGAACTCCTCCTTGATGTTGCAGTTGCACTGGAAGTTAGTGCTCTTCTAGTAAAGTTGGAGGTAGCAGAGCTCACTAGGAGCATGGACGACGCACATATCAAACACAGTGTCGAGTATGCCGTTGGGCTGGAAAGTGAAGAACACGTGGGCGTATTCGGCGGGTGGGGCCTGAGAGTCAGGGTCCCTGGGCGGATTGATGAGATTAGGGTTGGGTGAGATAAGATTGCCATTACCGTACCTGGCTGCATCACTAATCTCTCGATTTTTGGTAGTTTGGTCTGGCCACTTGCGTATGCCAAAGTCGGTGTCTAGACTTGCAGTATTTCAGGCGTACATGTAGAAGTTTTACAAAAGACCCTGACATCTGTAACTCGCTGTATTGTAAAACAGATAGGCCATCCTAGGAGCATTTTAAAAAATGGAGTCCCATTTTTCAGTGTATTGCGTAATGTAGCCCCATCAAAACAAAACATATTTCAGTTAAGCACTTTAGGCATATGTTTTGATGGGAAGGAGCTATGTGGCAAAATAGAGTTTTCTAACACAAGCAACCTTATGGAATTTGCGGAAAAAAGCGCTCAAAAAGCGCCAGGGACTGGTTTCCATCAAAAGCTTTGTGGCAATGATGGGGCCTGCTTCTGGATAGGATTCTGCTTCCATCAAATTAGATTAGATATTGATGGGTTAGCTCCTGCCATTATATTCCGCTTTTCCTGCCCATTTTCTGCTGCTATTCCTGTCCTTCCCCTTTTGTTCCCCTCCATTCCTTCATGTAGGTTATATAGATATACATCTGTAGAGCTCAGATTCCAAGTTTGAGAGGTTCCATGATGTGCAGGGCTCACAGTAAAATAAATACCATTATAATTAATAAAAAAGCGGTCAAATGGCGAGATTGGGAGGTATACCCTGGGGGGAATGGGGGCCTGGAAATGGGTGGTATACTTGCCATTGTATAGGCATACATTGGGGCAATACAGAAATTAAGTTAGAAAGCTATCCAAACACATGGGCCAATAGGGATATATATTATTCCGGGGAAAAGCGGAAAAATAATATTTGGGCACCTTCCCTTGGGGTGTTTATTGGTCTGGAGGTCGTTGTAACTATCCAGAATATTCATATAGCATTGGGACGGTGTATATACAACGCTGGATCACCAGGGGATCAATATAGCACATGCTACAACCTGACATATACCCCAAAATAGGGGTACCCAGCATAAAAGCAAAAATGCGCATTTACCGCTGGGCTCTACAGCGGTGGGATATCTTCCTGGCTGTTGTCTATATATACTCCATATATGTAGGAACATGTGTGGAATTAGTTCCAAACCTTTAGAACAACTTCCCAGGTACTGCAGCCCTTAAACCCAAAGAAAGCGTCATTTAGGGTTTAAAAAAGCAAAAACATGTGCACCTATTCACACACAGGGCAGTATAATTCATTTCCAGCTGTAGAACACATCCTACATATTTCCCACACATGCTACAATTTAGTTTACATCAATCCCCCAAGTGGGTGGAAAGATGTGCTAGTGTTACAAGAGAATGCATGGGGTTAACATGAATCTCTGTACAAATTACACAACTTTCTGTCTGTTTCTATGCTCTGACAGGCTGTACATGTCCCCTTCTTTCGCAAATTGGACATAAGCGTTTTCAGAGGTGTAGAATACGATGGAGCTATCAGCTAAGCTTCATTTTTACTGTAATACCATGATTTGGGCTTAACACTAAAAATCCGAAAATAAGCGCCAGGATAATTGACCAAGATCTGGAAAATCGCACTAGCTACAGGCATCCCATTGCCTCCACAATTCATTTGCATGTACTAGACACCTATGGGGCACTTTCCATCCGCTCAGAATAGCAGAATATTGATCTGGAGGATATAGAGGGAGTAGCCATCAATTCTGCAAAAATATATTCCCAAACATTCATATCATGTTAAAGCATTTGATCTACATGGCGGAAATACTCTAATACAGTGTATCTACATGGGGGAAATGCCCAGAACAATCCCCCAATTAATGAGAAGCAATGCCCAGACCCTCAGATTTCGAAAAATACCCGGAAATTCAAAACAATTTCCAAGATAATGGAAATGTGTCAGAGGACATATATGAGCTTAAACGAGAAGCAGGAAAAGCCAGGGAAATGCAGGGGAACCCAGGGTACCCTATTGAAAATTGCGAAAAAAAAAGCAAATAAAAATCGAATTATATGGTAGCACCCCTTGGCAGGCTAAATATGGAAATTCTGTTTGGTGGGCATGTTTCTAAACATACATAGGTACTCAAAATACAAATACAGCGCCCTAAAATAAGCAAGGGGGAAGCTGGAGAGCAACCCCAAATGCAGCCCAAAAAGCGGAATTGATGGGAAGCGGATTGCTATCAATTCCCAGCCTAATTGGGCAAGGGGGCGCATTGTGGGTCCACCTACAGGATCCAGCCGCCCACTCTCTCGCGCCTTTTGGGCGCTTGTTTTGCGCGCAAAAGGTTGTGTTAAGAAAAATTGATTGCATTCTAGCTCATTCATTTCTCCACCAAATTTTGTCATGCTAATATGTTTAGGAAGCCAGAAAGCAGGGCTTCAAAAAAAGGAATTTCACCATTTTTGGAAGTTGTCAGCCTAAGCCTAGGACCCCATTTTAAAAGGCTCCTAGGATGGCCCATACTATTTTACAATACAGCCAGTTACAGATCTGTGGGTATTTTGTAAAAGGACTACATGGTCTGGTGAGTATTTCCCCACCTGTTGTCCTGCAAACCCCATCCTCCGTCCTTATCCTTATCCATCTCCTTCTCTTCCTTGTTGTCCTTCTCGTCTTCATTGACATCTATCGGCACCTCTTTGGAACACCAATACGGCAATGGTCCGGCCAAGCACGAACAATAGGTGCAAGAGCGGCGATGTTTTGGCGACCATTGTCGAACCAGTCAATGCTCAAGGCATGTAGTCTGTCGCCGTCTGGGATCCTGGGGAATATGAAGGAGACAAAAAATGGCCCGGCCACCAATGTGGGCCAGTTGGATGTGAGTGTGGTAGGCCACGAAGATTGTGGCTTTAAGAAGGAGGTGGTTATAGGTGTGTTCGTCGTCTGGACCGGTGAGTGTGGTCTCCAATAGCAAATAGGGCGGGATAGGGTTCTGACAAAATTAATGGCGTGAACTTATAATCTTTTTCTTTCTTATAGTCCTCCAATGCTCGGTTGACTCGCCAATTGTGCCAGGTACTCCAAATGTTTTCTTGAGCTGGCTGCTCAAGGGACTCTCTAGTGCGTGCTCGACACTGCACGGCACATGACGCAGAAGGCGATCTTCATGACGAGATAGAAGGGGGTGTAGAGCAGTGGGAATTGAGTCGAATAGTGAATTTCAGGTGCGCAAACAAGCTTTTGTAGCAGAGGGACAAGAACTAAGTAAAAAACCTGGGTCGATATCGACTGCCCCAGGTCCTTCTTATAGGTTCCACTCTTCTGTCTAGACCGGTTCTTTTGCTAGGTGAGTCAATTCGCTCCCGGGAGAGCCCCAAGAGCTCCTCGTCTTCTTCCTCTTCTCGTCTTTCGGACGCAAAATCCTTCAAGAGGCTAGGCTTACGCGAAGATGTCCATTCATTGACCGGGCATGCGCAAAGAGAAGCTGTCCCAGAACAGAGACCTCAGGCTCTGGTAAGTCCTCTAGATCCGTATTTCTTTGTGTATTACTTATGCGGATGAACTCATTTACAGATCCTATTAGTACTGGGCAAAGACAAAGACTTCTTACTCCAAACGGATCCAACATATTTTGGTCGTATCCGTCACATGCGCGCTGTTGTCGCGATGTGTTGCGTCTGATAACCTCATGGCACAGCGGTGAGTTCTTCCTATTTGTTCTTCGCAGCTTCTTTCTTGCTGACCGTGTGACGTGTTTGTTGCTGTTTTAGGTAGTCATTTCCCCACTGTCTGGCGGCGGTGCTTCTGGGTCCCACTTTAGGGCCTCAATCTCTTAGGCTGTCTGCAGAAATTTTTTCCAGAGGTCCAGACTCTGAATAACTAGGCGGTCCTGTAATTAAAAATTCAGTTAGTCCCCAATTTTCTTCCTCTGAGTCCTGCTCAGAGATATCCTCTCCTTTTCTTTGCTTATAGAGGGCGTTTTGGGCGTTTCTGAATGGTCTAATAGTTGCTGAGCTTGAGATTCTTCTAATGCATCCTCATTTATTACTGGAAATTCGAAAATTACTTGAAACTTTGACTTCGAGCGATGCATTGTTGGTTGAGTGTACTGCTGGGTTGATAATATGCTCTGGGGTCTCCGGAATAGTACTAGGTGATGGAGGATGGTATGAGGGCAAATGCTACCATGATACTTTCCTCAATGCAGTTTTTGTCCCAGTTACATTCTAATTCCTCAATTGAATCCCAATATGTGGAATCATTATTTGGTGGAATTTCTTAATGTGTTATTTCATCAGTCATAGTTTGGTGCTGGTGTCCCACAAGTACTGGGTGGGTAAATGTAGTAAATAATTCCTTGAGCCCTTCGTAATTGTTGTAGGTTTCTAATGCGAGGTTAATAGGAGTCAAACTCATTTTTCATAAAAGGCCTATAGTTTTCAACCATATCGCCAATCCGGTCTATTTGGCGAATTGGTCCAGAATTGGCTTCTAACTTCTGAATCCTATTTGAACAGCTGAGTATATTATTCTGAATTTCCGAGAAATATCCGCTTGCCAAATCATTCATCCTATTTAGGGCCCGTGTGTCTGGGAAACTGATATCTCCATTTTGGCCAATTAAGTTCTACTGAGTCATTGGTTCTCATTAGGTAATGATTTTCAGTCAGCTTATCGTCTTGGTAAGAATTCTCAGAAGATTTCTCAATTGCTGTCGTGTTAGCTTCATCAGAGTCTGACCATTCCTCAATAAAAGCCGAGGGCTACTTAGGCTCTACTTCACTTTCCCAGAAGCATGTTACCAGTGGTTGCCAAGCTGTTTGGGCATAATAGTCATGCATCCGTGAGTTCATTGTTTCCGTATTTGCTTGCGCAACCTTCGAAAGATAGTCGTTAATTCGCTTCATGTGCTCGTAGTTGTCTTCGCTTACGACCAACAATTTATACTGTACGGTCTCTGGTGAGCGTGGGTTTTTGAATAGGAGGAGAGTTCCTTCAGCACGTTCATCGATTGATATGAAATGCCTCGTTGCCAGGGTCGCCCTAAAAGAAGTTGGAACGGAGTTTATTTCACCGACCCAGCACATGGCTGGAGTAGTTATAGTTCCACACATGAATGGTATATTGCTTACACATCCAGTGAGTTGCCCTTCACCTCCTTTAGCATCATTCACAGTGACGATCCTAGTGATCTCTTGGTTATTTCACAATGTCTTGCAAGAAGATATTTTTATGGATTATATTTAACTGTGATCCGGTATCTACTATTGCTGTAATAGGTTCACCGTTACAGTTGATATCAAACTTAATCAGAGTACCCCGTAAGGGTGCAATTAATGCAGAGGCTACCATTTGCTTTGACTGTTTCAGCTTGATAGCCTCTTGCATGATTGAACTTAACGGCTTTGATAGTCCAATCAATTCTCCGATTGGTAGAGAAACAGAAGTTTCCATTACTTTTCTTGAAGATCTTGTTCAGGTCTGTTAAAGTTTGAAGTTTTGACAGTCATGGCATACGTCATTTGTTGTTGGTCTTTGTTGCAGACTTCCTTTCTGTTATGTTTTCCTTGTTCTTCTCAGTCTTTTTTGCAGCGGGCGTGGCTTGCTTAGAAGATTCTGATGGATCTTTCATTATTTGGTCACTATCGTATGGATCAAAGTGTACTTGCCGCTGGGCCGGGTTTGCTTTTGAATGGATATTGTGCAGCTGGGATTTCTGATGGTTGTTTGGCTGGTTTAGGCTGAGCTACTGGAACGGAAAATCAACCCTTGAACCTTTTTTCTTGTTTATGGGCTTGCTGCGGCCTTCTGATTGCTTGTTTGAAATTTCCTGGCACGTCGGCACTTTAACTCCTTCAAAGCGCTGTCGTTGCTGATTTTGTCCAGTTATGCTGCTTTGGAGGAGGACTAGGTAAACATTGTAGTCATCATATAATCATTGTTGTAAATGTCCTCTTCTGATGTAGAGTAGTAGGCTACCAATGCCTCTGCTTTGCTATCTGTTTTTTGCTATATTCAAAATATTCCTCATCAGAGTAGCTGTCAATTGCAATGTAATTTTGACTGGGCTCCTCTAATTTGGTTGATTGCTTGAAGGATTGTTTTATCATGTGAAGCTCGTTGGATTGCTTCTCTATTTTGCCAAAGCAAACGGTTACTTCCGAGCTCTCTCATGATTAATCCTTGCAATATTAGTTCATTAATCTTTGCACATTGTGTGGCAGTCTATCCATTTTCTCCGCAGGCATAATATTATAGGCCTGGCCTGTTCATAGTTGCTGTAAACTTTCAAATATGTTGGAAACATTTGGGTCAAGCAAGCATGCTTTCATCAATATCCCAGCCTAGTTTGCTATCATGTATACTCATTTGGCTCAACTTGTTGATTAATTCACCAACTTCAAGCTCCGTCTCTTTCTTTTTCTAGATTATACTTCTTTTGATTCATAGTAGTATTTCAAAGTCTTCGTCTTCAAAGTCAGAGTAGGCTTTTAAGGTCTTCTTTGTTTTACTTGTTTCAAAATGTTTTGTAGTTCTTTTGGCCTTCTTTTGCTTATGCTTCATGAGTCTCTTGGTATTATAATCAGAACCATTGGAGTCATAGTCTGAATCATCACTGTCTTCCTTGTTACTAGACCAATTGTCTGAATCCATTTGATTTGCATCAGAGGTATATTGTTCTTTGTCAAATCGGTAATAGCAAAGCAGTTATGCAGCTGCCTCATCAATGTCTTCCATTTTAAATAGGCTTTCCAGGTAATGGTTAGGGATGCCAGAGATACAGTTGCTCCTAGTCTTTACTGTTTAATTTTCCAGCTTTTGTCTAAGCCACCTAGAAATGGTCAGAAATTTTTGCTTATAACGGAACCATGTGGACTTCTTTTTAATCAATGGTTCTTTGGGGCATTTCTTGACATACCCTTTTAAGTCTGCTAGTGTGTATAGTTGGTGTTCACGCTTTGCATTATATAGGCTAAGAGAATTTCTCTTTTCAAGCCCAGCTATGACAAATCAGCATAACTGCTTAAGCTTTCTATCCAATCCCACATGTTTTGACTGCAATATTGCATAACGTTCTCTACTATGTTGACATCGTTATCAAACTCCTCTCTGTTTACAGGAATGCTCATAATGTTTAATAAACAATTCAACATCTTATGATTTTCCTTTGAATTTTCTTGGTGCTTCTTTCTGTCCTACTATCGGCAGACTGTTGGAACTGTATTCCAAACATTTGTAGCGCTCAATAAAGACTCTTCTCTGGGTATACTATTTTCCAGATGTTCTGTATGAAAATCTGCTTGAGGTATTCCATTTTTATTGATTTCTGATATAATATTCATTGTAGTTTTGGTGGTTTAATGTATTTGTATTTGTAATGTTGCTGATTTCTTTTCCAACTGATACTAAAAGAGAACTCAACTCAGTGGTAGGGGCTGTAATTTCTGATATGCTACTGCTACCAGAGCCCATACATTATGAGTAATTAATATTCAATCAATAAAATGCTTCTGCCACAAGTGTATTGCTAAAAACTCCCTTTGCGGTGGACTCCAGAGATATTGTGCCAGAAAATAAAAATCTCTGGTTACTAGAACTTGTGTGAGCTGGAAATGCTTGTATGTAAACCAGACCCAAAGGTAGGTTTTTTTGCTGTAGTTCACTAGGCCTTTATATCAGGCTATCACAGTTTGTTTGTAGTCAAAAATCCTTAATTCTTGGTAATACCGTATATGCTAGTGAGCATGATGATTGCTTACTAATGCTGTTTCCAAAATAGGAATTTGTAACTCCTACTTATCAAATTCTTTAGCAGTTGATTTTTTCTGCCTGTCACACAGTCAATCGTGTATGAGAAGTTTGATTCCTATTGTAAAGTGTGTAGTGTTTTGTTTTAAAATGAGATGCATTCAAAATTAAGTAGTATGAGTTTCGGTGTATACCAGCGGAAGCCAATACCTCCGTTTTGGAAATATTCCGGATTTGCTTCCTCGAAGTGAAAGTACTGTCAGGTGTAACAATATTAAGCCCTTTTACTGCCTTTTGTGAAAAGGCTTTTGGCTAATAATAGGTAAAAACTCTATGCACTGCCTCAAGAGATCTTATGCCTCTCACAAATCAAAAGCTGCCTAGCCTAATAAAGTGTGATATATCTAAATATGCTTTAGAAACTTGTGGGTACTATATTTAATGCTTGGATAATACAAATAAAACTTATAACTTGCAAGTAATCTCAGTTGCTGTCTGTTGCAAATATACCGTGCTCTGGGCCTCTATGCTGGGGTCTTCTGAACTCTGAGTTGTACTTATTGTGAGTTTGCCTAAGCTTCTTCTATATCTTTTGTCCCATAACGATTAATGTTGAGATTGGTAACAATTATTTTAGAACACTTGGCTATGTTTTGTTGTAGCAACAAGTGCTTGCTTCAAATTGCCTGTTACCCAATAGCAGAAATGTCTTGCTCTGGATTCAGTCTGCTTGGTAAGCAGTTGTGATAAGCTATATTAGCCAGCCAGTGGAAGCCTGATTACTCAGCAGATTGGTAAAGCTTTTGTGAAAATATTGGTAATGGCTGACAAAACTTCTTGTTCAAAGCCTTACAAAGTATTTCCTTTGCCTACTCTTGCTGTACTATATTACATGATGATTATTACATATGATGTCTATTGTAGGCTAATATTTATTACTAACAGTCCAAGCTACAGATATTATATAAAGTCTTTATCCAAGTATTAATATATTCCTATTTTATTATATTCTGTTATTCTTATTCTTGGCTGTTCTTATTTTGTGCCATTCAATAATGGTGCAGGGTGCTTGTAAGAAAGGAACAAATGACCATTACAATTGCTGTGCTTTGGCAAGAGAGGTCCAGAGGCCATTTAGTCCAAGGTAACTCACACGCAATACTTCATCTTGACAGCGGTATGATGATGTGTGCCCGTATTTACTGCATCCTCTAAAAAACAGTATTGTCGTAACAATAGTTGGGAAAGGCAAGGCAAAATATTGTTGGTAAACCAACAAGTCCTGGAAAAGGGAAGTAGACATTTGTGTCATGCCATCAATAGCTTTATGGATAAAAAGCCCTCCTAGCCAAATAAGAGGAGGTCCGAGAAGGCGTCAGTTGCTCAGCAGGGGCATTGACTCTGCAGCAGGTGCAGGGCAAGATATGGCTTCATATTCAAATGTCTTCTTCTTGGTTAAGAAAAACAGAAGAATGCGTATAATGCCTTAGGGGCACTATAAGATATGCCAAAGGAGTCAGAATGATTATAGTAGCGGTTCTGACCTAATCTTTGTTAGGCAGATAGCATCTTTTCTTCCTCTCCTCAAAAAGGTCATTGCCTGAAATATATAACATGCTGCTGCGTCTTCAGGAAGAGCTACTTGTGCTTGTTGAAGCTGTGCCTTCAGTTGAAAATGCCACTTTACCCATATGTTGGTAACTCCACTTTGATGCGTGGCAACAATGAGTGGGTCTTGTTGCAAGTCTTCAATGCCTCTTGAGCCGTAGATGACCTTGATCAGCCCTCAACGCAGCAAATAGACAAGAGATATTAGTGACCCAGGCAAAAGCGGTCTTTGGTATTGAGGAGAGGGTTGGAGCAGTGTTGATCTCCACAACAAGGATGACCAACTGTTTATGCCATCATCGATAACAACTGCAGTGTCAATCTCTGCGAAAATATACGTTAATGCACAATGCGAAGGAGCTGTTATCTAAGGGAAATAACTTGCTATGATCTCTCACTCTTGCATCAATATATTTGCTGGTACGTCGATTGCAATGATGAGCCCATTCCGGCTGACCACAGCGTCGGATACGGATATTGCGCTCTTGAATAGCGAGAGTGAAGCGATCCTTCCAATTACCAGTATGGGGGATGTGTAGCAGATTTGTCTCGAGAAGTGTAGTCGCATAACAGAGCACTGAGAACAAAGCTGTAGAGTACTTGCTCATATCTAGAGAGAGGTAAAGGCAGAATATCTGAGTTGGAGGCAGTTAGAAGAGAAAAGGTGTTGGCATAATCCGAGAGGTGTTAGTGGCAGAAGTCCAAGCATGAAGGGTTTGTGCTGTGAAGAGCCCCAGTACACACCGCTCAAACAAGGTGGTGTTCTCCCACTTGGACAATGTCTGGCATGCCACTATAGTAATAACACATGCCAGCGTGCACAAAGTAATTATGGTGGTAATTGATATTGCATGCTAAATGTCAAAATCATGAATTAAAATGCAGGATCACTAGTAATGCTCCAGGAAATCAATGTACCTCGACAATAGAGATAAGTTGAACAAGGGTCAAGAGGCCCCTGGAAAAGGTAAAAGGCACCACTGCGCAAGGATGATCCTTTGGACACAGTGAGGAGTCTGCTTTGCATGAAGGATCCGTGCAGAAGAGTAGAGTAGGATATAGCATATGTGTGGCCAAATACTATAAGCAAAAAGATGCACAAAACATAAATGTAGCACACACAGAGCTGCCACCTTTCATTTAAATCATCAAATATAATGTTATCCTCCCAACTTCCATTGCTTCTCGAAATATTGTGAACATTAAGCTTCCACACAGCCTCTCTAATAGCTTACCATAGCTGGCCAATGCTCTAGAGATAATAATGTCTTCTGAAGTATAAACATGCATATGTACTCAGGTAGAGAGATAGGTGGCCCTCTAGAGAGCACTACTTAATAGCAAAACGGCTTGAGTGGCGGATGACGTTTTTTGAGTGCCCAGGTTTGATAAACTCAACAAGGACACGCCCCAGAGTGCCTTCATCCACGAAGAATCCCTTCGCTGCCGCTCTAACACCCCTGGCTCCAGCTCTGTGCTCTCTGCTTCGACCTCTCATGCCCCAATGACTACCCCATGCGAGTTCTGCACCATCCCCGGTCACAACATCGCTTCCTGCCATCGCTTCCAGCGCGAAAAGAAGCGCGCCGCGCAGCAGGTCGCAGAATGTCGCAAGCAGCGTGTCAAGGGCAAGAATGGCGCCGCTGCAGCCAAGGAGACCGCTGCACAAGCCTCCACCCCACTGGAGCACGCTGGCCAGGCTACAGCTCGTTCCCTATCGTCGTCTACCTCGCTAGAGCACACCGCGCGCCACCTTTGGACTGCAGACACAGGCGCCACTGCTCATATGACACCTCATTGCCATTGGCCGCGCAACTACACCCCTTCGGGCATTGCTATCCGCCTTGCCAATGACGCCATTGTCCACTCTGAGGGTGTAGGATCTGTGGTGTTCGCTCCAGAGGTCAGGGGGGATCCTGCGCAAGCAGTGGAGTTTCACAGAGTTTTGCGTGTCCCTTCGCTTGGATCGAATCTGTTCTCTGTCCGCTACCTTACTCAATGCCATTGTTTCAACGTTCATATCTTCTCTGACCGCATGGACTTTGATCGTGACAAGACTACACTCTTCTCCGCTACAATCGATGCGTTCAACACTGCCTACCTCCATGGACCAGTTTTGCCCTCCCTTGAATCTGCTCATCTCTCCTCCACCTCCGCTCTGCCCCTCAACGAAACGCTTTAGCACCGCCCTTTTGCGCACTTCTTCTTCGAGGGCGTGCGCAAACTCGCTGATTGTGGTGCAGTAACTGGGTTTGCAGCTTAGCGCATCGCAGCCTGCAGACCCTATATACGAGCCTGGTCTTGCGGGCAAGCTGAACGCTGCTCCATTCCCTCTCTCGCTTAATCGTCGCGATAAACCGCTCCAACTCGTCCACTCTGATGTCGATGGCCCTCTTCCTGTCCGCACACACTCTGGTTACCGCTACTGGATCACCTTCATTGACGACTCCTCGCGTTTGAAAGCAGTTTTGCTCATAAAGACCAAGGGAGAGGCCTTTGCCGCGTTCCAGCGGTTCAAAGCGGACGTTGAAGCTCAGACCGGGCAGAAGCTCCTTGCTCTGCGCGACGACAGATGTGGGAGTACATCAGCAAGGAGTTCGACGCTTTCCGCATTGAGCATAGCATTGAGAGGCAACAACACACTGTGCGCAATTGACCTCGGCAGAATAGTGTTGCTGAGGGTTTCAACCGCACTCTGGCTGAGGGCATCACTGCTATGCTCCTTGAGGCTCGTTTACCACCATCGTTCTGAGGGGAGGCCTTGTCTTCGCCGGAACACGTCCTTACAAGGGTTGGAAGTTCTACAATCCGGATACAAAGAAGGTCACTATCACTGAACGCGCTGTTTTCGACGAGCGTTACTTCCCTGGGACGAAGGACTGGGCCAGTCTTCCTCTTTTCCACTCCCACCACTCTCTGGAGCCTGTTCCTAGACCGTCTCCTCCTGGACTTGAGTCTTACTCGCCTCAGTCTCCTGCAGATGCTCAGCAGCCTTGTGTTGGGGAGGAGGGTCTGCCTGCAGCGCACCCTGTGCCTGCTGTTCCTCCTCCTCCTGAGCCTCGCACTCCTTCTCCGCCGTCTATTGCCCCCCCTGGTCCTGCGCTTGCTCCTGCTCCTGCAGCGAATGAGCCAGACATCCCTGCACCTGACCCTGCCCCTCGCTCTCAAGCTCGTTCTGAGCAGCGTTCGAGGCCCACTGCACCATCACAGTCTCGTTCCAGGCCTGCAGCTCGTTCTGAGTTGCGACCTGCCTACCAATTGGTATGAAGCTATGAAGCATTCAGACGCAGATCAGTAGGAAAGCTCAGCTGCAGTCGAAATTGAAGCACATATTGCGAATGGGACTTGGGCTCCATGCCCTCTGCCACCTGGTAAAAAGGCCATCGGTTTGTAGATGGGTCTTTAGCCCTAGAAGTTTCTCTCTGATGGGGAGCTGGAGCGTTACAAGGCTAGGCTGGGTTGCCAAAGGCTATTCACAACGCCCTGGTTTTTATGACTTTGTTGAAACCTTTGCTCCATCAGTGCGCATCTCAACGCTCCATACAGTGCTTGCTATCTCTCTACTCTGAAAGACCTTGATCTGGTCCTATTATATATCTGTCAGGCATTGATCAATGTGAAGGCTCGATGAACGGATAGCCAGATAGCTTCCCCTTCGGTAATCTTGCCAATATTCGGATGCTAGTGAACTCATTGTATGGGCTCACAGCAGGCAGGGCAAAGGTGTGGAACAAGACTCTGCGTGCTACCACACTGTTGAACTGCTTGCTTCAGTCGGTTGCATTTAGATGTGTCTCTGTACGTTTATCGTCGAGACTCTGTGCGTCTGATGGTGTGCCAGTCTTCATTGACGACATCACAATTGCTTCCAACAGTGCTGCAGAGTCTGACTGGATAGTGCAGGAGCTTTCTACAGCTTTCAAACTGCGCGCGCCCTTGGTCCCGACCTCGTTTCTATTGGGCATAGAGATTGCTAGGGATTGTCCCAACCGCCGCATTTCGCTGTCACAGCGTCAGAGTATCACTGATATGCTTGAGCGGTATGGCTTCTCTGATTGCTCACCTGGTAAAGACGCCTATGGTGCCCAAGGTCCGCCTTTCGTCCTCTGATAGCCCCCCACTGATGAGAATAAGGCATTCATGCAAAGGTTCCCATACCTTAGTGCAGTTGTTATGTTCTCCTCATGTACCTGGCTACATGTACCCGGCCTGACATCGCTTATGCTGTGTCTTTGCTGGCTCGCTTCAATGCGAACCATGAGCTGGTAAAGCCGCACTGGCAAGCCAGTCAAGCATCTGTTCCGGTATCTCAAGGGCACACTCGACCATGCGATTAACTTATATGGTCCTTCAAAGGAAAGATGAGCTTTTTGTGACATACTCTGATGCCTGGACTATGCTGGGACGATGAGGACACTTTGCGTTCTACTGGCGCATACGTGCTCAAAGTTTGGGAAATGGAGCTGTGGACTGGAGCTCCAAGTTGCAGACAGTAGTTGCTCAGTCAACTACTGAAGCGGAGTATCCTGCTGCGTGTAGGAGCTGGCTAAGACATTGCCTGGATGCGTAATCTGCTCAACTGAGCTTGGCTACGATCTCTCTGAAGCACCATCGAAGCTCTATAAATGAATAATAACTCTGCTCTTGCTGGTAGCGAAAAACCCTGAGCATCATGGACGCTTGAAACACAAAATCCAACTGCGCTTTACTGGTGTGTGATGTTGTTGAGAGAGGAGAGATTGCTCCTGAATATGTTCTCACTGAGGCTAGGGTGGCGGACTTCTGACTGACTAAGGCATTGCCTGTGTCGAAGTGTCACTGAACTTCGAGCTCTTATGGGCTTGGAGTAGATTGCCTTGGATTTGGGGGTGAGATGCTGCAGAGATGTGCTGCATCAGGGGGGAGTGTTCGTTGCTCTATTGTATGTGATGCCACGCCTTTCTCTGCTCTTATTCAGCTTCCCATGACTCTTATGACCCTTACATATTATTCCTCGATTTCTCCGTATTTCTCTCTATTTTTCCTAGCTCTAGTTGTAGACTTGTGTAGTGTTCGAGTCACCGGGCGATTAAGCGCCCGGGTGCGTCTTATGCCTGAGGGCTTGGCTTGGGCTCCTCTTCAGTTGCTCACTCCATCCTTCAGGTCAGTATGCTGTATCTTCGCTGTAATACATTCAGTTGCTCACTCCAGCCTTCAGTCTGGTCTTCTGGCACTCTACTGGTCGAGTTCTGACTCCCAGTATAAGAATAACTTGTACTCATTTCCGATAAGAAATGAGAAGTGAGAGTGTCAATCATATTTTTGCACTTCTTCCGATTTAGGCAGTGCTTGATTAAGTAGCCAGCCAGCTTTAGAGTCTCCGTCATTGTACAGTGCATGTGCACCTTTCTCTTCTATTCCTGAATCCTTTGCTATCTCTTGCTACCATAGTCAATTGACGTATTAGCTCCAAACTCAAGCAGTGCGTCACTCGGCTATGAGACCAAGGGTGGCATCACAAAGCCATCCGTAATGTGCTGGCTGTGTCGCAAGGCAAGCATTTACCACTGGCGACAAATCTCTCGCAAATATGGCAGAATTAACAGACCTATACGATGTCTAGGTGGCAGATAGCGCAATATCACAAACGGCTCTTGCTGACAGACTGTCTCCTCCAGACTGACTCTGACTTGTATCCTGACAAGCTTGTCTGGTGGACTAGGCACTCAAGCACAACATTTGTCATTTCACACAACATCTCTCCACTACACTCTGAAGTCTCTGGGCCTTTCAAGAAAAGCGTCTACACAGGATTGTGGTCAAACGAGATGAGCAAAAGCGTCGACTGAGTGAGAGTCAAAATAATACAGACAAACCTTTTGGGAACGGGTGGGGGAGTTTATCTTTGTTGATGGAATCAGCAAGAATGATTGCTCCTATGCAAGATGTTACAGTCGTTTGCTTTAAGGTTGATTATTTGCACGGAGCTAATAGACATCTTCTTCAGCGTGGGGATTGATACTCATTGGTTGCTGCTCCCTCGGAAGATGGATACCTTTGCTGTAGTGTTGCCATTGGCTCGGTCCAGCTTGGTTCTGGCTCCGGCTTGATGGTTCTGTACATATTGGGTGAGCCGCCGCCACACC
This sequence comes from Phlebiopsis flavidoalba, assembly GCA_035772785.1. Classification (NCBI taxonomy): domain Eukaryota; kingdom Fungi; phylum Basidiomycota; class Agaricomycetes; order Polyporales; family Phanerochaetaceae; genus Phlebiopsis; species Phlebiopsis flavidoalba. The sequence continues at coordinate 522,052 of JAOCPU010000013.1, read as the reverse complement.
CGAACCATTAATAGTGGCTCGGGGTTCTGGTCAAGCTGGCTCGAGCCACCCAATTATCTACTTTACCCTCTCGCTACTGATTTACCACCTGTAACTCTTTGTCAAAGGGCATTTATAGACTCGATAGAACGCTTATGTGTGTCTAAAGCAAACTTGAACCTCTCCAAAAGATATTGTTATCTCTCCTTTCTGAAGTGGCTCACAAAGTTTCATCAAACAGTGGCTCTCGGCGCTAACTCGATTAGTGCTGGAAGAACAAGAGTGGGCACCAGTTGTGCATTCATTCACTGTCAACAGTCTGTCAACTACAAAACTGTAGAATATCAGTGTTTCTAACAGCATGAGAAGGCTGCTGAAGTTATCTTTACAGCTCTTGTGTCCTTGGTATGCCTTGGAGTGACTTCCCATTTTTGCCTACCATGTCAGAATTTCGAGCCACGGCTCAAGCCAAGCCGCGCCAAAACCGCTGGGTCTGAGCTGGTTCTGAGCTGTGAGCCAATAAGGTGGCTCAGCTTGGCTCAAAAAACTCAGCTCAGTCCAGTGGTGGCCCTCAATGTCTCAGAGCTGAGCCTAGCAGCAACACTACCTTGCTGTGTAGCTATTTTGCGACAAACGGTTTCTGAAGCGTTTGATGCTTGTGAGTTCTCTGACTTTATTATAGACGAACCGGTGAGCATTTAGCTACGTGGTTGTGATTCACACCCACGTGAAGTGCTCACATCTGTCAAGTTATCCTTCATAAACCTAGTGGCCAGATTTGCACTCAGTACTACTCATGGATAATTGCTTGTATATATCAAAACGCAAAGCTTTTGCAGAGGCTGTCAGTGCTACCAGTGGTATAGAGCAATTCTTGACTACAATCTAACCTCATGGCACATGTGCTAGGGCTGCATGATATTGTATATCCTCCTATATTCCCTCGACCTAGTTCTTGTGCATGTTGCAGGCTTGATACTAGGATTGGATCTAATATCTATCATTCTACAGTTGAACAGTATATAAGACATTAAGGAGATATAATACGAGGTATGCCAGATACTACTCAAGGTGTGCAGCAGTATCACAGCCAAAATGGCAAGAGGAATGAATACACAATGCAGGATACAGCCACAGACAGTAGTGATGCAATTAGGCTTTTGAGCACTTGAAAACAATGGCTAATAACTTGTTAGACTCATGAGGAATAGACAATATATAATGTGATGTTTTATCATTACAGCGTATTACTATATATAGCAAGTGCTTATGAGATAAATGAAATATATATTATTTTTGAGCATAACAAAAAAATACTTTATAAGAGCTGAAATAAAAACACTAGTGATATAAAATGTTTATATATTATGTACTTTATATACAGATATAACTCCATAAATATTGTTAGTTATCCATAGCTATTTAGATGATGAAGATATGTTTGCAGAAGATCCAAAATATGATGCCAGAAAGCTCAAGACAACAGCAAAGTCTGAAAAAAACTCTTCACCACAGTTGATAAAGTCAGTTTGCATTATCTAACATTTTTTCAAGTTGAATAACAGTACATGGTGATTCATTGGTATTTATCATCTGTGTGATGTTTGCTGCTTCGAGGAAAAATGAGCAAAAATTTTTTGCACAAGCTTATCTGTGAGTCATTGCACCACAAAAATAGTCACTATCTGGTCCTTATTCGCCCAGCAAGGTTCATTTAATAAAACACAATGTTCTTCAAGATTAATTATAGTATTATATTTAAAGATGTATGCTTCTTTTTTGGCACCAATTTGCTTATCCACAGTATTCTTCTTCAGGCTGTCAACCAATACAGTGGCTAACAAAAATGTGTCATACTTGGATATTGAGCATTTAAAGAATATATTGTAAGACACCCATATGAGCAACTACAGAAAAGCAATTTTTTCAATCAAATACTATGATAATAAACATTATTTTCAGAATATTTATTTTCGTAATTTATATATTATACCATATATGGCAAATATGATGGTATAATAAACAAACTCATTAAAAATTGCACTAATGAAAGATTCCTTCATTATATAACCAAAGAAAAAGATATGCACTTTACGTACTATTGATAAAATATCTTAATCTATGAGTTAAACCATATAAAAAGCATGCGCAGTATGTATTTGATATTATTATGAATGAATGTTGTTTTTTTATATCACAGCTACAGTGACTCATAAAAGTGTATCATACTTAGATATTGAGCACCCAAAGAATTTTGAATAAGATATCCATAAAAGAGAGCTGTTGCATAACTAAAGTCAGGATTGTATCAGAATAGCATGAAGAGCTATTTTTGATATACACACAATATATCATAAATAGTAATAGTCATTGTTATAATAAGCAAACGTACTAAATTTGCTCTTATCAGAGATTCTTTTATTGTACAGTAATAAAAATCTTTGGCACTCAAAAGGTAATCTTGAAAAATACCTTGATAACTGTCCCTATACCTTATATATAGTGAATCACAGCTTATCATAGCTATGCTACATATTGTTGTCACATAGATTATGCCCTATTAGTCAATTTCTTTCATTTTGTTCATATTCGATACCAAGTCTCAACAGCGCTCACTTAAGCGCGTTCCCGCGCCACAAAGCTTGTGCCACAACATGTTCGCATCAACCAAGGGTCTGGACGGGTAATGGATGCATCATACATATTTTAGGTCTAGTAGGGACTAGAACGACGGTCTATGGACTGAGGTAGATAGTATGATATCATGGACTGAGGTAGAAGGATAGAGTACGGACCTGAGTTAAGGATCTGTCATAGTTACCTCGGGCAGGCTGTAGAATAGACATCGCCAGCAGGCTGGCACTCTTCGACATGTATAACTCACACTGCCAGCTCATTGATGACATTGTTAGAGACTGGCTCACATGTATATAAAGAGGTACGCTTGTGGCCCTAAGCCCCAAGCTTAAACAACATCGTTAAGATTCTTCTCATATTTCGTCGCTTTCGCTCTACTTAGTGTTATACACTGCTCCCCCTTAAGCAACACACACAGGTGAGTTAGGGTTTTGTGATAATTGTAGTCATGACAATTATAGAGCAAGCAAGATAAAAAACGGGATTTATTTGTAACTTGCCAAAGTTTACAAAGTACTATACCCTACATTTTTTCTCTACATATTTAGTCTTTTTGTACTCTATAGGTGATAAAAATCAGATATTACCACCATACCCTATTAGAGCCAATATAAATCAAATAGTATTTTGCATATAGCTATAACAGAAAGAATCAATATTCATTCAATACTGATATCAGATACATGTTATGCATTGCTTTTCATACAAGTACTCATATATCAAGATATTTTATCAATGGTACATAAAGTGCAAATTTCTTTTCTTGGTTATGTAAGAAAGGCACATTTTCTATTTAGTGTAGTTCTAATGTATTGTTTATTATACCATCATAGCTACCATATATAGTATATATATATAAATTTGTGAAAATGATGTTTCAGTACCATAGTATCACACAAATAAATTGCTTTTCTGTAGTTGCTCATATGAGTATCTTACAACATATTCTTTGGATGCTCAATATCCAAGTGTGAAATATTTTTATGTCAGTCACTGTATATGTGAAATACCATTTAATTTATATGATTGTGATAGAGTATATAGTAACATCCATTTTTTTCAGCTATAGAAAATAAAACACTGAATATCTGAGAAAAAAAACCAGGTATACAATTGTAAAGTGTGACAAGTTACAGATAAAATCTGATTTTTTACCTTGCTTGCTTTAAATTATTCTTGCTCTAATATATAGCTAGCTATAATAAGCTGTAATGTATTATATATAGAGTATTGAAATAGTATCAAGGTATTTTTTTAATATTAGTTTTGAGGCGCAAAAATTATTTTATTACTGTACAATAAAAGAATCCCTGATAAGAGCAGATTTAGTATATTTGCTCATTATCCAACATCTATTACTACTTATGGTATGTGTGTGTATATTCAGAATAGCTCTTTATGCTATTTTGAACAATTTTTCTTATAGTTGTGCAACAGCTCTCTTTATGAATGTCCTATTCAAAATTCTGTGAATGCTCAATATCTAAGTGTGATGCACTTTTGTCAGTCACTGTATATTATTCTGGGAAAAAGTGGAAAAAATTTGATATTTGAGCAGGTTTCCTTGAGGCTTTCATTGGTCTGGTAGTTGTTGTAATTATCTGGAATACTTATATAATATTGGGACAGTGTGTATATAATACTGGCATGCCAGGCAATCAATACAGCACATGATACATCCCGATAAACACCTCAAATGGGGGTACCCAGCATAAAAGCAAAAATGCACATTTACCTCTGGGCTTATAGCAGTGGAATATCTTCTGATTGTTGTCTATACATTTCATATATGGAAATAATACATGTAGAATTAGTTCTGAAGCTTTAGAACAGCTTTCCTATGTGTTGCAGGCCTTAGGCCCAAAGAAACTATCATTTAGGGTTTAAAAAATGCGAAAACAGATGTATCTATTCACATACAAAGCAGTATAATGTAGCCCGATTGGGCTACAACCAGATTCGGATGCTTACATAATGGGTAGTACAACTTCCACGAAACCTTGTTTTTGCTTTCTCTCCTTAGTTCTTCATGTACTGCTCTCGAGACCTCCGCACAACGGAGCTCATACCATCCTGTTGTGCAACGACCGTGCCGAGTGATTTACCGCATATAATTTACTTCCAGCTCTAGAAACACATTCTACGTACCTCCCATACATGCCTCCAATTTGGGTTTATATCAATTCCCCAAGTGGATAGGAGGATGTGCTAGTGTTATAACAAACTGCATAGGTTTAACATGAATCTCTGTATAATTACACAATTTTCTGTCTGTTTCTATGCTCTGGCAGCCTATACACATTCCCTCCTTTTGCAAATTTGGACATAAAAGTTTTCAGAGATGTGGAATATGATGAAAATAGCAGCTATGCTATAATTGTGTTGAAATACAATAGTTCTAGCTAAACCCAAAAATGCGAAAACAAGTACCAGAATAATCAACCAAAATATAGAGAATCGCACTAGCTGTAGTTATTCTTTCACTTCTACCATTTATAAGCAGGTATTAGATATCTATAGGGTACTTTCCATTTGCTCAGAATAGCAGAATGTTAATTTGGAGAATGTAGGAGAAATAGCTATCAATTCCACAAAAATATATTTCTAAATGTTTATGTCATATATTAAATCCTTTGATTTGCGCAGTGTAAATGCTGCTATATCTACATGGGAGAAATACTTGAAACAAAAACCAAATCAATAGAAAGCAACGTCTAGACCTCAAGATTTCCAAAAATACCCAGAAATTCGAAAAACAATTCCCAGGATAATAGGAATGCGTCAGGTAATGTTTCTATGTTTGGGCCTACTCAGAGGACATATAGGAACCTAAACAGAAAGCAGCAAAGCTAGGGAAATGCAGGGCAGCCCAGAATACTATATTGAAAATCAAGAAATAAACGAAATAAAATCGAATTATATTGGTAGCACCCCTAGCAGGCTGAATATGGAAATCGCGGTTGGCAGACATATTCTAAACACATATAGATACTCAAACTATAATATAGAACTCTAAATAAGCAAGAGAAAAAAACTAGGGAGCAGTCCAAAATGCAGCCCAAAAGTGGACTTGATGGAAAGCAAATTGCCATCAATTACAGGCTTAATTGGATAAAGGAAGGCATTATAAATCCACCTATAGGGTTTAGCTATCATCTTATACCTTTGGCTATTTATCTTGCACACAAAAGATTGTATTAAAAAAATGATGGCATTCTAGCTCATTCATTTCTCCGCCAAATTTGTTATGCTGATATGCTTAGGAAGCTGGAATGCGGAAATCCAAAAAAGGAAATTACCATTTTTGGAAATTGTCAATCTTTTTTGTAAAATACCCACCCTTTTAAAAAGAATGTCAGCCTAAGCCTGGGATATCGTTTATAAAAGGCTCCTAGGATGGCCCATCCATTTTTCAATATAGCCGGTTACAAATCTGTAGGTGTTTTATAAAAGAACTACATAGTCTGGTGATATTTTGATAAAAAGTAGTATAGAGGCATTCTCATTAGTACAGATCTCAAGCTCAGAATCGGTGAGCCTTGCTTTGTTGAAGGCTTTGCTGATCTGTTTGCGGATTTTGCAATTTGCAATGCTATTAACAGATGTGTTGTCAGTGGTGCCTACAGTTGTAGAAAATAATCATCAGCACCTCAACGTGAAGATGAAATGAGAACAGTTAGCACTTGCTGAGCTTTTGAGCACTAACCCTGTCGCATCTGAGCTCTTTGTAGATAAGCTTTGCGGCTGCATGACTACTATAATTGCCCTCAAGAGAAAGAAGATTAGAAACATTCTCAATGAAAATCCACTGGATAACATAAATGCTCCATATAGCTGCAGACAAAAGGAATGCTATTGGCTTGTGAGCACTTGGAAACAATAGCTTATAACTTGTTAAAATTATAAAGTAGCCATAAGCTGTAAATTGTACGCCAACCATATGTATGTGTAGTATTTTATTATCATGTCATATTATCATATATAGCAAGTGCTTATCAGCTACATAGAATATGTATTATTTTTAAGCATAATAAATAATAGTTTGTAACAGCTAGAATTGAATGGTGATATAAAATATCTTTTTATACCACAATTTACCACATATACAGATATTACTTCACAAGTATCCTTGGCCAATCAAAGCTATTCATTACAGAGCATTTATATAATAGCATTTTGCAATTGCTAAACAAAATTTAAATTGCTTTCTAAAATATTTGGTAGAAAGCAATTTGGGTAATGGACATGATACGGTTCTTTCTAAGCTTACATCAATATCTGGTTAAGGCTTGGATACATACAACTTCATTTAAATATATCATATTATAGTTTTAGTTTTAAGCAAAATAACTACAAAACACAGTTGCATAAATACTTATATAATAGACAGTGTTAATTGGCTAAAGATATTTGTAACGTTATATTTGTGCATAAGGTAAATTTCGATATATAAAGATTTTGCATTACTATTTTATTTCAGCTCTTACAAGCTATTCTTTCTTATGCTCAAAAAATGATATATATTCTATTTATCCCATAAGCACTTGCTATATATGGTAGTATGGCACAATAAAAAAATACTACATACAATATACATACAGTTAGTATATATTTTATAATCTATGGCTACCTCATAAGTTTAACAGATTATAAGGCATTGTTTCCAAGTGTTCAAAGTTCAATTGCATTACTTTGTCTGTTTCTGTATATCTCAGCCCTGGGTATATCTATGCCTATCACTAACCATCACATTTATGACAGGCACTACAATCCAGCTATTATGAGCACTGCAGCTACAGCAGAAAGAAATTTTTTAATTTGGAGAATTATCAATACATTAGCTTGTATTTATATTATACTACTATTATATATATCATATTCACAATAATATGATAGGATTTGAATTAAGCATAAAATTAGAATTGAACATAGCTACTATTGAATATGTTAAAAATGTAATAAAGCTATAAAAATAGACCTTTAACAGATTAATTCTATATAACCCAAATAATATTTTTAACAAAATACTCTATTTCAGATTATTGTAAACCAGCTGAGAAATTAGAAATTGACAGGCCAATTATCAGTGAATAATGGCAAATTAATGGGAATTTTCTAAAATTAAAAAAATAGACTTTAAATTAATACAAGTTCATTTTAATATATTAAAAACCTCAACAAATCTTTATTCATTATAATTAGCATTTGAATTTCTCCTGATGCGGCCTGTGGTTCTGCAACTCATGCTTTTATAAGGTGACCCTCATCATCTAACTTACCTGTACAAACATTGGCTAATATTGCCCTCTAAATTGGGTATCTAGACAATACCAATGATAATCTACCTTAATAATCTGGAACTACTTTTGAAAAAAAATTACTTTCTTGGCATGGAAATATTAGAAATAGTTTATATATAGTCTCATGATTGCTTGCAAACACATAACAGTGTAGTGGCCAAACAGTCCAGCATGCATGTGATTCAAATCCAAGTGGAGTGATAGCAATTCAGCCAACACTGTTTCTCTGACATACATTGCACAAGCAAGTATAGCTCACATCACTGTTATATAACCTCTGCCGTTGAACAGACTTTTCAGCACTAAGAGCCAAGAGAAAGAGAACAAAGGCTGTTTAGGATGCCAAAGTGGACCGTGGATCTGGAAAGAAATATGAAATCATTATATTTCTCTACCTTCAATGTTGACCAGATAGCAAGAAGGTAACAAAGGAGATCTTTTTCAATAGAGAGACCAAAGAGCTTTAGAAAAGCTTAAAATGTGCAAATACTCAAAATAGCTGGTCAAAGAGAACATTGAGGCAGCAAGCAACTACAAGGGCTAGAGATAAAATGGAAATGTATTAAAATTTACAGCCAATAAAATCTTGCTACACTTGTACACTTGCCTAGGTATGCTCAAAGAGAAGAACAAGGATGAAAACACTTGGTATGCACAAATGTGGAAACGGGCTTCAGTAAACAATAGCATTGTATTTGGCAGAGAGGAAGCTGAAAGTGCTAAAAAATTTGACCTTTGAATCAGGTTGCTTGGGAAGATATATGTTATTTGTATTATATTTGTCAGATTTAAATAACAGGAGATCTATTTGTGTAGTGCATTCATGATTGGGTATGCAACCAGAACATAGGCAATAAACCTGCTGGGCAATCCAATACTCTATTCATTGTGCCTCTTGCCATTGCACATAAAGACTGCAATGAGACCAGATTCTCTATGCTCAAAGCTTCTACCAATCCAGCAGAGCTGCCAATGCTACCAGATATGAATATTGGTGTGTGGAATACTCTGGCTTACAAGACCTTCCATGGCCTAGAGCAAAAAAAGCAGGCAGCCTGGAGAAATTGGCAGTACTTACCAATGAAGAATAAAAAGATGTGGCTCTCACACTAAAGATGTCTCGGAAGATATACACAGTTAGCACGTATTTTTATCTAAACTTACATATACCACTCTTGCTCTTGTATATTTAGGAAGGCATTTATTTTATAAGACACAGTGAAGGTCATACTCAAATCCTAGCATGAGCAGACAGGCAGGGTAGAGTTACTCTTATAGGTTAGGCTAAATGCAGATAGGGAGTGCAAGGAATTTGTATGCATGGCTACTTGCCTACAACTACACATACTTTAACACCTAGTGCAAAGAGATGGTGGGCTCTGTTTCCCCAAGAAATAGAAAGTCCAGCAAAGATCTTCATGCTATGCTGGCAAGGGAAATTGACAGAGGAGACAATTAGCTTAATACAGCCCTATACTAATGGGCTAGACAGTACTTTCATAATATATTGAACTTCTATGCCTGCATATGATGATCTGACCCTTTCAATCTGTAGCAATTAGCAAAAGTCAGCATAGCCGTGAGCAAGATATGTTGAAACCAAATAAAATCAGTTTTCTGAGCTGATAGTTCTTAATACAGATAAGTGGGAAACCGCTTGGTTCAGAACAAGGAAGGTCAAGACAGCTAAGATGGCAGTCTAGGCGGTCCAAGTAAAAAATGTCTACAATACATGGCTTTAATCTGGGGAGTGATCATATATACCTAAAACAGTGTTAAACAAACATAGACATTGTTGCACATGAAAAAGACAGCCTATCCAAATCTGAGCGGAGATGTTTCTGCAATATATAGACTCAATCCAGAGAGAAATCACATAGATCCAAAGCAGTGTTAGACAGACGTAGACACCGTTGCACATGAGAGAACAGCCTATCTGGTTGAAGAAAATAGCACCAGATGAGTAGATAAGCAAACTACAAAGCAAACAAATTTAGTTCTCTTTAGGAACAACATTTTAAGTATCAGCATTACTGATGAAGAAAACAATAACAATGCTAGCATGCAAGAGGAACATCAAGGCATATCAAGGTGTTGCACTAAGCAAGGAAGCTATACTCCTGATAGCTCAATTGTGGGTGCCTCTGGACACAACAGTTTGAAAGAAGAGCACTCTCAGGACTACGCAAATAGGGCATGACAGAGTTCCACATGAAGTGGAAAACCAGCAAAAAGGAGTTGCGGCAGAGGAGAGCAAAAACCCAGTGCAACGGGAAATTGGAGTAGCTAGGTGGCAGTGTAGCATATAGTTCAAGAGGCTGTAGTTGCAATGGTCAAGAAAAATCAAGAGGAGTAGTCTTCATAAGGCCCAAATTATGGTGGTATCAGAGAAAAACTGCCAACTACAAGCATTCAAAGTAAACTGCAAGATATATGCTTGAGAGAGACCAGAGGTAGGTTTCCCTAGCTTTTGCAACAGAAAAATATTGCTAAGCAAGTAGTACAGACTGTTAGATGTGATAGGTGGCTATAAAAAGACCTGGGTACAAGGATTTTGGCACTTGAATGCTGATGCTGAAGTAGTTTAATATCAAATATTACTTGCTTAGTCTTATAAACATAGTATATAATATAATAAGATATTGCTAACTATAGTCATATACATTAGATTCACTTATGGTTTATATTTCTAATATATATCATGCTATATATACTATGATTTATGGGCCAGAAAAATATCTGCAGATTACCTGCATATCTGCCTGACATTGCTCATTGGCAATCTAGATCTGCAGGTCACAGTATCTGCAGGTCAAAATATCTGCAAATCACTATACCTGCAGGTATTGATGGCAGATTTACTTGCAAATACCTAGAGGTTACCTAGATCTGCACAGAGCTTTATCTCTAATTACTTTTGTTCCAGATTCTTAGTGTGTTTGACAATAGCTTTACCTTAGCAGCATCACATGTGCTTATACATATTTTCCGTAAAACTTCAGTTGTCTGTATGCAGCTATCGGTGCACTCTACGTGACTTTGTATGGCATCTAGGATAAATACAAACAGATATATGCATCTGGTGTTTTTTTCTCATTGTATTTAATTTTAGGTCACAGTTTAAAGAAAAAATATACAGAAACTGATAAAAGTGTGTCATACTTCAATATTGAGTGCTCAAAAAATTTTGAATAAGATATCCATAAAGAAAGCTGCTGTATAACTATATGTAACATTTTGTAGAGTAGCATAAGGAACTATTTTTGACATATATATATACCATAGGTAGTATGGGATAATGAGCAAATACACTAAATTTGCCTTTATCAGGCATTTTTTATAGTACAGTCACAAAAATGTTTGGCATTCAAAATTAATATTGAAAGACATTCTGATACTATTCCTATACTGTGTATATAATGCATTACAGCTTATCATAGCTAAATACATATTATAGCCACAACAATTAAGAGCAAGCAAGATAAAAATGGGATTTTTTTGTAACTTGCCACACTTTACAATAGTATAGCTGCTTTTTTGATATATCAGTGGTCTTTTTCTATAGCTAACAAAAATTAGCCGTTACTAGATACTCTATTATGGCCAATATAGATTAAATAGTATTTTATATATAGCTATACCAGAAAGAATCAACATTTACTTCATAATCATATTATTTTTCTATTATGCGCGTTCTTTATATGGTCACTCATTTGTTAATATATTTTACTAAAACTACACAAAATTCAAAGTTTTCTTATTAGCTATATAATAAAAGAATCTTCAACTAACATAATTTAAATATATTTGCTTATTGCATAATGATAGTTATCATATATGGTATATGTGCAGTTTCTGAAAAAACATCTTTATTAGCCTCAGAAATATAGCTTTTTATTTGCTACTCAAATGAATATCTTACAAAATATCCTTTAGATACTCGATATCCAAGTGTGACAGACTTTTGTCAGTCACTATATATGTAACTGACAAAAAATGTGTGACACTTGGATTTTGAGCATCCAAAAAAACTATATTGTAAAATATTCATATGAGCAACTACAGAAAAGCAATTTTTTGTGGCATACTATAGTAATAAATATTATTTTCAAAATTGACATATTTACCATATATGGTAACTATAATAGTATAAAAAAACAAATACATTTAAATTGCACTAATAGAAAATTTCTTTATTACACAACAAAAAGCAATGTGCATTTTATGTACTATTGATAAAATATCTTGATTTATAAGTAGTTGTATAAAAAGTATGCATAGTATATATTTGATATCATTATCGAATAAATGCTAATTGTTTCTGTCTCAACTATACATAAAGTCATATTTCAATTATATTGACTGTATTAAAATATGTAATATTATCAGATTTTTGTCAGCTATAGAAATGGAGCACCAAATATATTTAAAAAAAGACAGGTATATTTACTGTACAGCAGATCATGTTGAAAGCTTTCAGAGTTTGCTGCGGCATCGGGCGTGGGCCCAGGCGATAGACTAGGAGATGAGCTAGGCCGTGGGAGCGTCTTCAGTCCTTGGTTCAAGCAACAAGGGGTTTGGCGCAATATTGTGATTGGTTGACGGATGGGGAGAAGGATTCGCAACATCTTCGCTCCGCGGTTCAAGCGGCGGGAGACACTGCGCAACGTTCTCGGTGGCCGACAAATAATGCGAGGGCCCATGAAGTAAGGGGTCGATGGATAGGTGACACATAGGAGTGTCTTCGGTTGCTGGCTGGGGTAGCGGCGGCGGAGCATTGTCTGCGGTCTCTGGTGAAGCCGCATCTTCAGGCTGCCTGGCCGATGGACGGTCCAGACGGCACAGCACAAGTCGGTGACGGTGACCAAGCCGGTGGGCTGTTTCGTTGGCTTTGAGAGATGCTGAGCTGGCCGTGTTGGCCGGATGAGACACGGGGAGGTTGACGGCGAGTGGGCTCTGTGTTTGTCTTGGAACGTTTGGCCTTGGGCTTCGTCCTGGACCGGCCTCGGTTGAGAGCAGCAGTTATGCGGTTGCGAGCTTCGGGAGCGAGGAGAGTGAACCTGCTGCCAGCTGCTCTCAGGCTCTTGTTGGTGCATGCGACGTTGCTTTCAATCATGAGCTCGTCCGCGCCAAGGTTGCGCAGCCTCCGGATTTCGGCCCGGCGCTCTTTCTCAGGCATAGCGTCTGTGGCAGCCCGCCCGCAGCGCATCTGACACGTCCTCGGGGGCATACTCGGAGTCTTCATTGTCGCTCATCTTGGCCTCCTGGTTGCTCTTCTGTTCTCATGTGCATGTGAGACTTACACACTACAACTTCCTCTGTATCAATCGACTCACCTCATTGTCACCCTCTTTGTCCCTCTCCTTGTCCTCATCCTCCTCACCAGTATCCGACCCTTTCCAACTCGCCCCTTTATCGCTGTCTGATGTCTCATTGCTGGCTCTCTGTTTCCTCTTCCCCCCGCTCCTCTTTTTTTGGCCTTTGCGAGCTACGGACGGATAGCGGACCGACCACCCCGTTGACCCTGCTCCCATTCCAGTTGATCATACCCAACGCATTATCACCAGGTCCGCCCCGGGCAGATTGGACACCACTTTCTGCCTGCCGGAGATTCTTGGTTGCTGTTGCTAGATGAATAACCAGCCAACAAAAGGTATGTAGCACTCACCATGCACTTTGCGAGTAAACTGAGTGAAGGCGCTGCAGAACCTTTCACGGAAAGCCTCCCGATTGTCTTTGCCAAAGTCTCGATCGAATTCTGGGCTCTCTTCGGACGCCGCTTCGCCATAGTTCACCACTCCGCCATTGAAGCTACGTTTCTCAGGTACGTATTGCGCTCCAATGAGCGTAACGGCGTCAAATCCTGTGTACTCCGCAATCAACTCCAGCAGCGGCTTCACAACCGAGGCTAAATGATCGCGGGCACTGCACAAAGTGAGTCGAGGTTGATGCATATTCAGCCAAGAACTCACATTTTTTGGTCCTTAGAGTCGCCGGATGGGTCCTCCTTGTTAGCCTTTTCCCATGCCACTATCTCTCTCTGGTTGTGCTCTCTCCGCTCTATCTCATACTCCTCTTGCTGTGCGGCAGTCATGTCTGCAAAGGTTTTCCTTGCCGTAGCGTTTCTATCCCAAATTTTAGCACTGCCCGCAGCCTCCGCAATCATGTCCGGATTTCTCTTCATGAGATACATCCACGCCGGGAGGAGCTTCGGCTTTGGCCCTGAGGGCGCCCGGAGCTTCATCAGTGGTGCTGCCTAAGGGTTTGAGGTTCCAGCTGCGACACTGCGAGTGTGGATACGGCAATAACCTTTCATTGCCTAGAAATTAAAAATAAGCTGATGTGCACCGACCGTTAAAGCTTGGTACTGACATTGTTGGTCTTGTCCATCACAGCCTTCTTTGTCTGCGATTTTGCTTTGCTGAACGGTAGGACATCTTCCCAAGAAAATTCCCTCCAGAACGTCAACTGTATTTTGTGCCAGAAAGCATTTAAATGCTCTTGCTTCCCGCAGCCATTCTTGTCCAAGCTTTGGTAGTCCCCCACGAAGGCAGCCAGCAGTTCTCCTTGACGGCCCGGCCATCGAGTAGGAGGCCCGGCTTTTCCTCCCTTACGAGCCTCTCGGTCCGCCTTTGTTCGGGGCTTATGCAGTGAGCGAGAGTCGTCAGAGTTGTCGCCGTCGTTGGCATTGTTGCCGTTGTTGGCATTGTTGCTGTCGTCAGCATTGTTGCTGGCGCCGTCATTGTCATTGTCTTTGTCATGATTTTCTTGGTTGGTACAGTCCTCGATCCTCCCATTATTGACGTTACTAATGCCGAGTGTAGATTCCATACCGGCCATCTTATCAGGCGAACGTCCAGGAGGCAGTGGAGAACGGATGCGTTCAGAGACCGCTCCACTGCGAGGAGCCTCAAGGTGATTCTCGTTCTGCGGGAGAGTCGTGAGCGTTCCCTCGTGCAGATGCTTGAGACCGTTCTCGCGGCGTGGGGATATAGGCGCAGCTTCACCGCGTCAATGCACCAAAGCATTTTCGTCACGTGAAGGTGCAAAAGTATCTTCGTTGTGTAGAGGCGCAAGGTTGGTCTTGTCACGTGGCGTCGCAGGGGCTGCTTTGTCACGCATACACACGAGGTTGTTTTCGACGGGTAGAGGAGGAAGGATAACGTTGCTACGTGAACACTCGAGGACAGTCTCAGCGCGCATGGGTGAAGGAACTGACTCTTTGCACGGAGGTACGGTGGAAGCTCTGTCGCGCAAAGGCTGGGGATCGGTTCTGTCATATTGAGGACCAGGCTCACTCTCGTCGCGCGGGGGTATGGCACTTATTTTAGCATGTGGAAATGGGGAGGCATTTCTCTCGCGTGAAGGTAGGGAGATGGTTCCCTCGCGCAGAGGTGGGGAGATGGTTCCCCCCATGCAAAGGTGGGGAGATGGTTTCCTTGTGTGGTAAATCCGGATTGGTCATGTTGCGCGGGACTCCCTGGGGTGCTTTGTTCGCGGCGCAGGTTCAGAGATGTTGGGGATAGGATTGTGGGGACTGTCGCGGCGCGTCACCCCAGCAGCTCCATCGACGTTGCCATCCTGTAGGCTCTGCGTGCCAAGCAAGTTCTCATTTGCAAACCCGCAGGTAGAGGTGGGGGGAAATGTCGAGTCTGGAGTCTTGTCAAGCATGTCCGACGTGGGGTTTGCATTATCTATGTGCATCGTCTTCTATCGTTACGTCCGATCACCACTGACTATCTTAAAGCGTGTCGTTTGTCCTCAAGTCTGATGTCGTGGCCTCGTTTAGGCGGAGGTGTATGCTGAACACAGTAGCTAGATGCCGCCAACGTCTTCAAAGGTGGAACGAGACCACAAAAGGGCCACCCGTTCAGAGCGTCTCTCACCTTTTTCGACCGCAAGATATCTATGGACATTGGGCTACTCGCTACATCAAGCCCATTCCCAGGCAAAAACAAAAGAGCAACAGAGTGGCAGACGTTCGATATATTACGTTCCTTCCTGTTGCGGGGATCAAGCGCAACTTGACTTTCAACCCCCACCACACCCTCCACCCGCTCCAACTTGTCTTGATGGATATTCCTGCCTCCTACGACAACGTCGCTCAGTACAACAGAGGCGGCGCTGACCCCTACGCCGACATGCCAATTCTGGAGGAAGTGCCTGAGTCCGACTCGGAATGCGACTCCGGCTTTGAGTCCGAAGATGATGACAGCAACACCGCAACAAACATCACCGTGAACCCTCCGCCCACCCCCGCCGCTGAGTTTCCTGGACCCAACCACACCCTCCCCGCAAAAGAACTCGCGGCAAGGATGGCCGGTTTTGAATACAGAGTAAGGCGCTCCACATATTATATTCTTATTATTGATGCATTGTACTAGCACCAACGAGCCGCCTACCCCGCTATGAGGACGAACCTGACCCCGGTCAACCCAATACCCGACAACAAATATGAATACATGGTGGTGGGCAGAGGCAGCAAGGTCAGTGTCTTTAGAAGCTGGTTAGTTGACTGGTTTTTTTCAATAAGCTTTGATTGAGACATGTCCGTATCTATCAACAGGATGGCTGCGAGGATCTACATCGTGGACCACCCTGATGCCCACTGCGAAGGCCACTCGCATTGGGACACTGCCTTTGTGAATTGGAAAAATCTCTGCCTTGACGGCCTCGTCAAAGGAGAAGTCTCGTGCGGCTTCCTTGTGGGGAGAGTTATTCGGCATCCAAAGCCTCGCACGCAGCTTCGCGCAAGTGACCCCCACGGCTCCCATCCCGGTCTCAAACTTCGCTATTCCGGCTGTTCCCATCGGCTTCTCGACGACCACTCACTTTGCATACCCACACGGGTTGCCGCCGATCGCCGTTCCAGCCCTTGGTCCCCCTGCCCCTGGCCATGTGAGGTTTTGGCGCTGCCCAACCGCCGCCATATCTGCAGCCTCACACCATCCCATCGGCACCACCCGTCAGCTGTCCCGCCAGCCAACCAATGGCCGCCTGCTTCCTCCATACATGTGACTCGAGTCACTACCAAAGACACCTCTACCCCTCCATTGCGCGGTCTATCTGGACACTCGCATGTTGGCGCCGTCAGCTTGGAAGCACCTACTAACCTACCCAGCACTGCAGCCAGCAAGCGTCGACGTCAGGGCAAGCGTCCTGACATCCTCAACGAGTACTACTCCGTCGTAACGCTGCGCACAACTCCGCGGGCGGAGCCCAGCCTGACAAGTATCATCCTTGAACGCGCCGCAACCCCTAGTTCATCTACATTCACCGTACCCTTGTATATCCGTTTGCTAACTTCATTGTAATTTGCAAGTTCTTCCACATCAGCCATGGCACCTTCTTATCATATTGCACCTTCCCCACAAGCTTCCGCTACATTGTTCTCGTCGGCAAAGCACAGCGCTGCGTCTTCGCCCGTAAACGCCGTCCTTTGTCAAAGGCCCCCCAGCGCCTCGACCTCGCTTGCAGGGCCGTTCTCGTTGAAGGCCCCCTCAAGGCTATCTCAGCCAGCCAAAGTCCTGGTCTACACAGAAGAGTCTTCATTCTGGGTCGTCATCCGTGGCAACAAGCCTGGTGTCTACGTCGATGAGTGAGTATTTCCCTCTTGTCTAGAATCTTTCCCATAACTACTCTTTCCAGGTATCATGCTCTTATGGGTGCAGATCCTCACGAAGACGGCGACATGATTGAGGCCATGAGCGAATCTCATGCCTGGGAAATCTACGAGATGGCTTGTTGTGAGGGTTGGGTAGTGTGTTTGTAAGCCTTGGCACATGTTGCGCTCACACTCTCTGCAGCTTCGTCTCGACGCGTTGTTTTTTTTCTTGCTATGTCTGTTATGTAATGTCTTGTCGCGTGGTAGGTTGTGTTGCTCTCCATGTCTCTTGATATTGTGTCTCGCCACATCTTGTACTGTTGCGTCTCATGACACCCTGCTGCAAAGTCTTGTTGCAGTCGTCACACTACGCCATGCTGTGTTTTTTTCTTGTCCCGTCTTGTGTTGCTTTGTTTCTGTTGTATGTATTCAGCTCTGTTTGGTCTCAACATTTCATGCTTTGCTTTGTCCTGTCCTGTCTCGCCGTGTCCCGCGTCGCCACATCTCACGTCACTCGATCCAAATCTGTCTGCGTCTGCTCTCTGTAATAACTGTAGTTCTTAATGCTCATGTCATATACCTTTTTTTGGCAAATTACACTGGTGTGTTTCAGGGACACCAACCAGGTACAATGTGCTTACCATGTCTATCACTACTATGTATATTCAAACCAGCCTCGCAAAGTCCATACGGTGAGACCTTGTGTTGTTTTCGACAAGTCGCTAACTGCCCAACAGCCGCAACCGCTTATGAGCAGTTTTACCAAGGGATAGGATTGAAGGGGCGTGCCAGTATGGTCAAGTGCCGATGAACTCATAACATGGCGCAATATTGTTGGAAGCCAGCAAATGCAATCCATAGCAGACCGACGAGTCAGCTTTGTGCAGTAGTACTATGTCCTATATACAATTACAGCGTACCATAGAGCAGTCATCAACTACGGCACACTGCTATCTGTGAGATGGAGGTATTAGAGAACAAGATCCGACTACAAATAAGCAGTCAGTACAGCCGGCGGTCACGACTGGTGATATCGACCAAGGAACACTTAGAGACTTGCAATATCTAAGTGTTGTGTCGGATGTGTGACAGACCCCAGAAATCAGACTGCATGAGTAAAGTCATATCTTTCGTTTCGTGGCAAGATTTTGAAGACCGTACTATAGTTGGCAAGGCCAGTGTTTCTGCGATTTGAGTTGTTTGACTAGTAGCTGCTGATGTAGAGACCCGCGTGCGACATGGAGGTACATCAGCGAAAAAAAACATCCTTAGATATACATTTACCTTCGAATATATATTCTGTCTTGTGATATCTGTATCCGCACCTGTGTATCAGTATTGTAGCTCAATATCAACTACCTTTAATGATTGTAACACTCAGGGTGACGCCTGTTAGAATATAAGCCATCCATGACAAAAAATGGAATTATATATCTATATGACCTGACGAGATAATAAATATATAAATAATCAAGGTTTACCTTGGATGGCGTTGATTTTAAAACCTAACCACCCCATACATTGGATGATGATGATTTAAAATCCGTCCACCCAATACAACGGTGGTGTTAATTGAAAACCTAAGCACTTAATATATTGGATGGGTCGGCATTCAAAATTTGTACTGGTGTAGTCGGATCGCAATATCTTCTACCTGTGGAGTAAGGAGGGCTTATGAGCTTGCCACCAGCCACCATGCGTTCAGCACTCCAGATATTGGTATGGAACAATAATGTTATTTAGAATTAATTCTACAATAAAGTAAGAGAGAGACCTCAAGCCAACCCTAGCACAACAGAGCAAGCAAATAGCACCGGTCGGACTTCCAGAGACCCAGAGAGGATGGCGGCAAGTCTAAGTCGGCCCGAGCAAGAGCGTCGAAGGAAGTGGTGTTTGGGAAGGTGTATGCCGAGACCTGAGCCTGAGATGTCCACTGGTGGTTGAGGTTGTAGTTGGCACAAGCAAAGCAAAGGTTGAGCAGCGGCTTTGTGGTGAGCAGAGATAAAGCAACAAGACGTCAACTGAACGGGGAAGGATTGGTTGCTGTGAAAGCGGAAACGTGAGCTACGATGAGGATGTGAGATGAAATACATTCACCGTCTAGGAGGGCGATGAACTTGGGGCACTTGAGTCTTCCGTGCCGCTATTTTTGTGGTGAGGACTCGGACTCGCTTGATTCATTCCTGGTAGCTTCGTGCTGTTGGCTCTGGCCTCCCCCAGCGGTAGTGGCTATCTGTTGTTCACATCGTGCCTTCCGCTGTTGCGCAAGTCGTGCAGCTGCAGATACATTCCCGCCATTGTTGTTGTCCTTGGGTTTCTTGGCTTCACGCAAGAGAAACCTCCAAACAGTCCTGTAGTATGTAACAGCACATTAGTATCATCCAACGGCAGTGAGAACGTGATTTGGAGACGTACATTTCCTACCAGTCAAGTGTCTGCTTGCATCACAAATCTTCTGGGTCATCAAGGAGCTCTATGATGGCGTTGAAGAAATCTTCAAGCTTGAATGTGGCGTCGTCAAGGTGCCAGGCATCTTGCGCGCAGAGTGAGTACCTGGTATGAGATGCTTGTTAGTTTTACATGCGCATATAGAAGGTCAGAACTTACCAGAACTGCGGCGTTGGCAATCATGCGTGGCGTGACCTTCTTGTACTTGTGCTTGACGCATATGGGAGGCCGGCCCCCAGACGACCCTTGTGGCCCAGGGATCACCTTGACGGCTGCTGAGGGCCCCGTGTACAGGTGCCGCAGTGTCTGAAGTATGTTATTCAAGTTAGCATTGAAGCACTTCACGTCAGAGAAAATGCACGTACATATACGAGGATGGGTCCTCGAAGGAGCCCCGTGTCAATGTTTTTCCATCAGGATCGTACTCATTTTGAGGGTAGAGAAATGTTGGATAATCTGATGTGTAAAGGGTAATTGTACCCAACTTTACGCCATCACAAAAATCTGGCACAAGCAAAGCACGATGTCAGCTATGTGCCAGCATTTGAGCAAGAGCTTATGCGTCTGGATCTGTATCAAACTCGTTGAGGCGGTCACGCAGACATAAAAGTTATCCTGTGGCATGGTGATTAAAGCCTCGGACACTCTTTGATGCTGCCGGAGGACTTGCGCTCCTTGGTGAAAAAACCTCGGTGGCACGATGTCCTTGACCCAGTCAATGACTGGCTTCTTCAAGCTCCACACCATATCTCAGATCTCTGCGTGCGCCACGAGCAGATGTCTCAAGCTTAATGAAAGAATAGTATAAGTGGTTTCTCAGCATGTATAAAGGTGATGGCTGTGCTTACAAAAGATAACAGTGTTGAGAGGGCTTCATCGTTATCGCTGAGCTGTTTCAAATGAGCACTGAGCATTGGAATTATGCTCAGAACACTCTTGAACTCTTCGAGAATCCGAAGGCGTTGCATTGGAGTTCTGGCAGCAATGTGAAGACCGCATATAGTCAGTAAATCAGATGTGTCCATGATATATCAAGGGTGAGCTTACAATTCAGATACTTCCGCAGATTCCTCCTGACCTTCGCTGAGGGATGAAAGCTCAGACCCGTAGGTAATCACCTCCATAGAGATTTAAAAAAAATCCCTAGACGACTGGGCTGCCCATTGACCTCCGTCATGAAGCGAATCTTCAGTGGTGTTTTGATCTGTGAGGGAAATGAGACGTGACTCAGTAATGAGTGGGATCTGTACTCACTTGTGCTTTTTTCGGGCCTTCCATGTATCGAGACTCTCAATGAGCTCGTTCTGTGCTTGCTAACGTTGTTTCTTCATCATCACTGGACGGAGCTTGAGTCTCTGATGGGGTCGAGGGCTGGGCAGCGGCAGAGGACATTTTTGGAGTGAATGAGCCACAGTGAGAAATTGTGAGGGGAAAATACTAGAGTTATATAGATAGAGGTTGAAGATCAAGGAGAGGGTCGGTGGAGGATTTGGCTTAAGTATGTCACGGCGCTTGAACTTCGACGCGTCATGCACTTCACTAATGAGTTGCAGGTGACTGCGCAATGACTGTGGGAACAAAACATCAAATGAGTATAAGCAGCAATAAGACAGCATCTAAAAATCTCGAAAAAATTGTACAAGCATTGAAATGTACCTTACAGTCTAGGACAATGTTTACAACTGCACAACATAACTTTGGACTTCACAACACAGGATAAATGTATGTTGGTGCCTAATACAGCAAGATGATGACTGTGACGATGCGCGCTGTCATAGGGTCACTGCCGTGACTTGGCTCTCTTGACTTGCCATCTTCCACAACATGCATTGGCCATCCCTTGGCCTTATTATTGTTATTCTTATCTTTTTCTGCTCCATGGCATTTGAGTGCAATGCGTCTGGGTGTGGGAAGACTTTCAAGGACTCTCGCAGCCTGAAAGTCCGTTGCAAGAGCTGCAAAGCAGCGCGTGCGCTTATGAGCACCTCAGTGGCAAAGCTCAAGATTGCTCTGCAGGTAGCTCGGCAAAAATCCCATCTACTCAGGATCAGGAAACTGCTGTTGGGGGATTCCGACAGGGGATTCGTGATGGCATTAACACAGTGAGCCCTGTTCATCATGATATATTTGCGCATATATACTCATTTATTTGAATAGCTGGCAGGGGA
Organism: Phlebiopsis flavidoalba; assembly: GCA_035772785.1. NCBI lineage: Eukaryota > Fungi > Basidiomycota > Agaricomycetes > Polyporales > Phanerochaetaceae > Phlebiopsis > Phlebiopsis flavidoalba. The sequence goes on along the minus strand of JAOCPU010000013.1, from coordinate 499,916 downwards.
GCCGCATTTGACTTTGCGGACACAGATATCATCCCCCGATATGAAAGTGCACCACCTTCCGAGCCAATGCAAGAGCCTGTGCCCTCTGTCAGTAGCAGAGGACGTAAACGCAAGGCGCCTCGGCACTACCAAGACTTTGTGGCATTGTGCCGTCTTCACTTTCCGGTTTACCGTCACATCTAGCTCGTCTTGTGCAGCCCCAAACCCCCGTAAAAATCCCTGATACAAACTACCCTCCTCCGTTGTCCACCCCTTCCACACTTGCCGAGCTCAATATTTTAGCCGAAAATTCAGCCGTGGAATCTCTGCTCCATGTCACTAGTTTAAGTGACTACGGCTTCTATCAGTGCCATCCTATCAAGCCCAAACACAACCCACACAACTACCTGGTCCCCGAGGATCTTTGCGACTCCTCTGACATCGATGCCGGTGCAAACCATTTGGAACACATCGCCATCTCCATTATAGACAGCAAGAGCCTGCAACAGATGGCGGCATACCTCTACCTTGGTATGCTCTCTTTGAAAATGCGACCATGTGCCGCTTTGTCAACTGGTTCACTAACGGCTCGAAGGCGAAATCTAATGGTGACAGCAAATCGGCTCGTTTGTGAAGTAATGCAAGCAGAAGACTTTAATGCCACCAATTTTTTTCGAACTTCACAAGCATCGAGCGTGAGCTACAACGCCTCGATGAGTACACCGAAACATGCGGTATTTTTTTCAAAGAACAACGGCTGGCAATGAACGAACGTGAAGATTAAACTGCCGAAGGAGAATGTTGCACACGAATCTTAGAAGGACATGCCCGAGTTCGAAGTGCAAGGTCTCTGGTATTGGAACCTCCTTGGCGTAGTCAAAGCGGCATACACAGACCCCTCCCAGAAATTGTTCCACACACTATCCCTTTCCGTCTCTATCAGCAGCGAGCCAATCTACCTGCCAGCAACTTGGAACCTTCACACCCACTGTTATCGGCATCCGATTTTAGTGCTGACGGTTCTGCAGTGCTGCTGAACATGGAAACACATATATTCTGAAGTATACGACTCCAATGCTATGCTAGAGGAAGAGACGCTCGAATTCGTGCCAAGTGCCATCCCGATGACGAAGGAAAGGATATCAAATATGCCGTTGTTCCGATACTTCTGTACTCGGACTCTACTCAGCTTGCAAGCTTCGGAACCGCTTCTCTCTTGGCTGATTTACTGCTATTTTGGTGGTCTTCAAAGTATGTCTGCGGGAAGACGACATCATTCTCGGCTCATCATCTAGCATATATGCCATCAGTAAGCGTGTATTCTTCAGGTTTACCTTTCATTTCTGACTACGCTGGATTATCATAGCTTCCGGATACCTTCCAGGACTTTTACACAACCGTATATGGCTCACCAGCTACTGCGGCAGTGCTACGTCTATGCCAGCTCCAACTAATGCAAGCGATTTGGTCCCACCTTCTTGATGGCGAAGTTCTTGAAGCATACAAAGATGGATTCCTGCTCAAATGTGCTGACGGCGTATTGCGCCGACTGTTTTTATTACGGTTTTTCGCATATTCCGTGGATTATCCTGAACGGTGAGTCTTCAGTGTATATTATATTTCGTTTTTCTATATCTCACACTCACAAATACTCATAAGGTCGTCGCTTGACATGTAATCCAATTTCTTGCGCAGTGTCCGTGTTCTCTCTGCTGTATTCAAAAAGGATCAGATCCCCCAGATGGGCTCGCACCTCGATGACTTGCGGCGGCAGAAATTCCGAGTCGATGATCAACACTCTAACACTCAACAAATCAAGATAGCAAGTGACCTAATTTTTGTCAAGGGATTCGGCGCCGCCAGTGCTAAAATCAAACGGATACTTCAGACAAAGTCGCTCCAACCGTGATAAGGGTAAGTATAGAGCTTTCTTATAAGCAAAGTCTAATTAACTACTGACTTGAGCGTGTTGCATCAAGAGTGCATTCTCTGAGGCAGCGCTCGCTAAGTTCAGCTTCAACTTTTACAGTCCATTCAAGGCCATGATACAATTCGTCGCTTTCCATAACGAATGTCTCGAGACCATGTAGTCCTTTTACAAAACACCCACAGATCTGTAACTGGCTGTATTGTAAAATAGATGGGCCATCCTAGGAGCCTTTTAAAAAGGGGGTCGCAGGCTCAGGCTGACATCCTTTTTAAAATGGGGGGTGTTTTACAAAAAAGGCTGACAACTTCCAAAAATGGTAATTTTCTTTTTGAAGCCCTGCTTTCTGGCTTCCTAAACATATCAGCATGACAAAATTTGGTGGAGAAATGAATGAGCTAGGATGCCATCAATTTTTCTTAACACGACCTTTTGCGCGCAAAATAAGCGCCCAAAAGGCGCGAGAAGGCGGCTGGACCCTGTAGGTGGACCTACAATGCGCCCCTTTGCCCAATTAGGCTGGGAATTGATGGCAATCCGCTTCCCATCAATTCCGCTTTTGGGCTGCATTTGGGGTTGCTCCCCAGCTTCCCCCTTGCTTATTTAGGGCGCTGTATTGTAGTTTGAGTACCTATGTCTGTTTAGAACATGCTCACCGAACAGAATTCCCATATTTGGCCTGTCAGGGGTGCTACCAATATAATCCGATTTTATTTCGCTTTTTTTCGCGATTTTCAATAGGGTACCCTGGGTTCCCCTGCATTCCCCTGGCCTTGCTGCTTCTCGTTTAAGCTCCTATATGTTCCCTGAGTATGCCCATAACATAGGAACATCATCTGACACATTCCCATTATCCTGGGAATTGTTTCGAATTTCCGGGTATTTTTCGAAATCTGGGGGTCTGGGCATTGCTTCCTATTGATTAGGGATTGTTCTGAGCATTTCCCTCATGTAGATACACTATTTAGAAGTATTTCATTATGTAGATCAAAGGTTTTAACATGATATGAATGTTTGAGAACATATTTTTGCGGAATTGATGGCTACTCCCCCTATACCCTCCAGATCAATATTCTGCTATTCTGAGCGGATAGAAAGTACCCTATAGGTACCTAGTACATGCTCATAAATTGTGGAAAACAATGGGATGGCTGTAGCTAGTGCGATTCCCCAGATCTTGGTCAATTATCCTGGCGCTTATTTTCGGATTTTAGGGTTAAGCCCAAATCATGGTATTGCAGTACAAATGAAGCTTAGCTGATATCTCCATCGTATTCTACACCCCTGAAAACCCTTATATACAAATTTGCGAAAGGAGGGGACATGTACAGCCTGTCAGAGCATAGAAACAGACAGGAAGTTGTGTAATTGTACAGAGATTCATGTTAACCCCATCCATTCTCTTGTAACACTAGCACATCTTTCCACCCACTTGGGGGATTGATGTAAACTAAATTGTAGTATGTGCAGGCACTATGTAGGATGTGTTCTACAGCTGGAATAGAATTATACTTTGCTCTGTGTGTGAATAGGTGCACATGTTTTCGCTTTTTTAAACCCTAAATGACGCTTTTTTTGGGTTTAAGGGCTGCAGCACCTGGGGAAGTTGTTCCAAAGCTCCACAACTAATTCTACACATGTTCCTACATGTATATAGTATATAGACAACGGCCAGAAGGTATCCCACCGCTGTAGAGCCCAGGGGTAAATCCGCATTTTCGCTTTTATGCTGGGTACCCCATCATTTTGGAGTATATATCAGGATGTAGCATGTGCTGTATTGGTCCCCTGGTGTTCCAGCGTTGTATATACACTATCCCCAATGCTATATGAATATCCTAGATAGTTACAACGACCCCCAGACCAGTAATACCCCCAAGGGAAGCTGCCCAAATATTATTTTTCCGCTTTTCCCCAGAATAATATATATCCCTATTGTTCCCATGTGCTTGGATAGCTTCCAAACTTCATTTTTGTATTGCCCCAATGTATGCCTATACAATGGCAGGCACACCGCCCATTTCCAGGCCCCCATTCCCCCAGGGTATACCCCCCAATGTGTCATTTGACCGCTTTTTTATTAATTATAATAGTATTTATTTTACTGTGAGCCCTGCACATCATGGAACCTCTCAAAACTCAAGATCTGAGCTCTACAGATGTATATCTATGTAACCTACACGAAAGAATGGAGGGGAACGAAAGGGGAGGGCAGGAATAGCAGCAGAAATGGGCAGAAAAAGCGGAATATAATGCCAGGAGCTAGCCCATCAATATCTAATCTAATTTGATGGAAGCAGAATCTTATCTGGAAGCAGGCACCATCAGTGCCACAAAGCTTTTGATGGGAACCGGTTCCTGGCGCTTTTTGAGCGCTTTTTTTCGCAAATTCCATAGGGTTGCTTGTGTTAGAAAACTCTATTTTGCCACATAGCTCCTTCCCATCAAAACATATGGCTAAAGTGCTTAACTGAAATATGTTTTGTTTTGATGGGGCTACATTACGCAACACACTGAAAAATGGGACCCCATTTTTAAAATGCTCCTAGGATGGCCCATCTGTTTTACAATACAGCGAGTTACAGATGTCAGGGTCTTTTGTAAAACTTCTACATGCACGCCTGCGCACAAGACTGTCTAGCTCAGGCTCCTCGCCCTGTTGCTTGTCTCGTCGTTAAAGGGACACGGGCCCAATGACTTACAACGCTGAGTGGGGTCACCCGCTTCTCACAGCCTCCACCGATCAGAGACCGGTCCAGATGTTCACAACCGATCAAGAAGCTCCGGGTTAGGGAGTTCAAGGTACGGCCGGCTAGATGAAGCTAGCCTCCCAGGGTTGTGCCTAGGCGTTACTGACTGGGTGACTGCGCGCGTAGATCGCCAAAGGCTCCTCAGGCGTTGTGTGCTAGCTCTATGTACGACGGGGCCTGCGTGCTAATGAGCAGGCGGCGGGGTGTTTGGGAGATCTCGACCTAGTGTCGCGGAGGCAATGGCTCGACGCGTACACGGGCAGAGTACAGTGAAGGAGAGTAAAAACTAAACGAACTCGATGTCGGCAGGCAGCGAGGGCCGTGCGCAACAGGTCTCAGTCGGGAGTTAGCGGCACGCGGGTCGAGCTAAGTCCAATGACCAAGTCAATATTCATGTATGTATGTACAGGCATTGGAGGCTTACCTAAGTCCAATGACCAAGAGGTCGAGATGAGGACTTAGGCAGCGGTAGACTACGCTTATATACTTGTTCACCGGAGCGATTACTAAGTCCATGGAAACAGATAGAAAGTGACGGAAGGTCTGAGTCATGCCTGAGTCAGCGACTGAGTAAGCATGTCAGTGTGTACGACTAAGCGGGGCTGGACTCCGAGGAGTCATCTATTGTGACTAAGTGCTGTGCCTTTGGACCGAAGGGGCCGCTCCGGGTCGTTCAGGGCGTTACACTAAGACGAAAAATTGGTGGGCGTCTGCGCACGCTGCGACACTTCGATTGGTTCGTCGATTGTTTCTTCGACAGGCTCTGGTTGTTCTTTTGCTGGTTCTGGTCTTGCTTCCTCGCTGCTATCGCTTTCAGGGGCAGCAAACCGTCCAGAACTTTGTCTCGAGATGGGGGCAGGTGTTGCTGCTCATGATATCACAGGGGTATTGACTCGTGATTGCCTTGGTGTGCTTCTTCCTACTGCTGGGATTCTTGCTGGAGTGTTTGGTCTGGTGGGAATTGGGGTGACACTCTTTGTTCGATCAAAGAGGCCTTCTGGGGTGCTGGGGTGTAGCTTCCACTTCTTCTCGTCTACTTGTCTCCAAAATACTCCTTGGGGGTCTTGTTCGGTGGGTCTGTCAATTCGTGCGCTCCCTCCCTGACGTTGGGTGCTGTTTGTGAGCCTGTGGGGACAGGGCTGATACAAACACGGGTATGCGTCTGCGTCGTCGGTCTCGTCTGTAATCCAAAAGTAATGCTTTTCTGCTACGTTGAACCAGTGATTCTTCCCTTGACACGGAAGATTATCTGCTGTTGTTGCCACTTTGGCCGGTTTCGGGTGAGCCCTTGGATCAGATCCGTTTGATCCTCGGGTTTGAGAGTGTTATAACTAGTCGAGTATCAAGAGTGATGTCGAGTGTGATGAAGAGCTTTTGCTAATGTTAGGCTCGGGCTGCCAGCGTCACTCCACACGGTCCGTTGTGCGAGTACGAGATAGATTGCGGGCTGCTGCTGCCCAAGCGGGGGAACTGAAAGGAGCAAAAGCTAATGTACATCCATGGCCTCGAAGGCCTTATATACCGTATCCGTGTCCGAGCCCTATGCCCTGGGCATAGGGTATACTACCGCAGTATCATGCCAAGTCGGATGTCTAAACATCTAGTGGGGTCTTGGCGGAGCAGTGAACAAGGCGAAAAGAAGTGGAATGCAGGCTAACCCAAATGAGGAAAGAAGGACGAGAACGACCAAAAGAGGAAATGAAATCGTAACAGTCGGGAGCGACTTGGGCCTCGGACTCACTCCCAGTTCTTACAGATTAGGTCACCTGTCTCTAATACCCACCCTCCCCATCCACCCACGTCCTACACTGCTCATGCGCCCCTGCGGCGCGCAGTATAATCTTCAGAAGGAAAAAAAAAAAAAAAAAAAAGAACAAGGCGCCCTTTCAAATACGTCCGGATAATTAGACGCACGTATCGAATCGGGCCGTGGTTCGAACTTCGAAGACTGAAGTACGTTGGGCTGATGGCACCACCAACGCCCATAGTTACACAATGCACTCATGCGTAGAAATCTGCCTATGTGGTCTCTGCTGGCGGAGCAAGCGATTATGAACCACATTAATCATCCACGCTGCCAGCGTACTTGCTAGTGTCGAGTCCATTCCCATCCCACGTCATGTCCATACGAACTGTGATTAGAATTACACGTACGTGAACACATGAGTAGGTTCGTAAGACATCATAATTCATCCTAATCGTAGCAGGTTCAGGACCTGAGCGAACGGCAAAAGAAGCAACACAAGGCAGAAACAAAACCCAGAGGTGCACGAAAGCAATTTGGTAAAGTATGTGGTTTAAGAAAATCAGGAGGGGAGCCCGAGACCGTGCAATTTCATCCTTCCATTATCCATTCCTATTGTGATATGTTCCAGTCGACGAGCGGCAATTTCGTAACAGGCTTTACTTCCGTTCCGTAGCATATGGGTTGACGCTATAGACTTTGATGACCGGGGGGCTCTTGGTGAGATCTGCAGTAACAATGACCTGAAATGATGCTGTCAGAGCGATATTATCACCGTGTCGTTGCTCCACTCACAGGCACACTCTGCATCTCACGGATCTCCTGTATCTTATGGCCAGCAGGAGTGATCTTGAGACCTTCGAAAACGGGCTGAACCTTGGCCTTCGACAGCAGCCTCTGCTTGGAAGTCTCGATGGTGTCGACCTCGCCCGGACGTTCAAACACAATCTCATCCTGGTCATCCTCGTCGAAGAGCGCCTGCTCGTCGTTTACGGAGCGGGACGCAACCTCCATCTTGACCGCATGCTGCTCGGCGTTCTGCTTGACCTTCTTGAGATGCTCGTCGTCACTGTTCTCCGCAAGCCAAGTGATGACATCACGCTCAGACCAGTAGATCTGGAGAGTGTGCTTGTGCTCATCGTGAACATGGTTCTACGGCACCACCGTCAGCATTTGGACGCGTTGTTTGGAATCAAATCGCAACTCACATCGATAGGCATTTGATCGACATGGACACACGCTTCTCGATACCGAACTCGGGGACGTACACGTCAAAGGCGGCATCGAGAACGCTCACAACCTTAGCTTGGCGAATGACGGGACCATAGCGTTGGGTCAAAATCATGAATGAGGAGGCAGAGGAACAGATGGGTAGACTGCTCCTGAGCCAGATGAGCGGAGTCTTGCTTGCTGTTGTACACGTTAGTATCATGGTTTGTAGAGGAAGTGGTTGGGTACTCACATGTTGCACTGCTGAGCAATCTTGGCCACGGCATCACGCTCCATAGTGAACTTGGGCGAGTCGCCTGAAGATCCGACCTGCAAAATCGAGTCGAGTTGGCGGTGAACAAGGACATCGGAGTAACGGCGGATGGGGGAGGTGAAGTGCGTGTAAACAGGGACGCTAAGAGCGTAGTGACCGTACTTGGCGATGTCGAGCATGCCCGCACAGAAGTACTTCGCACGCTGCGTAGACTTCTGCAGGAGGATCTGGATGATGCGACGAGCGCTGGGGTCGCTGATGGCGTTGATCGAGCGCATGAGGGCACCGGAGGACGAAATATCCATGGTATATCCCAAGCGTTCAGCACGCTCGACAAACGTATTCTGTAGGATGATAGGTCAGACCGTTACTTCGGGCGCATCCACCATATTAGCTTACGAGTCGACGCTCAACGGGTGTATCGTGACGACGAAGGAGTGCCTGTTCGGGGAAGTGTAATCGGCGACCTGCTGGGCAACAGCAACATTGCTGGCCAACATGAACTGCACCAACATGAGTATATGCGGTTTTCGCTGCCTAAAATAGCGGTCCTACCTCTTCGACGAGCTTGTTGGCTTCGGAGCGCTCATCCGAGCCACAGTCCGTAGGCAGGCCACTCTCGTCGAGGGTAAAGTTGAGTTTGTTACCCTCGCCACTGATTGCACCATTCTGGAAGCGGCGCTCGCGGAGCTGTTTTAGCCAAGTCATTGAGGATCTTGATGTCATGGGCGATGTCTGGAGCGTTGTGCTCGGGGGCAACAGCGACCCACCCAGAGGCTTGCCGTCAATGACGTCCTGAGCGTTTACCGTAGCTGAGCTTAGTGGCAGACCTGGGCGCAATTAGGACTTTTGTAGCACTGAAATGAGTATTACTCACTTGATGATAGTCTTGCCGAACCACTTCTTGACGATCTTAGCCTCCTTGGTTATCGTGAAGACAACGGAGAAAGCAAGACGCTCTTGTCCAGGAAGAAGACTGCAAAGCTGCTCGCTCAACGCAGGAGGCAGCATCGGCACAGCACGCTGAACGAGGTAGACGCTAGTAGCACGCTTGCGAGCATCACGATCAAGAGCAGTGTTGGGCTTGACGAAGTACGAGACATCGGCAATATGAACTCCAACGTCGTATGTGCCGTCCTCGTTGAGCTTGATAGACAGAGCATCGTCGAGATCCTTGGCGGTGTCGGGATCGATGGTAAAGACACGCTCGCCACGGAGATCCTTGCGCACTTCGAACTCGTGCTCGGGGATGCTGTGCAGACATTGATTAGTCGAGGTACATGCGCAAGGAAGATGGTCACATACGTCCAAGGAATAGGAGGCAAGCACTTGAGGACGTTGTCGGTGAAGTCTTCAGTGGGGAAGTTACAATCTTTGAGAAGAGCACTGGTCTCGACTTCAATATCTCCGATAGGCCGAGTTCTTCGACCAGAGTACCGAAGGGGTGGAGTGAGCTGATGGGCTAGAAGCACGTTGTATTAGGGGTGGTCAGTGTCAATGGAATAGACGGGACCTTACATGACGTTTGATGCAAGCGACGAAAAGTTTGTTGGCATAAGCCTCGGAGTTCTGGACGAAATCGGGAGGAGCTTGCTCGGTGGGAATGGCGATGCGAGGCACACGCTTATCCGTCGGCTTGAACCAGACGATCTTGGGACGCTCGATAGGACGACGAGGTTCATCGCCCTTGTCGCCCTCGCGTTCGCGGCGCTCAGCTTCCTGCTTCTCCTTGGGTCGCCGCGGACGAGGGGCGCAGGAGACCCAGAGTTCCGGAGACAACTGGCCGGGCATGCGCTCTACAACGGCGACAACGTGGCCTGCAAAACTGTGGCTTCACTTCGTCGGTAACCCTAGAACGTCGCTGTCAGTTCAAACGCCCATTTCGATGCATGATGGCAGACATACTCTTCATCTTCGAACAACATCAAACCTTGACCTTCGACCTCGACGTCATCCCCTTCTTCTTGTCGTTCTTGCGAACGGTGTTGCCCTTGAGATCGTAGGCAGAGTTCTCCTCTTTCTTCCTCTTCTTCTCCTCCTTCTCCTTCTTCGTACCCCAGACTTCATCAACGTCCAGGAGCTCTAGCGGCAACAATGTCGCCCTCGAGTGCACGATTACGGTCTTTGGAGCCACAGATGTAGATATGTCGGCGTCCAAAAACTGCGGTTGCCAACGTATGCCGTCCGAGCGGTTTGCGTTTGTTGACGCGCAGGATGCGATACCGACGACAAGCTTCCCAGCAGCAAGAAGTGGGGGCAGGGACGCCTGAGGGAGATAGGGGGTGGAAAGAGCGACTTGCGCTGGGCTTGGGTAGATTGCTGCCTCTTGCAACTGAGACTGGAACTGCTGGTGCTGCTGTGCTGAAGGATGTTCATGCCACCGAGGCCGAGACCCATCATGTTCGCGCCGCCATCATGTTTGGTAGCATGTTTTTTTTTTTCTTTTTTGGGAAGCTGAAAGGAAGGCATCTTGTGGTGGTGGCCGCCGGCCGCGGCGCGGAACTGCTGGAGACTCTGGAAGTTGTGCCTGCGCTGGGCGAGGTCAGCGGCGTATCCGGCGCCCTGTTGGACACCGCCCACACCACCGTTGATTGCGCCAGGTCGAATCAGACCGAGCGTGCTGAGAGGGCACCCAGACCAGCAGGCGGAGCAAAGCCGTCGTCGAATCCCTCAGAGTTGTTCTGGAACATGGATCCAAGACCGGGCTGTCCGCTAGACTTGTTGTGAGGACGTTCACGCTGTGACGCCTGCCATGGCCGCGGGGGATGCCCTGAGGCTGGTTGTCCAAAACCCATGCCAAGACCAACAGGCGTGGCCGAATTGTCCCATAGGACCGGCGAACGCCGCGCTGATGCCCATTCCTACTTGGCAGAGTACTGTGTACTCGACGGTGAGCGCCCACCCGCGGGGCGGGGCAAGGCCAGGGCGTCCCGAAGGAGAGACGACTGAGTCTGTGCAAGCTGCTGCTGATGAGAGTGCCTGCTGTTGCTGTTGCAAGGCTTCGATCTGGTTCTGAATGGCAATCTGAAAGAAGAGCAGGTCAGATGAAGGCGCATACATCGACCAGGAACGTCACATAAACCATGCTCGGCCGGCTGATGCCAGAAATTTCTCCCCCCCTTCCCTCCAGCTCTCGGTCCTCCTGTGTGTATTCTGCAACCGGGGGATCGTGATGGTTGAAGTTCTGGTGGTTGTGTTGTTGCGGGAACGTGAACCCGACGTCCTCTTCGTTCGTTTTGATGGGCGGTCCCCATGGGTCATAAGCGGCGGGCTTGGACGTCTCCTAGCTCCGAACATAAAGTTCGGCGGCAAGTTGCGGACGGCCCGTGGGCCCAACGCATCGGACTGCTCCTGCTGGGCGGCAAGCGCAGCAAACCTCGGGGCGGTAAAGCTCTGAGACAGGGAGCGGGCGCTGGTGGGCTCCGGGCTGCATGTGCGCCTCCTGGATCTCGCCCTCCTCGAAGGGTGCGCCGCCAGGGCCTTCTTCGATAACGTCCCTCCATCATGGACCCAAGGTTGGGGGAGAACGAGTTGACCTGAAGTTATTTTCGGCGAGAGAGCCAGCGCCAAGGGATGGCGGCCTTGCGGTGCCTGGGAGGCTCATTGCCTGCAAGGCCGGGGAAAGCGGCAGCGCCAGGCTGGAAGACTGTAGGCATTAGGAGGCAAATTGGATATATGCTCTGGCTATCCAGTGGGGGCATTGGTCCCGGTGCGTTGCCGCCAAGGGGGTTATTCTATGGTAGCGGTCTGGACGGAGGGGAGGACGTCTTGAGGTCGGCGATGACGCGCTGCAAGCGACTGGAGCGCGTCGCTGCTGAGCCGCCGGCTCTGCAGGAGGGGGCAGAGCATTGATATGAGAGGGCTGGGGGCCTGTTTGCCACTGTTCTGTCTGGAAAACACTCTGGCTGTTATTGTGGCGGCCGCCCTGGGAGGGGCGGCGGTTGCCTCCACCCCGAGCGTTTACCATTGCCCTGAGGCTTTGTTGCGGTTTCTGCTCGGGCTTCTTTCCCCGCTAGCATTATCGCTCTTTCTTGGACTCGGCGCCCAGAATCGGTACCGGGGAGGTGTTAGACGGGTTGCGTCTGTTGCTCGCGCCTGAGGAGGGTCTCGGGGGACCGCCGTTGTTGGGCCCACACGTTGGCAGACCCAGAGCGGGAAATGTTTCTGCGAGGAGCTTTGTTACCGGCTCCCGGACCTCCACCTGGGACCTGCTTTTTCTCTCCTCCCTTCTCTTCCTTCTTGGGCAAGGCGGGCTGGGCTGTTCTGCTGACTTCGTCTGTCATTTCGTTCGTAATGAGGTTTGTGGTAATACAATAAAGTGTCGTGGTTTTGTAGCTTATAAAATGTTTTTGTTGTTTTCAGTGTTTTCTGTCGGGACAAGAGTGCGTGGAGACGACTATAGTCATTCGTCAGCAACGCTGCAACGCCAAGCGCGTCGAAGTCTAGTGCGAATGAGATGACTGACCTGAGAGTTGGAAGACTGGGTAAGTTTGGTGTGCTTTGCCCTGTAGGGCGAGTGGGGGGTTTATGGGAGTGATTGCCTGGGTAGGCGTGGAAGGGTTGGTTATCGTCGCAGAGAGAAACGGAAAGACAGGCAAGCTTCGAGTTTTATGATTCTGAAGCGCAGCGCCAGGATTCCCACGCCTACTCCCATCACATCGTGTATCATTTCCCTGCTTTACTTCCGTTCTCCGCGCAACCGGCCTACAGCAAGCGACCGCTGCAACAGCTGCAGGATTGTCTGGGGTCGCTTGATGATGCACTCGACATGCTCGACGACATCGATGCCTTTTTAAAACTCCCCGCAATGCTGCGATTCACGATGACCGCGGAACAAGCGCGTTGTCCTCGCGACTGTGCCTTGGTGCCTCATTTAGACATGGGCGCGAACCGCCACTAGTTGGTCTCCACCCCGACATCCGGAGCCGCCAAATCAGCCGTCCAGGGAAATATTGTATATAGTTAGCAACCAGCGTGTAAGGTATTGTGGCATCTACAAGAGAACTCTACAGGTCTATTATGCGCCGAGCTTCTTGATAATGGCCGAGGTGTAGTCCTTGGTGGAGGACTTGCCGCCAAGATCACCGGTAATCGACTTGCCCTCATAGCGATAGTCTACAATGTTGCAGAAAAACGTTAGATTAGCTCAAGGGAATGAGATATACACGTACTCCGAGAGCAGCCTTCTCGATCCTATCGGGCGTACTCGTTGGAGGTTCATGTGCCTGTTCGGCAGAAAAAACTCAATAACGTGAGAAACAAAGAACATGCCTGGAACACGCACCGTGAAGCATCATCAAAGAAGACAAAAAAGGAGGGCGGTTGGGTTAGCCAATCCCTTGCCTTTGAAACATGAGTGATGTTTTTTACGGCACGAATGAGTCGCGTTCACATACCGGCGATGTCAGGCGCTGAGCCGTGTACAGCCTCGAAGATGGAGGCGTCCTATGACAGTGTCAGTGACAGTTGGTGCCATATGCGCGACGAACACCTACACGACCGATGTTGCCAGATGGCGTGAGACCGAGACCACCGATCAAGCCAGCGCACATGTCGGAGAGAATGTCACCAGTACAAGTTTGGGCATGACCATGACGCGGTCAGAGTACGGGCCAGGGTTCTGAGTGATCTTACACGCCAGGAGTCAGTCGTAGCGCTGGGACAAACCTGGTATTGCACGTACCTGCAAGCAGACACGGTCAAGGAGATCCTCGTCATACACTAGATCTCGGGGAACTCCTTGCAACTTGACGGCATGCCGACAAGAACATACCGTCAACATCTTCCTGCAGGAAGGTGAGTTGGAGTTTCCCAGACTTCTACTTTGTACTTACATGATGTTCGCCTTGTGGACAGCGGTGACGCGCTTTTGCGGCCTCGTGTGCCTGGGCATAGTGGAACGCGTATCTCGCGACACGCTCGGAGGCGTCCCACGTGATCAGCTTAATGGACTGAACAACACCATCCACGACCTCCAAAGACGGTCAATAACGGGTACTCGTACGCGTTAAACAAACATAGAGACCTCGTGCTCAATACTAGAGTACTCTCCCTCGGTCGTTCTCAGACGGATTTGTATCGAGACAGTGTCGACGTTGTCGTAAGGGGTCTTGAAGCCGCTGGATGGCAATGACGCAAGGACGGACGTTGGTGGCGAAGAGGTTGAAAAAGTCCTGCGGAGGTGTCAAGTGATGAGGGAGAGTTACATGTGCTCCCTTTCCGACTGTGTGACCAGAATAGCGATTTCGCGTCAGAACGTGATGATTGGGAGCGGGGTTGGGGCGTTGAACGAACGCAACTGGGGGGTAGCGAGGGGACCTGCGTGCGGAAGTTGTTCGTCAGCATTGCGCCTACCGTGAAGGAAGTCTGAAGTAGAGCATACCCTTCAGCGCGACGGTGTTCTTGCCTCACGGAAGCAATGGCATTCATCCGTGGAATGGCGGTCTTGCCGTTCTTGTCAGGATGGGGGTTGACGTCGACCTTTCCTCCCATTGAATATGGGACCTGTTATGCCATGGATGAGGAATATTATAGTGCTTTTAGAAGCCATGTTAAAACGCGACGATCTCCACTCCCAGCAGCATAGTGTAGTGTCCTTGACCGACTCGCTAATCTCAGGACCGATACCTAAAAAACTACGCACTGCGTGAGCCATGTACCGAACTGTGGCACTACAACCACTTTGCAACCGACACCGTCTCCGGGAAATAAGGGTAACGGTGTATTTGCCCTACAGTGTCGTCAGATACCAAACCTCTCAGACGCGTCGGGGGTGGAACTCACGTTGGCACCCTTCTGACCAGCAAATGCCGCGGTAGGAGCAGCCGAGGCGTAGCTACGCCATTGCCTACCCATGCAAAAATCAGCACGACCACGCTCTCAAAACCTGCATTCAGTAATATTAATTCCGTACCTGAGAGAGCCCTTCAATGCTGCCCCGCGCCGAAGGTCTGAAGTTTCTAGCTGCGAACATTTTTAGAGTGGGTCGGAGGAGAACGGTGCACGACAACTTTTGTCGGGCATGCCAGGCAGTACCCAAAATCACAGTGGTCATGATGTAAACGCACGTGTGAGAAGCGTCTGTGATAGCTTCGGAGTAAAAGGGCAGCCTTCGGACCGTTTAGTGCTCCGGAATCTCTGTCAGTTCTCTCAGCTCTGTCAGTTCTCAGTCGTTGCTTTTGTCTCGCAGCGAGTTTATGGGGCCGTGAAGTATTTTTTTATCCACATTATGTGTCGAAGTAAACATGAAGCTATTCTAGGTGAGCCATTGACCTGTTAAAAGGCCCGAAGTTCACATTCTGAGAAAGCGGTTTTTAACGGTGGTCGAGGCATGGGGTGGCGTTTGTCAAGCTCTCTCGCGTTTTCTAGGAAATAAGTCCTCTGTGTCCTAGTCTATATCATGCATTCGACGCTGTCTACAAACCCATGGAATGATACTACTGGCACACTATTGACTCCTCCTTCATGCCAAGACATTGATGCCGCAAGCTCGACCGTTACCAGAAAGCGAAAAGTCCGCCAATAGCAGCACCTATAGTGGCAGCACCAGCCCAAACACCGGCTGCTATTCCCCCCATGGAAATACTTTGGACCAGGCCCGCGCGAATAGCGATCCAGCTGCGATGTTGCCGATTGCCGGCTTGAGCTCCCGCAGCGAAGGTACCTTCGAATACGTGAGTGGGGACAGGTTCTCGAGTTTGTGATGTGCTGACCGTTTCTTACCTGCGACGGAACCCAACGGTCCGAAACCGAGTATAACAAATGAGAGGGGAACGAGACCTAGTACCCCACCCATGCGAGGTCCGGCTCCGCCTAACACTATACCAAAGGTAAGTCTAGGTCGGACACTCTCTTTCCCAGGTGTACAGATCTGAGCTTACCTGCGGCGATGCTTTGCCAGACCGTAGCAAACATGAGATCTTTAGCAGATAATGTTGGTTCAAAAAGCAAGTGAATATGAAAAGCAGTGATCGATATCGGTGACGGTCCTGCCGTCGTTCTCGTCTACTTATGAGCTCTATGAGTGTTTGGCCATGTGTGCCGCCTTGCTCGTTTGGGGATTTGGATCTTCTCGTTCGGGCTGTAGAAATGTACGTAACTTGCGTCGCTGCTGTGTCTCCCTCTGCGCGTGCATACTGCGGATGACAACGGTATATACTCACTTTGGTATTGCACTTGCGCGATTCGTGGGAAAAGACATCCTTACAAGACGCATGAGAGTCAAGGGGGACACTCCACACAAGTATTCCGCAGTCCCCTTGGATCCGATGAAATTACATCGAAAGAGCGAGCCCTAGTACGTATACAAGTGTTCTCAAGAGATGCGAAAAAGAGCTCAATATTCGTACATCCAGGTTTTGTGAGACCTGTTGCATCGTACGAAAACCTTGATGGCACATGTGAGCTTGCGAGTCAAAGTCCGGAAATGACACATACAACTAGTCCAGGCGAGCAAACCGGAAGGAACCTCTCTTGGCTGCCGAAGATCAAGCTTCCATTCTTCGCCTCCACAAATGGCCCCTGGACGAGCATTTGTTGGAGTGGTCGTTGAAAACACGACGTTCGCGTGAGCACCACAGGATGTGCCGAAGTTCTCGAAGTTGACAAATGCGACGGGCGATTCAGGGACTTTTGCCGCGACCAACGTCTCATTGACGAGGGCGAACAAACTCCCGTTTCGGGTCGTGACTACAGTCGCGTTTTGCACCGGATCGGGCGACGAACACTTGCTGCGAGAAAGGATTCATAAGCTTTACGCGACTGCAAGGCCTTAATCAACCATACCCCCGAAAAATCCGACACCGCTTGCATAGACATCAAGAGCTGCAGGGGAACTGAGGCTCTGTCCGTTGACACTGGTGGGTAGCAAAAATAGCGATGGCCACGGCAGCAAGTACTTTCATATCTTCATCTTCTTCTGTTTGCTGAAGACTTTTCGTTGTGCTCGGGTCGTAGCAATCTTATACCGATTTTAAGCGTCTGTAAAACAAGGTCAGAAGACGCTCCCATCTCCTTATGACCACCCGGTGATATTGTATTATAACATTTTGGATAGTCAATTGCCGACGTCCATCTTCCATTCCAGACTAGTGTTTATATTGAAAGCCATCTTAGGACCGGATAAATCAACACCTACGCCAACATTGCTAAGATCCCACCAATTGGGTTCGTGCAAGGCAAAAGAGAGCATAATCCGGCCTGGGTCATGACCGCTCTATATCACGGTGATGCGTGCCAGACTAGTATACCTTGTGGTTGTCTAGCCAAGGATGTGAGTTCCTACTGCGAGCTACCTATAGCGTGACTCGATCCGCGCTGACTTTCCAGGTTTATGATCGGTCAGTGCATCCGTCGGGGCCTCGGGTTCAGGGGCGGTTACTAGCACTCCTTAGACCACCGTCCCCGGTTCGCTTTGGCGCGCCCCGCGCGCCCACGTCCCGCCCCGGGTGTTAGACAACTTGAGGTTATGCCTTGTGAGCCAGAGTAACAAATTCTGCTAATGTGTTGCCAGAAGTTACAGAAAGGAAAACCGGTCCATGAGCAGTCAAAGCAAAGTGCCTTCTTACAGGGATTTCCTTTCAAGCATCCATTCGACGAGAGAGTTAGTCGGATACCCTTGCGGCATAAAAATTCATCACTATAGACTACAAGTCCGGAAATTATTGACGGTACCGTTCAGTATGTCCCATTCCGTGCGCCATGAGTTTGGACACGAAGTGTCTGAGCGAATTATATAAACTATAACAATGATCAAATTTGATAACGTCTCGCTGAAAGTTACAGAATATAGTACACGACTGCAATAAGAACGGAGAGTACAGGGATCAAATTGGGACAAGTACTCGGAGCGCGACATTACTTGTCTGCATCTAGGTCCAACCGATAGGACCACAACTACCCCAAGTGCTCGCACATAACATTGGGTGCAGATTGTTCACGTCCACCACCACTTCACATCGCGGACGACTTTGCAAGAGTAAGCTTGTGGCGAGCCCACATCCTTCTTTTGACACTATTGAAAACTGTGGGTTAGAGAACAATAGCGACTTGAGCAAAAAACTTAGAATGTTTTTAGTAGAATCAAAAGATTAGCGACTCTGTGAGGCCCAACGCATTGACAACATACACGCTCCCCTGCAATACCTACACAGAAGAGAGTCAGTCAATAAATATCACCAATGATAACGAAAGGAAGCGCATATACCCACCTAGACAGTTTACACCCAGAGCAACGACTCAGGACATGCTCGAAAGAGCCGAGACACGATTGTCTCCTCGCGTTCGCAAACTCGTGCCAGCTCGCCGCAGCCAGGGTATAAGACCGTGCCGTCAGCTTTCTAAGACGTGAGTATGCGCAGGCGTGGCTTGGTTTTTGTGAATTTATCGGCCAACTGGCGGCCAAGACCGTCATGCGGCACCTGCTCCACGCAGGGGACCCGTCACACGGTCGCATGCAAGGGAACCTTACACTGTGGCATTCTTTGAATGTGCATGGAGTATAGAAAAAAAGACGGACCAACGTACGTAGACCACGAGCTTCGGTGGGGTGAGGTGAGTATCCACGACATCGCGTCGAGCTGTGTCTCGCGCGACGCGCCGAGCTTGTCTACACATACCGTCAAACATTCCCTTCATTCTATACTCCCTGTCGGTACGTTCTCACCGCAGAACTCGCAGTGCCAGCGCTGCGTGTGTTTTGATGTCTGGACCACATCTTGGATACTATCTCCCGTCGAGTCAGGGGCCACACTGCAGCGGCGCAGGGTTACCTGCAGCCGATGTCGGCAGGCACACCGTGGCGCAAGAAGCTGGATCTCGACACGACGCTGCGTAGTTGACCAGGTATTTAAAGGACTGTAATCGGGTGGGTCGCTTGCAGAAGATCCGCTATACACGCGTGATGAGCAAGGTCTAGAACGGCCCGAGGGGGTCCTCTTCCGGGGAATCCTGTACAGACATCTATTTAAGCAGTAGAAAAGTGAGGCGGGGATGCCTTTGGTGGTTAAATGTGTGCATGTACTGACCTTTGATGAAAATTGACACGGGAAGACAAAATCTAACGCGTGGAAAGGTGGTGAGGCGGGAGGTAGAGGGCACAGAAAAGGGAACCGTTAATGAGCGCGTCTCGGGCAGTTGGCGCTTATGTAAGTGTCCGCTGGGTCCACCACACACTGCATGAAACCGCGCCTACCTGTGAACAGAATGCGCCGATTTTATCCCTGGTCGAAGGAGGCATGAGTGCATAAGTATCCACTGTAGTAATATTACTGCATATGCCGTCGAGCAGAATACACCACTCGTGCGCCTCGAACAGAGCAAGTTACTTATTTGTCCGAAATCTTACATGCTTGGAGCACTTGTCAAGTCACATGCCAGAAGCTAGACCGTGTCTGCAAAAAGCTCTATGTCCACACCCACTTCACATCACGCACCAGCCTTGCAGGTGAGCTTATGTACGAGCCCAGTCCTCCTTCTGACACCCGAACGCTATCAATGTATAGTGTCAGACACTATTTCAGCGCATTATAACAAGGAGCGCTTTGTACCTGCAATATCTAGTCTCAAGTCAGTAACATGCTCAAGAAGGACGAATATAGCAGCGCATGATACTCACCTTGACAACCTTGCAACCCGCACAACGGCTCATGTTGAGACCGATTGTCTCCTCACACGCTCACATTTGGCGCAGCTTGCCGCCGCGGGGAAGACTGCGTCACCGGTGAAGATGTGTGCAGGCTCTACAGGAAAACCTTGGGACCGGGGGCCGCCACTCATATAGCGGCCATCTGGCGGCCAATTGCCTGTATCTCGTCAGCGCAGGGGCCCCTGATTGTGTTACATACGAGATGAAGCTGTATGCGATGCTTGTAAGAATGCAGAGACAGCTATGGCGAGCGGCTCCCCAACTGCGTACGTAGACTATAACCCGTGGTGGGTCGAGGTGCAGCCACGGGCAGACATTCGTCTGGCTCTCGCGTGCAAGTTTGTCTGCCAATACCCATTAGCACCACCTCGATGCCTGCTGTCCATGAACCCACCGCAGAACTCGTCGCAATGCCAGGCCTGCGAATGTTTGATTGTCGAACGCAATCTTGGTCACTCTGTCCGCAGCCAGGTATGCATGCGGCGCATGTTGGCCCCGCGATGTCTAAGGGGGTATCTGCGGCGTAAGCTTGACTTCAATGCGACGCTGGGTTTCGCCACTGAATGCGGCTGCTGTCGTTCGGGTCGCTAGAGGACGAGCCATATGCGATGATGAGGCAAGTCAGGAAGGGGCCTTTTTGCGCAGATTTCTGTACAGACATCTGTCCGATGGATGGTGAGCTGAACGCTGCTCTTTGTAAAGCGTACGCGAAAAAGTGACCTTTGGGGAGTTTGCCACGAGAGGGAGGAGACTTTCGAGCGTGAAAAAAGACGGCTGAGGCGGAGGTGGACAAGATCGAGGACAAAAGAAAGGAGAGCCAGGCGCCGCTAATGACACGCAGTCTGTTGTTGGCGCTTACGTAAGGTGGGGGGAGGTCGCAAGATCCTGCTAGATCGCAAATAGGATGGTCTCCGCGCGTCAGAATTTCGCACTAGAGAAATTCGAGGAGAGCATCGGTAAACGCTCGAATTGTGCATCGATCATCTAATACCGCAGGATGCAGAAATAGAGGACCAATACTAGGCAACGTACGTTAAACCCCCTGGGAAATCCACTATAACCCATTTTATTAGGAAACAATCCTGCCCTATTCCCGTACTCGCCATCGTGAGAGTCATCTTTCGGCAGCAGACACACAGTTACATACAAGATACCGACGGTTCTTCTCTGCCCAAGCAACCGCATACCGGAGATCCATTATTAACAATCAAGAGCCTCGTGTGATGTTTCACAAGGGGTGATGATAAGAGTCTCGCCGGGTCAAATGCACGTGAAACTATGAGGTATATGGTTCTCACCTAACGCAGAATAACTATAAGCTTCGCCGAGGGTTACCATATTAGCCGAAGTAGAGAATGGGAAACCCTTTCCAATTGTTCCTCCGTGTTGTCGCATGATGTGCTGTGGTGGATTACGCGTTCGCGACCTATGACATATGATGGAACGCAGCGGCGATTTTCGACCAATGCCCAATGGAGGGCCTGAAGAACTATGGTCGAAGGAGGCGACGTGAGGTTGTGAAGGGCCGGATTTAAGTACACGCCGTAGAAAGTACCATGTTGTCGAAACGCCGAGAGGTAGGTGAGTGAGTCCAACTCGGCCTATCATTCGTCGTGCAGAGTAAAGGCGTAGTAACGGCGCCTTAGTGAAGAGAGTCCCGAAATGAACATTGGTAGTGCCCTGAGAGTCCATTAAGGTACAGGATGGTCACAAAACGAGAACGTTTCGCTCACCAGAACTCCATCGCGGTTGTGGAAAAACCAACTTGGCCAGTTCCCATAGGCCAATCATGCGCCACCAGAGGGTATGATTAAATTGTACCTAACGTTTGTGACAACAAACTGCAATAATGCTCAGACATATTATCGCATGCTCTTAATGAGTAGAGCAAACACTGACCATCTTCTTGGTGCTAATCTTTGCCAGTAACTCTCTGGATGTACCAAAAGCCAAGAGGCTATGGAGTAGTCAGCATTATGTTCCGCGTTTTAGTTATGTAGCGTACCTAGCTGTGGAGGTGATCGCCTGCGCCAGGCCGAGATACGTGTTCTGCAAGAACGAAAACTCGAAGAAGTCGTTTTGGCAGATTTGTAGAGATGAGTGTGCCCGTTGTGTTCAAGCCCTATGAGTTTGTGTGAGTCTGGGAGTAGTCGCCCATTCAGGACAAAGAAACACTGACATCCGCGAGAAGGAAGAAGAAAGCGAAGAGGTAGATGAAGCGTGTATGGAAGCTTTCTGTAACTGCTTGAGCGCATACCAGATCTAAAGCCACGTAAGGCCCTGAATCATGCTACTCTGAGCTTCTCATACCTGTTTCCCGAGAGCCGACTTGTGGTGAGATAGTGTTCGCCCTTAGGAAGCGGTGGACCCGGACGGGGTTGGGTGGTCTGTGAAGATGACTATATGCAGGTATTTAAAGACGCTAAATGAAGATTTGACTGGTCGCAAAACTTCACACCACCAAATGCGAGAAAGCACCCAATCTATGTCAAGGTGTTTAAATGGTGAGGGATGGCTTTTCTTCTTCGAGACATTAAGGATGACCTAAAGCACGTTGACACTGCTCAATCGCCATATTCAGGCCGACTGTTTTGTGAACAGGGAACCGGTGATGGGAGTGCTTACAGAACGAGGACATAATTTGTTTAACCTGGGATTGTTCTTGAGGGGTAAACAACAATGTCAAGTTAAGACAGAGCCGTCGCGACTATATCCGATGTTGCTATGCATACTAAAACGCAGCTGACGGTCAGCCACCGCCATATATGCCCGCGTGGACCGGGACTACCGTGCGAATGTTGCCGGATACGTGTTCTTATCCCTCGACTCCTACATTTCTTCGTACTCTTTTCGTGGTGGGAGATAGTCCACCGCAGCATCGTACTTTCCGGCGGAGGCTTCACGCGAGTGGCGCGTGGTTAGCGAGCCATACGTGTAAGAAGCAGACGCGCGAGAAAGATCGAGGGTGATTGGCTCCTGACTATATATAAGCCTATCATGTAGGAGCGCCATGGTCGGCGCACAACGGCCATCGTGTTTCTAGGGCTATCACGAAGTACGGCAGAGTTGTGATGGGACCAGTTGATCGAAGGAGTTTCCGATTCGCTCTCGTTCGGACATTCAGCAAAATTATGGAGAGCCCACAGATAACCAGGTCACTAACGATAGCACCAGGGCAATGGCAAACTCCGTGTGTTTGCCGTAGTCTGCGGAGCCGACGCGATGGTCGTAAGCATCGAGGGGGGGGGGAACAGTGTCTCGCATGTACCTAGCGTCCATCCACCTTGCTTCGTCAATTTATCATCGTACAATATACATTCCAGGTAGACCTAAACGGATACATCCACCAGTGTTCAAAAGACTGACATATGCCAGTGTGCAACGAGTAAGCGATGAGTCGTTGACGTGTACTTCGGCGTTCCTACCTCGCCAAGGCAGGACACTACTGGTCCAGAGGCGAATCATGTCGCTCGCTTGCCATGGGACTGAAGCCGGGAGTAAGCCCTTGCCTGACACTTCGGAACGCCGCCGGCCGTGCCCAAGGGATTAGGAAAGATAGGTGTCATGGCAGAAGCCTGGGTACAATGACTATGAGGCGAAGTTCCAATTCCAGGTGGCGCTGGGTAAGCGGGATATTTACGCATTAGGGTTTTTTGGTTCCTATACACGTACCCGTAAGAAATCTTTTCAGTGTCTTCGTTTGTACAATCAAATACGCTGTAGTGATATTAACGTCTACTTATTGTACGACCGTGTTTATAGGTAATATATTTGCCAAGTGCCAATGTAATACTGGATGCTCTATTTGCCAAGATAGAAGTCGTGCGTTAGCGGCGCAACCCATCTATCCAGTAGTTAACTTCCGATAGTTTCTCCTGTGCTGCGACGCGGACGTGTACAGGAGCACAGAACAATCCTGCGTGTACACGCAAACGCTCTGCGCGTATGACACTGCTCACTCCTGGCGGGGAGGAGCTCTTTTGTCACTGGAGCAGGCTCCTCTCTCCACCAGAAGGCAAACGGAGTACGCCGTCCGCTAATCTTACTATCACCTTATGATCTGACCATCAAGTATAATCCTTATCCAGCTGCTCGTGGTCTAGACACAGTGTTACTCTGGTGTCGGGAACGTACTGCGACATTTCGTCGGACCGATCCTGCAGCGGGCTGGCTAGCCCTTGGCAAGGAGGCATAACAGCGAGAGCCCTGGTTCCCTTCAGCGCCCGCGAGCGTATCCAATGTCGGTCCGACTCGAGGGATGATCTGGTTGGGTGTACCAAAGTCAGACAACGACCGAAGGTATGGGATGGAACCTTGTCAATGTGGGAACGGCTGTCGGCCACTGAGCCTCGACCTGTCAGTCCTAATCAGCTTGGCTGAATATGCTGAAGATCGGGCTTTGTATCACTGCAAGTTCTTTTATGGTAGTCGCCTTGCTTCAGTCGTCGGATGACCGTCGCCGGAGTCTGTAATGCACAAACGGAAAAGGGCTCGTTGAGGAGGCAGCTGTCTGTTGCGCGTGCAGCGCCGGTTGGCGAGTAAATGAGAAAGGTCGAAGATATCGATAATCGGGAAAACCGACCCCTGGTCAGTTTGTGTCCATCTTGCCTTTGATGTGTATCGCCCTGTTTGTCCGTCAGCTTCGTGGCACGGTCATCTCGATTACCATGGTTCGTCAATTTCTATTCTGGGGCTCATGGAGCGCTTGCCTCAACGTGGCCTCGAGCGCGCGCTCAGGCGGGCCTCAAGGCCCCCTTGGTTAGCGGCGCGATCCTCGGTACTATCCCGCGAGGTAGGTTTGATTCTCCTGACGGGGTGGCCTCTGAGGCCTGGAGGCGGCTCTCAGGCGCGGCTCAGATGCGAGCATTCCATAACGGCTTCAAGTCCGCCTCCGATGCTATTTCCCCGTGTGGATGCGCAACGGTTAACGGCCATAGATGATTATGTTTAACGCCAGCTGGGGTGCCTGGCAACTCGTTTTGCCAGCCGTGCAATAATAATCGTTTAGAGCGATGAGAATTGAAAAACCCCTCTTTTTTTCGTGTTTGTCTGTAACAAATGGCATTACTCTCGTGCATCTACGAGCAAATGGTATCAACGTAGGCTTTTGATTACCCAAACATCACACCGGGGAGTGTGCGTGCGACAACATACTTGTATCGTCCTTTGGACTGCGGGACTTAGCGTAAATTCGCTGCTTGTTATAGTTTGGCTATCGTTTGCTTACTAAAGCTCCCTAAGTGGGCTTCGCATCATTTTCACACAACCAAGACTTCAACAACACTACGACCACCTACGACGAACGCCTTCCACTATCCATTGCTCCCCTCCCCATGACCGCCCAACCTGAGTCCTTGTCAATAAGTTACAAAGCCATCCTGCTACGGTGAGTAGCCACCTCCTCTACCTTTCATTGACGCTTTCAGGATAAGCCGTGTCCAACCAACTGTGACACGTCAACAGCCAGCCGCGCGCAAGCCCAGATTCATACATCGCCAGCTGCTTGACCCACTTGAGCCAGCTGCAGCGAATCGGTATGTAAACCTAATGTGCTATTCCTATGTTACCTACATGCTGATTGACAATGAACTTATAGTATGTGGCGCCACTGGTTCGCAGTGTCACATTTCCCACATACCTACCCTGACCGTAGTGCGATAGCGCACCAGCCTTGGATAGTATCCACCACTCACACCCACACGGGCCAATCATGGCGGCCCGCCCGGAGGGCTAGTAAGTATCTATAGAGACAACACCGGCTATCGTACTTCAAGCGCACCAGCCACCCTCACGTCATCACAGGTAGCCACAATGGCTTCCCGTGAAGGCCTCTACGTATCGACGACATCGCTGGCTGTGCCAGGACGGGCTCATCGACAACTACAACACCAGCGAACATGCCACAGTCACCACGCACTAGCACCTGAGTTGAGCCGCCGACGGCTACAGCGCCCATCTTCGTAAGGGCACAAGCGATACCTCCAGCTACCTCGACTGCACGGCAACCACCCTACGTCACCTCGGATGGTTGCAACCGCCACCTATGAGGGCTGTATCACACTCGACCTCACTCCGGCAACCTTGACGGCAACCCCACAAATGACCGCCCTAGCCATGGCGGCCCCTGTGCACGCAAACCTGCTGCCATTTTTCTATTCTTATTTTGGCTATTTCAATGTAGTATTCAGTATCTATAATATATGGTGATGAGTAACAACAAAGTAAGAACAATAAGCAAGCCCGATCAGGGAAAAAATGAAAGTGGTAAGTAAAAGTAATAATAGAAGCCGAATAGATTTTTGTGACCCCCTCAAGGAGCCTCATGAAGCCGGCATCAGCCTCAAGCGGCCTCGAGAGGTCAGCCGGCGGCTCGAGGGCTGTCCATGAGGGATTTACCGCCTTCCATGAGGGCGCTCAGCCTCAAGCCGCTCATGACCCATCAAGGTGCCACATGGGCGTCGATTATAATTTGCGACACAGCGCCTTGTGATTTTCCAGACTCCTTCGCCACGGTGACGGCCACGAGTCGCACTCGAAAGATTCAGTTTATTATTTTTCAAATTTGGCCCAGCGCGATACTTGTCCCCTGCCCACGTCTATCCATCGACAGTGTTTGCCCTGGCCTGTGCGGCATAGCGACTGTCATGACGGCTTACCACTCCACTGGGGCTGTCGGGGTGCTTCGGGACGCGGCTTTCGGATGACAACTTCAGCCGCGACTTGTCCTGCTTTCTCTCTAACCATCATGTTTACTCTACCTGAGGTCTCAGGAAACTACCCAGTCGCCGCCACGACGTTCGCGGTGCCCATAACCACGCAAGACGAAGCGGCTCGTATCATCGGGAAAGGGACGCTGAATTCCAGTGGCGGAGGAAAGCCCGGTACACCCCCTGCGCTGAAACTCGAAGAGATAGCCTTCACGGCGTATTATCCGGCAGATACGGGAAACGAATGTGAAACTTCACAAAGGGATGCATTGGGTTCCGAGGTATGTCTTACCATCTCAGGGTCCTGCCTTCGAACTTACCAGGTGACGTCACAAGACCAGTGAGTAGCATATTGAAAGGATATGCGCACTTTGGGGGGACAAGCGGCTGGTTAGTGAATGGACTTCTGGAGGTGTATGCCATCTGCTCAAGGTACGCTGCTGAGAGGAGTGTGCTTTGTACTCGATATTCATACCCGTCAGATTCCAGTATACCTAAATGCACCATTGCTCGACACCCTCGGAGTAGCTCAGAGGAGTCAAGTAAGTCTTTGGCCGTTGGTCATCTTCTCGCATGGTCTGGGGGGAACGCGTACGACTTACAGGTAAGAGCCTTTTGATTATAAAGACACTACCATACTCATCATAATTATTACCACTCAGCGTCATTTCTGCGCCAGTCTGGCCTCCCAGGGTCGAGTCGTCCTCGCGATAGAGCACAGAGATGGGACTGGTCCATTTGTCCAAACCCGTACACCCTCACCTGGCTCTAAAGACGAAATATCAGCGAACTCAAAAATGTATCTGATTCCAGAAGACGTAACGTACGTGTATTCTGGTCATTCGCTTGGTGGACAGATACTCACGGACTAGATTAGGTACGATGGAACCGAAGAAGTAGACAAGTTTTTATTCAGACAAGACCAACTACACTATCGCCCGACTCGAGCTTTACTCGACGTACAAATATTTCACACAGCTGGTCTCGACCTCCTGGGATCCAGGTGCGAGCACATGTAAATGATTGTAGAGATAGAATCACATTTAAACCAGATCATTCATCGCTTGAATGGTACTCCATACCGTCGACGGGCCATGGAACCACAACCTTTCACAGAGCGTCCTAATGACCAAACATTTTGGAACAGTTGGCACAAGACCACCACCCACCCCAAAGTCGAGTGCGCTCAAGACGTCCTACTCACACGGCCACTCCTTCGGTGGCGCCACGCTTGTACGTCCCTCCATCACATCAAACTCAATTTATACTCTAACCCTGCCCACACCAACAGCTCTCCGTCCTCTCCAACCCCCCCACCCACACTCGAAAAACACGACCTTCCAACCCATCCCCTTCACACGCGCCATCGCCCTCGACCCATGGCTCGAACCCCTCCCCACGCCCGGCCCCGCACCTCACGGCACGCAACACCCGCCACGCCTGCTCGTCCTCAACTCGGAGGGCTTCACGCTCTGGGACGACCACTTTGCGCGGCTGCGGGACGTCGTGCGCGCGTGGGGCGCGGGCGAGGCGCCGGGCCCGGACGCGCACCTGCTCACGCTCGTGCGCGCGAAGCACGTCTCGTTCTCTGATTTTGGCGTTGTGGTGCCGTTTGGTGCTGCGCCCGCGCGCGAGGGTCGGCGGTTCTTGGACGTGGATCTGTGAGCTCTCGAATGCGTTTCTTCAATCTTGGTGAGGGGTTCGGTTCGAGAGGCGTTGTGCGCGGCACAGAGCCGGGTGAGGGCAAGATTGAGACGGTCGAGGGGAACAAGAAGGGCAGGAGCGAAATCAGGATCGTCTGTGGGTGAAGTGGGGACCTGATTGTGTCACTAGAGGTTTGGTTTGTTAGAGTTCGGACATTTCGGTCTTGGATAAAGCTAGTCATTTATATGACTGTTGTGTTAGAACTAGTGTACATCCAAGCAATGACGAGCATATAACCAGGTACGTACCGACCACGACAAACCTCGTACTCTCATACGTACGAGCACTTCAGAGCTTCTAGCTTTTAACAGCGGGCTTGCCCTCCTCAATGACATCATTGACGAGAGTGCCAATGCCGCGTCTACCCAGACCGAGACCTGGTCGCCGTTCTTGAGGTAGATTAGCTGGCTTCTTAACGAAACCTACTCTTACACCTTGGGCGTACCAGTCATAATGACAGACCCAGGGAGAAGGGTGGTATCCTTGGGAAAGGAATGCGATACGTTTGGCGGAACTGTAAAAAGATCTGGTCGCTGTTCGATGAATTAGAATCAGCCTGGGTAAAGGGTTTCAATATGGCACCGAGACATACGACGTGTTTCCGTCTTGAAGGACCTTGCCGTTAACGGTACATTTGAGTGCGAGTTTCTGTTCGGATCCGGGATGGCCTGAGTAGAGACAACGACACGGTCCGATAGGCGTTGCATCGTCTAAACTCTGAATTAGATGCTGTATGACATGCAACAAACCGCATATATGCGCGCACCCCGAAACTCTTCGAGAAGCCCACTGCGAGACCGCCATCTGGTGGTACCGGAACGACATCTACAAAGGCGCGTTGGGTCCCTGAATGTACGTCACGAGTGCACGAAACTCACGTCATTCGCTCCGGTGTACGCAAGCACGTAATCCAGCGCGTTCCGCCTCAGAGACGTCCTTTGCGGCTTTGCCAATTACAATGGTCAATTCAAACTCGTAGTCCGGTAGGTGCTTCTCCGCCGGTTGTGTGGCCTTTGGGATGTGAATGGGGGCGTCTGGGCCAATGAGGGATGTAGGGGGCTTGTAGAAGAGGATGGGGTACCTGTTGGGCAATTGAGTGCGGGGAGCAGGGGAAAGATGCGGGGAAGCTTACTGGGGCTTGGCGAGGTTGGCTTCAGCCTGCAAAGTGGTGAGGAATTGCAGCCAGTGTCAGAGATAGTGAGCGTACTGCGTCGTTGTCTGCGTAGTTCAGAACGACCCAGGCATCTCACGACACCGATTTGTTCCCGTGAGAGAGGTGGCTAGGAGATGCTTGACCGTCAGTACGTTGTTTGTGACTGGCGGCGGGATCGAGTGCCGAGCCGACAACTTCGAACGCCTGATAGTCTGTCTGTTATGGAAGCGCGAGACCAACTATGCAATGGGGTCAGAAAGTAAGGATGTATGTAAAAGACTATACGCTACACGTTCTCTCCGCCGATCGGTCAACGTGCCTCTCCCAAGTTGCTAACTGCGAGGGTCTCCGCCGCAACTAAGCGATATGAGTCGTCGTCCATTGCTGAGACAACGACATGTACAGATTGGTAATCCAGAATCCATGCCACACAGGTGCGCATAATTCAAACTTACGGGTCACTGGTATGGCGGCCAATACCCGTTTTATCACAAGGCGTAGGTTCGATGCGTTGTAAAGGAGGGAAAGTCGATTTGTGAACATGTCTTGCGGAGCTGAGCTGTCGGAGAGCCAATGGGTGTCAAACGGACGAGTTATAGAGCGGAGCTGCCGCGGACCGAGTTCGGACGGACACGCTCCGAAACCAAGTTTAGTAGACTGACCGGTCACACGTGCGCACACGGCACCGTGCGCTAAAATGTAAAAGCGGAGCCCTGTTTCGGCGTGTACAAGCACCGCACCGATGTGTGGCATGCATGAGGGGCGGCTATCATGGCCACGCAACATGCTCCGCGTTGAGATTCTATTGATACTCACTATCTTTCTCTTCTTATCATACTTCCCTATCTCATCCCCAGTTAGGCCCAACTTACGACTCACTCCTTTGCTCCACGACGTTTAAATTCTCCTCATGAATAATGTTATTCAAGACGCTCTAGACGACGTATGGCCCAAACCTCGATCATCCGCGTGTCTGAGTCTCACTTTGATCATGTAGCTATCATCTTTTCGGTCGTCTACGTCACGCCAGGGAAGGGCCCCTCGACGCTTGGAACGGCTCCTCGCCGATATATGCGTCCCCGGAAAACTTCTTCCGCTTACACAATCTTCAACGCGCCTGCCAGGGGACACATTTCAGGCCAATAGTAGGTCTCAGCTTTGCATATGGTGTCCCTAGATACAGTCACTTGTTACCCAAGCCCGATCTCTGCAGTCCCTTCGAGACTTCTCACATGGATATCCTGACCGATCGTCTTCATATCTCGATCACCCTGTCACAAAAGGGTAATGTCACCCGTAAAACGTCCCAACCCCAACGCCACTGTGCATTCGAGGATGCTTTACTGATAAACCTTATACTAGAGGAGCAAGCCCCTGAAGTAATCACGCTCTCTTCACTTCTACTCAGTACAATCGTTGTCTATAATTCAAGGCGTTGCCCTTATACACGCTTAAATAGCAAACAGTACCTCGGCCGACGGGTTTGCTTGGAGGTGAGAGTACAAGGACAGCTTATCATTATTCATGTGTCATGCACGGCGACAGTATAGAGCTAGATCCTGCGTCGATCTCTTCCTCGTTGCACGACATGTAACGCAGGCGGCTATTACAAGTGATACTCGTGACCCCATAAACGATGGCCCCACCCCCATGAGTTAATACCTGCCCACCTGCGCCCACAGCCTCAAATCGCGCGAAAAACCACGCCCCCTGCGTCTCTGGCGACAGTCGTGCTAGACACGCTCCTCTGTATCATGGTCGATTCCCCCGCCGCGTCCGCGCGTTCGAAGAGGCAAACGGCGTTTTCGAGCAGTCGTTCGAATTCTCAAGCGTGGGCGCTGGCACCCCTCGAGAAAACACGGTACGTTGCTCGGCCACAACCCAAATTTCCTGGAGCTGATAATCATCCAGAATGAAGTGTCTTGAATTTCTCTACTTTTATCTATTGACGAGACTTCGCCCACCCCATATACCCAGTTTTCCCGATGATCACGAAATACCCACTGTACCTAATTCCCCTACGCACTCTTCACATACCCCGCTCGGCGCTTTCTCTTTCCCAACTTAGCGAATCCCTCAGCCTGTTCTGACTATTCGACCTCGTCAGCAGGATCAAATCTTTCCGTGTCGACAGCGGCCACATCGGTGTCCTCTTCTTCTTCGAGTTCTCAGACTTCCAGATCATCTTCACATACCCCACCGTCATCTACTCGCGCTGCTCCTGAGAAGATCGCGTCTCGCGAACCTCCAATTGCACAGACGAGACCTTTACAACTCCGTAATAGGAGGCAAGCCTCCTCATCGCAAGCTGTTAAATGCACTGTTACCCCGACGCCGCGTGCAACACCGCGTCTTACGACCCAAAATCCGGCGATAGCGCGTATCACAGTCTGAACGAGTGGAAGACGCCAAGAAGAATGCCCCTACGCACTTCAGCGACAAGTCTCGGCGATGTCGACCAAGCACGCCCTCTACGCCCGTGCGTCCAAGAGGACATCGCCGGGCACATACAATCGACACTCAAGCTGACGCAAAGGCGCTTTCGCCGTCACTAGTCGTGAAATATCACCACCGATGTCCCCGATCAGCGACACGACAGATGCCAATGTCAGTCGGCACCTATGCGCTCGTCGGTCGCTAGGAGCGTGATTGCCCCTTCCCCGCCAAGGCGCCAGGCTGCTACGAGGACTATGGAAGAGAAAAAAGGCTATTCTGGGAAGTATGATGGGGAATGTGGACACCCTCGTTGAAGGGTGTCAAGAAGGCTGGTATCTGGGGTTAGGTTAAATTATTCTCATCCGTCTTCCCGTTCTTCTCGCTCACCTCGCCATTTCGCTATCGTTTTCCTTTTTGCGTTTGATCCCACCTGTATCTATCTCTCATCCGTGGACACATCTCATCTCTTTCGCACCTTCTTGTAGCCTCATTTCGCGCTGCTATCCAAGCTCTCTACGCTATCGCCATAAGTACATTCTTTGTGTATAATACCTAAATCACACGCCTGTTGGTCCGCTCTATCGTTGGCTCAGAGTCTTCCTGCTGCTTCTTTTTCAGTCCAAAAGGTGGACGACGTACTGACGCAAGATTATGAAGTCCGCGAAGTGCTCACCAGCATGGAGCTGGTGCAGCGCCCGAAGACCCAAATGAAGACAAACATATACAACAAGAGCGCTCAGGCTGACAATAGGGACTGGTTGCGGCATGCACTCTGCCACGACGTGCATTTAACGTCCTTGCATAGGGGTGTCTAGGGTCGCTGTCGCCTTCTCAAAACTAAAGCTGTCGTGAAGTACGTCCATCCAGTATGCTAATAGCTTGCTCCTGTTCCTTATTCTAGACACCATTTTCACAGTCGTCAGCCATGCCACGATCAACGCCACCCATGCCAGTCGAACTCATCGACATGATTATTGAGCACTTGCACCCCAGGAACTTTTTCCCAGGACGAATATGATGACGCAAAACGAACGCTAGGCTCATGCGCACTCGTTTCACGAACCTGGCACTCGGTCGTCCGGCCTCATCTCTTCTCCGGTGAACTCGGCTACTCCTTCGCGCCATGTGGGATGAGGAGCACCAAGGTTTTCATGTTGCATGCTGCAACCCTCCAAGACCGGAGAGCAGATGTTGTAGACCGTTTTCCGAACTCTACACGTTTCTTAAAGCGCGTTCCGTCAATCGCGCGGTTTATTCGCAAACTTTCTCTTCGCCAGAGGCCGCGCAGCCATCGGCAATCCCCGACTGGTCGACTACGACCAGCCTCCTTTCCCTTTTGCAGATCATTCCCCTACTGCAAGACCTAATATTGACCAACGTCTTGTTAACAACGTCTCCGAATGTTGCATACCCAGTCAACGAACGATCGCTGGCCAGCTTGACCATTCGCCTACACTTACGGTGACTTCTCGACGTCCCCTTTTAACCCAGCAACCCCGCTCCGAGCTGGTCTCAAGGAGGGCGATTGCGTGCCGCCAGCAATATTGAGCATCTCACTCTCACAGGGATTGACGAGCTCTTTTGGCCGGTAAGAATTGATGACTGTAGCCTCGAGCCCAACACGTGCAAGGGATGAAGGTGGTCTGCTGGTTATAGAGCCCCCTACAGTCCCGCTCCGTCGCTTTAGATTTTGTTGATGATCTTGACGGTCTCAGTCTCGTCATGCTCTTCACAAAGTTCCTCCTGCCCGAAGCGGTCCGTTCTCTCAAACTCCTCGAAGACGAACTACCACAATACTGTGCGCTAGTACGTTATGTGGGGCCGCATCTCCAGAAGCTAGAAATATTTCTATTAGTGCGTGGAATTCTTCTTACAAGCAACAATTTCTAACAAGATCTCTTCGAATAGCCAATGGATACGAGGACGACGTTGAATGGGTCATCGCCACCCATGCGTCAAACTTACAAGAGCTCATAATCAACGTCTTCCTGTGTGTTGATGATGAACATTACATCGAAGGCGACCTCAATGTGTTATGGCGTTTCCTGGAGGATACTGGCTTCAGTCATACACGGTATCCTAAGTTATCGACCCTGGTTCTCCAAATCGACATGACCGGTGACTTCGCCTACGAAGAGGAACTTGATGAATGGGAGCTTGGCTCACAAACCCGTAGCGGAAACCATCTGACGGGGAAACTCGACGAACTTTTCATATCAATCATTGAGAACACCTCAATCCCAAAAATATCTATACAGTGGGCCGACTCACAAGTATACATCGGACCGGAATGCGAGGGCGTACATTAGGGAATGTTTCCCAACTCTGAGCGGACGCGATCTGCTTGAATTCAGAGACACGGATGGAGAGCTTTATTAGCATCAGGCGTAACCCTTGCCACTCTTCCATCACATCTATGTACTTATCGCTACGCTGTGGAACTAGTAAAAACCGTGTACTTACTAGCATTATCGAGAGCTCACCAATATTTATTCAATAGTCTAAAAGTGTGGATTGAGTCAATTACTTAGCCAGCTGTCAAGGACGTCAGCAGTCATTTCTAGCAATGATAGTAATCATGAAGCCCCTTGTGTGCCACCTGTATACTGAATATACATGCAATTTCCTAGCAAGACGAATCCTAAATTGTTCGCGAGGCTGAGCGGCGTCACGCTTTGCGGGTTTGTCACGACGCCACCCGCCAAGTCACGCTCCACGTGGCCACTTAGACCGCGCCCCCGAAAGAAGCGCGCAGGAGGGCGCGGTCCACAGCCAGCGCTGCAGGCGGCGGCGAGTGTTGCCTTTTGCCAATCACACAGGTCCTCGACCCCGTATTGTATAGCGGAAATGGCCACTCCTGCTGCCCTGCTGCTGCAGGTAATGCTGTCCCAGCAGCACGTCCCGAGGAGGAGTCGCCATGGAGTTCAATGACTATGGGTGTAGCAAAGTGCGTGTTGGCAGGACTTTATACCGTGACGGATCGCTGATGAGCTCGCAGCAAATGATCATGGTATTTGTTGTGATGCAAGTTGGTATGAGCTCGAATGATTCCTCCACATCCACTTCTGTGCTTATGCTTCCGAAGCGGGCAAATTCTTTGGATCGAAGACGCCTCAGCAAAAGCTACGCCCGCTGTACCGTGACTCCAGTACAAGCGACAACCGGTGCTATGCACCTGCGGGGACTCCTACGCCTGGCGCACTTCAACAAGCGCTACCGGCATGGCCTCTAGGAATCCCACTATCCATGCATGTCTACCTCACCACCGGCCCGACTGCTCAAGCATTCGCCAATGTTAACAGCGGTCTGCCGCATTTTGTTTGGGACAACATTACGTTCGGAGATTGGAATGACCATAGAGTTGTTGAATATGAAGTCAAAGCTTCCCCACGTAAGTGAATGTTCTGAAATCTACTGCCAGCAGCATTATGTGGTTTCAGTCTGTACAACACAACGGCTCCATGTGGGCAGATATATTCCTTTGCAGAGATGGCGCGAAGCCAAATCCTGCGCACGCCAAAATTCGACTGGAACTCTGTGCACCATGGGCGAAAACGTTAGAATTTCATGATAACGCTTTTACCACGCTAATTCATCCCAAACACCGTCTTGACCAGGTACTTCCCTAAGGCTAAGGTGCGCAAGAGAAGAACCTGTTATCTTTGAAAGAAGAGGAAGAGACGTTGAGGAGGTGCCGGAGGAGGTGCGTATTCAGTCCAAGGATACTACGCGTTAGAGTGCTGACACACTTTTACGTTACACAGGCCCGACGTGTGATAACATCGCATTGGCACCGGGTAAAGGGCTTCACGTCCCCGAGTCTCCATTTGCTAATTGCATACGGACAGAATCTAACTCTCGCGCTAGTATCCGCACGCCAATGCCAATTCCGGTCAACCCAGATGCCCGCACCTGTCGCCCAGTGTGAGTTCGCCGCCAGTGTTGAGCCGAGTAACGCTGACTGTGGGTGTGCACCTCAGTCATTACTCTGTTGACCGAGCGCGACGACGAGACTGGGACCAAAGGATTCTACCGACCAATCATATTCCGAACGACTTTTGGCACCTCCGCTCCCAGTATATCGAGATTAATGAGACCACACCGACGTTGCCGCTTCAACTCACATTCCAGCCACATATCCTACTGGAAATTCCAAAGACCTTTGCGACTATGACGCATAGTTTTTCGCAGAGGCCGTTGAAGCAACAGGGCGGGGCTGGCAATGCGGAGATAGACGAAATTAAGCGGATGCTCGTCGAGACCCACAAACCCTTGGTTCCTTGCCTGACCGCGTTCGTCAGTATACTGCACAGTGTTGTTTCGTAGTGTCAGTCCCCGATCATCGATCGCTGCCTCTTCAATCGCGGAGCTGAAATTCTTCATCACAGGTTCGAGATGCTGGCGTTCAGCTCTGACGTCGCGCACGCACTGGAGCGAGGAGAAAGAAACAGGAGCTTGTTGGTGTCTCTGTTTAGGTGCGTTCGTCTCAGCGTCTCAGCGCGGCAGCGTTATTCACGCATCTTTATTTCCTAGAACGGTACGTCATGTGGAAGTGAAATACTAGGCACTAAACATGTTACTCATTTAATTCCAGATCATCACCAACGTTGTGGTCCAAACCATCATCTTCCTGTACCTCATTGACAACAATGAGCAAACAAGCTGGATGATTCTGTTTGGGCAACGGCATCGGCATTCTCATTGAGGCGTGGAAGGTGAGTCTGGGGCTTTCGCTCTTTAACCCGTGTCCGACTCATTCTTCTCTAGATCACCAAAGCCGTAGACATTAGAGTTGTCCCCGCCCCCGCAGGCTCGCGGTTGCCATACAAAGCTTGACATCACAGGTCCGTGTTCGTTAACCCCTTCACTCCGTAGACATCGGCTTCATTTCCGTTCCGTGTCCTAGACAAGCATGTGTTGAGTGAGGACGAGAGAAGAAAAAACACAAGAGTAAGCTATGATCATCATGCTCGTGCTGGCTAAAACTAATACGCTCCCGCAGATATGACAAGCTGGCGTTCCGCTATGTTGCATATGTTACCATCCCCTGCTTGGCCGCATACACGGTTTACTCGTTGTTATACGAGACTCATAGGGGATGGTACTCCTTTGTGATCTCCACGCTCACATCCTTTGTGTACATGTTCGGATTCGTAAGTGCTAAGTGCGGCCGTATCCTCCATGGCAACTGCTGAACCATTGCTCCCTAAAGGCGCAACTTGTTCCCCCAATTAATCATCAACTATAAGCTCAAGGTTAGCTAGCGCGAAGGTATACGTTTTAGATGACGCTGTACGGATGCTAATGCGGCACTTTGGCAGAGCGTGGCTCACATGCCCATGAAGGCTATGATTTACAAAACGCTGTCGACCGTAGTCGACGATCTGTTTGCGTACGTACATGGTACCCCAGTTCGCAAGCGGGTTCTCATGTGTTGTTTCCCCGCACCCAGATTCTGCATCAAGATGCCCATTCTGCACAGGTTGGCCTGCTTCCGAGACGACGTTGTCTTCCTAGTGTTCCTGTATCAGGTATGCACACGACCCGTCACGCCGTTCGGCTGTCCCGCGACTGAATGTTGACCTAAATACGTAGCGTTGGATATACCGGGTTGATCCCAAGCGAGTGAACGAATACGGTCAGGTGATGGGTAGTGACGCCGATGCCATTGCGGAGAAAGAGGGCAAGGGTGTGAAGGAGACGAAGAAGACCAAATGAACGGTGATACCTCGACGCATGGCAGTGTACTATGACCGCGGCCGGAACAAGTATCTTTCTCTCTATGTGTGCTGCAAGACATCTGATTCCGGTGCGGTGAGGCTGGCTGAGTGGGGGTCATAACTCGCGGGAGCAGTGGCCTTGCGGGCCTCCGATGTGTCGAGCTGCGATGTGAGGGAGACCGTTGGCTGCTGCAGCGTGTGCAGGGTATTGGTGTCATAGGGGCGGTCATGCGGGTCTCCATGACGCGTTGGGGGTTATGTTGCGCGTGTAGAAAAATACAGAGAGATATCCTTATCCGGAATACGGGCACCGGCGTTTGTTCGTGGTAAAACACTTGGGTCATTTTTGTGCAGAGGGCTCCCGTCCTGTCTCAACTCGACTTTATGTAACCGCCAACACCTCTTGCGTCCTACCACCATCTCGCGCGCCTCGCGCTGAACCGTTTCCGCTGCGCTTAGCATCTGCGCCCGCAAACCATCCCCGCTCGCCATGGCCGATAGCGGTCGTCCGTCGAGCTACGCATGCAAATGTTTGCTGAACACCCATGAACGTACGGATACACCCCGCGCCCCCGCCGGGCACGCCCCAGGAAGCCCCATGGATAGCTCGTTTATACCCGTATATGTGGATGAGGAGGGTGTCCGCGTCCGTATGTACCAGCATTCTATTTTTCTCAAGGCCTAGGATTGAACTCATCCCCCGCGGGCGGTTTTCTCCCCATTTTTACTTCTATAGACACACATACAGCTTACATTGCGGAACAAGGGCCCTTCAGTACAGCCCTAGACAGAGGGGGGAAGAGAGACCCAGGCAGTCCGCAGCGTCACATTGACCTGCCTTATCTGCCAGACAATTGTTTATCGCGTATCGCAAATTATTTTGCCCGGTGTCGAGAGTGGCGAGGGACCTGTCCTGCCGACGGAGGAATGGGTCGAGAAAGAAGTACTCAGGAGCGCGGATGGGTGGATAGAAGTTTCCAAGGATGCCTCTGGTGCGTACTCTCATCCAATTGTAATATCGACTTTGCCTCTTCGTCCTGAGAGATGGCAATTCTTGAAAAATCTCTTCAGGACGAGGCGAAGAGTCCTCGCCGAGTAGCATATATTCGACCAATTCTGACCATCGTCACTAACAGACTGCAACTGCCTGGAGGAAGCAGCCAGCAGCGTCGCCACACTACTCTACAATATTTGGCATCGTGGTCCCTACTGGCGAGCTGCCGCCCGTGAACGATGGGCGTGCGTTCCTATCACCCCTCAGTCCGCCCGACCAAGTAGTCCGACGCTCCCGGAAAGTATACTCCCTCATCTCCCGGAACTCTTCCCACCCCCACCGTTTACCCCAACTCATCCGATTTTCACACATTTATCCTCTCTTGCGACAGCGGAATCGGAGAAGCTGCGGGCATCCACCGAGGAGTACTTATGAGGAAGGTACTGCAGGAGAAAGTCGCTGAGGTGCAAGCTATCGAGACGAAGCTGAAGCAGGATGTGGAGCACCTATGGGCCAACTTTAAGCACAACAGTTCAGAGACTCGAGGAGGGGGATGTCCCTGTCCCTCGCATTGGGGCTTAGGTCGCGGCGGAGCAAGCAGCAGGGGCAGAGGTCCCGCGGCATCCGTACGAGTAACCCGACTTTGTCCCCACCCCAAGCCCGCCTCCGAGACATGCGTCACGATCATCGGCGCCCGCACCATCCGCGCTTTCGGCCTCCCTCGCCACCTCCACGCTGCAAGATGCGATGCGCCCCCCGTCGGCGTGAGGTCTCCCCCGGGACATCCTCGCGCTCGACACGGGTCGGCCGTCGGGGGACTCGCCCTCGACGGCGTCCTCGAAAACGCTCGGAATGCCCATCGCCGGTGAGACGGAGATCCGCGAGGCGTACAGGCGGAACATGGACGAGTCTATCGACACTGCGACGAGTTTCAAGTACATGATGGACATCGGCGCTCACGTCGAGGCTGCGCGCATACCTCCGCCTGTACCCAGAAGAAGCGAACGAGGACGAGGTGCAGGACGACGGTCCCAGTCCCAGTACAAGTGCTGTTCCCCGTGGGCGATCGCCCCGGGCGAGCAAGAGTGCCATCAAGAAGCCCAAGGCTAACGGTGATGTCGACGCTGTCAAAGAGCCTGGTTCTCCTGTGCCCAACGGCGCGCCTTTATAATTAGCGACGGTCACACTGGGCAGTTTTTTTATTCTCCCGCCAAAGGAGCCGACTACCACTCCTTTTTTCATTTTGACCCAAAGGTAAACGGAAAGTCACTTTTGACGTCAAACCGGAACGTGACCATCATCGCCACCTCGTCACCGAAGTCCTCGCTTCCAAGCGGGACATACCTGAAGGTTGAGAGAGCTAGTGTGTCAATCATGCGTAGTGCCGTATTTCTGAACGTGTCCATTCAGCGGAAGTATTTGACATGGAAAGCGAGACCCTCGGAGATGAATTGGACGGCGCACAACCGCCCCTGCCGAGCCTCTCCCGGAGGTACCGATCCAGGAGCCTATCCGCCTCGCGCGGCGGCCCAACCGCTCCCGACATGCGAGTGGCTCGGGATTGCCCTCATCGCTGTCTACGTTGCGCCCGGCGTCGTTTGCCGGCACCCGTCAACCGTGCGGCGGGTGCTCGCGCTCGACACGATCTCGGACCGCGCGCGCGCGCAGAACATGCGTGACTCCGTTCTGTCGCCGCCGGACGTCAAACGGCGTGACGTTGAGGAGGCGGCGCGAGCTCAGGGACGAGGATGATGAGGATGAGCCCGTGGCGACGCGCGCACGAGGCTGAGATCTTGCGGCTCGTCGCGGCGAGTATGCCGAGCCATAGGAGCGCGTGGAAGAAGGACGGCGCGGCCGGCGGTCATTCGTTAATAGGCAAAAGGGCCAGAATAGGACAATTCCGGAGGAGGATGAGAGCTCTGCCGCAGAAGCATCAGCGTATTACGACGAGTCCACGGACTCTAGTGGATCCCGATGAGGAAACCAGAGGTTGGTTCATTATTACACGTTGGTCGTACAAGCCATCTGACCCGGCATTT
This sequence comes from Phlebiopsis flavidoalba, assembly GCA_035772785.1. Classification (NCBI taxonomy): domain Eukaryota; kingdom Fungi; phylum Basidiomycota; class Agaricomycetes; order Polyporales; family Phanerochaetaceae; genus Phlebiopsis; species Phlebiopsis flavidoalba. The sequence continues at coordinate 459,636 of JAOCPU010000013.1, read as the reverse complement.
CCAGTCGATAATTGGCCAGGTGCCACGGACTAGCGAAGTCCCTACGCGTGATTCCTATCGGGACCTTTGGGCTCAGGTAGACCCAATGGTCAGAACCGCAAAAATTCATACGCGGTTATAAAGCACTTGGACAAGGTGTCTGCGGCGGCGATGCGCCGCGCCTCGTACGCGGAACGCGACAGGATGCGGATGCCTCGATCCCGGCGCGATTAGACATATAGACCGATGCTGACGATGACGATGACGAGTTTTGAGTAATCCACCAGTGGACGATAGCCATAGTCGTGGGGTAATTCCGTATGCAGCTACGCTCTGAACATCTTACAGAAGCACAGCGGATTCCTGAGCAGTTGAGATTTTTTCGCGCTTCTCTTCCTCTCGTCTCGACTAACGGCATTTCAGGCATGTGGCGCTCTAGCTAAGGCTAGATGTTCGACCCAAATGAACCGTCGACAAGTCCTATACCCTACAAGCCCATCTATTAGTCATGGACCTCCTCAATGTTTGTATATCGCATATCACCACGGTTGTGCGCATAACCAACGCTCGAACTTGTACGTTGCGCTGAACAAAACTCAAAGATAAAAATAACCCCAAAAAAACCCGTTGCTCTCACGCTAGCAATGATCATGTATCGTATTATCACTACCACGCTGTCCCCCGCCCCAGTGCCCCGAGTCTCGTCTCGCCCGAAAGTTCCACCTCGAACCGCCTGTGTATCCCGACTATTTACTTCCAGCTTTAGGATCAGGCCACAATCTCTAATGCCCTACTGAACGATACCGATTTCAACTACCTGTAGCAGTAGTTTAGGGAGGCCGTTCCAACGAAATTATTCATTGTCTTCCACGAATTCTCCCCTTTGCGGTCGCCGTTCATGTGAGCGCACAGGTGAGCTGTCCATCCTATCCAGAGCCCGGCACTGACTAAACGTGACTTCAGATCATACTGGAACGCGAAACTTCGTTCGAAACCATGGATGTTCTCCGGATGCTCGAGCACCCATGACCTCCCACCACACGGGTCGGCAGTGCCACAGCTCAGCCTCGGGCCGGCGGTAAACCGGCTCGGTGCCGGCGCTACACCCACGTGGGCCAACCCTCTCAGACAACCGGTATCGCGTTCACATCGGCCCCAAGAAAACAACACGCATGAGCTAGTCCCTTCATGCTACCAGAGGAGAGCTTGCCGACGAAGGCGGGCGGCCCACGTTTTATGTGTAATGTTGTGGCTGCGTGTTTCGGCCCGCGTGAACAGGTCCGTTGCTTTTGAACGTCGCTTTTGAGCCCTCTGCGGCGGGCATCGGAGTCTCAGAAATCACATGGACCCGCGCGGGGACTTGCTACTGGCATCTACACCGTTGCAGTCGGGGACCCTGGGGGTGGAAGCGTGGCGCAATTCCGCGAAATAAAGGATTGAATTTTGGGTGCGCGCTCTGTATATCACATTCTGGTTGGGTTGTCGTCTCTGATTGTACGTCGATGACTATTTGGATCTGGTTGTGGGTCATTTCACAACCCGTCTACCTGTGATAATAGGACCCCGGGCCCGCCACCGGATCTTTTCATAATGTTTTGAGTTGGAGTAGCATTGAACTGCGGGAGACTTTTAAATATGCCCGTGAGCACGAAGATTATATTTGCGTAAAAGCGTATAATCGGGGTCTTAAACTATGCACAGGTCGAAACGTGGGAATGCCGTGAAATTCAAAGTCGAACGTCCAGATCCGTGACCAGCATTTGAACCGTTTAAACTGCTTTCAGGTGGCGTCTCTACCTTTCGAAGTCTGTGCTGTAAATAACTCAATATCATAAGTCCGAACCAACCTTGAAGTTCAGAATCACAAAAACGATCGGTTGAAAATGATCAGATTAATGCGGATGATACGGCTCACGCCATTACACCCGGTGCCACATAAACAGACACGGGCCCGAGATGAAAGCCACATCAACTAACCGTGAAACTAGTGCTTCAAGATGATCTTGGTTAGTGACGCCACAACGCTTTTGCCACAATATCGACAAACAATGCTAGAGAGTCAGTCACACCAACTGCAAACTTGATTGTTTGCCGCTGATCGTCAGCGGTTTACATTTTATAGCAGCGGTACCGGGTGGGGGTCTTCACGTCCAAAATGTCAGCTGGCCATGATCTGCCTCTCGCATTAGCGGCATGCTATTGACGCGTAGTTATCTCTAACCACATTCATATACTGAGAGTCCACGTGATATTTCAGTAATGAATATCAGTACAACGACATGAAGACCGTTTTTTATATGTGTGGGTGTCATATCAAGAAATACGTAGGACTCCAAAAAGTCCACCATCAGCATGACACGTAGTCTATGCATGTGTTTATCTACATACTTGCAAGACACGACGATGTTCAATAGTCACAAACGACAGCAGCGATGACTTAAAATGTCTATTGCGATGACAGCACATGAAATATGGAGGGTATCTGATCCAAGACTAAACAAAATGAATTTAACAGCAAGGTCATCCAATTAAAGAGCGTCACGAGAGCCAAAGCAGCGAAGCTAATGCAATGCTCGATGGAGGAGAGCCACCCCCACGGAAGAGTCACAGATGCTGCTCCTGTTCTGCGTATCTTTGTTTGTCTTCGCAGAGCCCTGGGCGGTCTGCGTACCGTTTGCAGAGCCATTCGAACCCAGATGTTGTAGAAACGCCGCCAACAAATACAACGGCCATTCCGGGGACCTGGGACCTGCACTGTACAGCCGTTGGCACAGGAGTATGTCTTTGTCGGACCTACTTGGGTAGATGCAGTGGAACCATGGTTCCATCTCCGGATTTCCCGCGTAGGTTTGGTTGTCCCCAGGTGTTTGTCATATTTGTCGTCTCAGTTGCAGTTGGTTGCAGTAAGGTAGCGGACCAGAACAGAGCCGCTATCGGCGGCCACCATTGAAGACCGATGCAGGAACGTCAAAGTCCGTACTCTGCATCGACATGTTCGCATAATTGAACAACGCGAGCGCGGCTGTGGACATTCGACGACTGGGGGTCGTAGACCGCGTACCCCGCCGTCACAGCAGAGTAATCCGTGATCGAGTCTGCTGAGGCCGAGATCGACGACTTTGCTGCCATTCAACGCCTGCAGCGCTTCAGTTGACCCGCGAGCATGGCATACCAGTTCGCATGTGTCTCCCCATGCGCCGGGCCCGCCGGCGGCCCCGGCGGGTGGATCAAAGAGGTTGTATGTGACACCGCGCTCGCGGGTGTGGAGGTACGCGCCTGAGTAGCCGACGCTCCCCGCCATCTGCCACAGCGCGTAGTCGGCGGTCCAGAGAGCCATACCGAACATGTCGGACTCGGGATACCACCGCATGAGGCAGAGTTTGAATTTCATCCATGAGCACGGGCTTGCGCTGGTCTGCAGGCGTGGACGCGATGATTTGCAGGCCGGGTTCTTGCCATTTGGCGAGGTTGACGGTGTTGGTGTGTGAGACATGTAGTAGTCGAGGTGGTACATGTAGGAGCCGAAATACAGCTGGAATAAACATCAGATTGTGTGTACATTTATGTGTTTGTCGAGCAACGACATACTTGTTTTGAGGGTAGTGTTGAAGGGTAATATACTTCAAATTGCGTCTTGAAGTCATCGTACCAGCCAGACGTGAGAAACTGCCGATCAACGGTTCTGGGAGAAAGTCAATCACTAATCAGTCCCTTGTGCCCTGAGCCCATTCCCACTCCCGATGATTTTGAGTTTTCAAGAGTGTCGCAGGCGCGCAACAGAGCCAATCGAACTTCTCGCGAGATCAAATCCCGAGGCGTAGTGGGTGCACTTACCCAAGCGCAGCAAATTGTTGGGTCCCAGCGATCTTATCCAAATTGAGGACGGTCGTCGCCTGAGGCGTGTGAGCGAGGTTGTTAAATGCCACCCAGTAGTCCCCATGAATTCATTGAGCTCGATGAACGGGAATAATGACGTGAAATGCTTTATCACTCACACGCCCGACATAATCATACACAGTGTATGTTGCCTTGCCCCGGTCTATTGGCCATGTGAGGTGTACAAGTCAGGTTCCTATAGACGAAGGATTAGGCAACAGAAGGATAACAGCAAATGCAAGGCTCGATGCATACGTTTTTCCCAAGCAAGAAGGCATCAAGATCATCTCCAAGATACTTGTTTGCATCCCCGGCCTCCAACGGAATATTGGTGTTGTTGGGGTCACGCAAGCTAAGGCCTATTGTAGTATAGCTGAGCATCCGAGTTTCGAATTAGGCACAAAATCAGCCGCACGCACCGATAACGCCACTGGACAGTGTTGATTTTTGTACTGGTAGTCTCTCATGACATCGAAAAGTAACAGAGCCGTATGACACCGGCTGTCCGTTCACATTCGCGTTCGGGTCGGTGAACTTGATGATTCTCCTGTTGGTCGGGAACGTAGGTCGAGCTGTCCATAGAGTTTGCCTCCCACCAGGCGCAGCGCGCACGGGGCGGTCTGAGCTCCTGTTGTGAAGCGCGTTCAGGTAGTTCAGCCATGGGCTGCGGGATTGAGGACGAGTCGTTGCCAAAGTAATAATTTTATAAAAGAATAGCTCGAGCGAGATGCCAAAGAAGTTTGAATAGACAGCGGTGACGTTATCGCCTGGCGGGGCCAGCAGGTGGGGTGACTTGCACACTGCGGCGAGTGTAGAGCCGACCAGGGAGGCCAGGAGGAGCGAACGAGCGAAACATGGCGGGCCAGGGGGCCGTGGGAGGGTGTAAAGAGCGCTGGGGTCAACCTCTACGTTGCACACGAGCGGGGAACACAATGGGGGTACAAGGACAAGCGATAGAGCTGCATGGCGTCAGTATGTGCGCCTTATACAGAGCAGTTGCGGGACGGGTGTGATTGACCGTCAGTAGTATGGAGATGCGGCAGCCGTGGCTAGGGTCACAGCGGCCCAGGGGCTGATCGGGAGGTGGCGACCCCTCTCCGCCAAGATGGTACGTGCGGTACCGCTCCTGTGGGTGCTGGATCAATGAAGGCGGTCCGGCCCAGTCGTCGAGGAAGGTGTGCCTGCAAAATTAGACAGAGTTCAATAGGTTCTCGTGCGACAAAGATACCACCGTTGCAGCGTATGACATACGCTGTCATACGGGGGGTGGCAGGCAGACGACATGGGACCAGCCCCAGCGTTAGCTGAACCAGAAGAATGAAACGAGATGCATACTTGCCTTATTGAGCTAATGGAGAGATACCAGCTCGTTTGCACATGTAAACTGGCGCTAGGCGGTGTGGGGGTCTTCATAACTGAGTGACGGGCGATGATTGCAAGAGATGAATCCAAATTTCCAGTACACGAGGAATCCGCACCTAGTCACTACTTATCGTACAGCCGTACAGTCCAAGCGAGCGCGTCCAGCAGCGGACGCTCAGAAGAGGAAAGACCGCCCAAGAGCGGCGGCAGCCATCGCCCTTGCCCCTCAAATCCCGCCCATCTTTCGTCTCCTCTGGGTTGCCATCACCAGAGGGCAGCTCTCCAGGCATGAGCGAGCGCGGGCGCTGCCCGAGACCGGGATCAGCTGTCCAAATACGGGGCTGGTTGGTAACGCGAGCCTCGAAGTTATCCCGCTCGGAGAGTTTGGGAATCTGCGTGGGCCTGGAGGACCACGCGCCCGGCAACTCGCCGCGCGTCGTGCGCAGTTCTTCGGTGGCGCGAATGGTTGATTTGTTTTCCTCAAAGCCGCAATCTGCTTGTTTAGCTCATCCTTGAACGAGGGTTTGTCGTCGCCGTCCTCCACACCGGCAAGGATGACGAGGGTGGATACGCTATGAATAATTAGTGAGGCATGGGAAAGATGTGAATAGGGTTTGGGCTTACAAGACCTCTTTCAGGAACGCAAAACTAAATCTGTTCGTGGCGTCTGCGATCTCGTCCACAAGACTGTCTGGGAATTCAATGTCCTTGTTGGACTTGAGCTTGCCCTGCCAGTACTGACGTAAAGCTTGCGCTCCTCACGGCTGGGGTCGTCGAAGCGGCTATGTGGGTCGAACATCAGAGGTCGGTTGTCATTGGAGTAGAGTACGCCGAAGAACACTCACAACTTCCTGTCGAACCTACTGGGGCGGTTCCGCCAAAGCAGGGTCGATGTTCTCAAGGTGGTTTGTCGTTCCGATGACCAACAGGCCATCGTTACTTTCCAGACCATCCAACTGATTCAAGAAGAAGGATCGGTTGAGGGGATTGATCAAAGAGTCTAAGTCCTCCAAGATGACTACGCAAGGTGACATGCGCCTGGCATGGCTGAAGACGTCGACCATTGCGCCCTCTTCACCCTTCCAGCTGCGGAAGGATTTGACGTAAAGAGGAGCGTACCCCTTCGCATCAGCATCCTTCATGATCGCCTTCATGCTGATGGTCTTGCCGTTGCCTGTAATCCGGTAAGCGAGACAGTTGTATGGAAGGACCCAGCCCACTAACCTGGAGGGCCATACATGATGATCCCACGCTGAAAAATACATGAACGCGTGCAACTCTCCGAAGGCTACTGAACAAAACCTTCCAGGGAATTTGGAGGTTCTGGTAGAGCTCCTCCGAGTCAAAGAAGCCGAAAACGTCTTTCTGAAGGTTTCTTCTTGAAACTTTCTTCCAAAATGACATCGTCCCAGTTGGCCTTCTGCACCTCACGCCACAGATTACCGTCCTTCGACCAGAATCCAGAGTCGAAGACATAAATTTCCTCGTGGAGGTCGTTCGTCCAGATACCCAGCGGCGTGCAGCAGCGCGCGTGCTGGCTCTTCGGAGCACCTCATGTAAGAGGAAATGTTGCGTAGTGTCGAACATGCCGTGGAGATACTGCACAAGTCATTAAACGTTGATGATAGTCCCGCTCGAATGGAGCTACTCACTTGTATCACATAGAGAACGTAATCGTAATTCTGACGACCAGGTCAGCGTGTTTACCCCTCAGCAAAAGAGACAAAATTCTTACCTCCCAAGCAACGCTAAAGGCGCCAAAACGAATGTTGTTGATGAGCACTCCTGCGCTCTCACCCATCTGCGGGCAAGCGGAACGAACACCGCGATTGGAGATGACCTCCGGGGTGGCGAAATTGGCTGTACATAGGCCTTGGGGAAGCTTAACACGTCGACACTGTACGTGAATGGCACATAATGGAGTGTTTTGGGGGGTACAGCTCGCGCAGCAGCTTGCGTACACTACGGAAGACTCATTAGCGTCACCGTAGGCCTAATGGACGGTGTGTAACGTACCCAAATCCGACCGCGTCTTTCGAACTTGGCAGAGCCTGTGCAGAACATGAGTTCGGGCGACATTAAAAGCATACATATATGCGCGATTGCGTACCATGTTCACCCCATGGTCCGTACAAGGGATCCTTGCTGGAAAGAGTGCGACTAGGGGCCGCGCTCGAGGACTCCTCCTCGCAAGTACATGATCATGAAGCCCTCGTTCTTGTCGCGTTTACCGAGCATCTCTGTCGTCGTGGTTGTCCTGAAGCAAGACGTGTACGGGCTGCGGACATCCGCATGTTGAAGCTGAGACGCTGTCTTATAGGAACCCGACCTGCGGCCGCGCTATCCGTGGGAGTTGCGGGGCAAGCGCCAACTTGGCTCGCTCGCGCAGGCGCTTTCGGCGCGGCATTCCCGGAGGTGAGATTTCTGAGAGCTGCGCGGTCTAGGGGAGGGCCGCAAGCTCCCAAACGTCCTCGACGCCGCTGGCCAACATGTCCTCAAGAACGTCGACGATCCTCACCGTTGCAGGTGGGACCGTGCTCAGCGGTGCGCTTGCATACGCGGTGTACTTTGACTACAAGCGTCGGAACGATGTCGAGTTCCGCAAGAAGCTGCGTGAGTCGTCCTGACGTCTGGTGATGGCACGCGGCTCATTTGAACCATGCTCGGGATAGGGAAAGACAAAAAGCGGGCAGACAAGGCGGCGACGGCCTCCAAGGTGGCTGGCGCAACACAGCTCTCTGGTAAACCGCACAGAAGAGCTCCGTGCTGCGCTAGAAAAGATACGGGCGGAGACGCTGCCTACGACGACTGCTGAAAAGGAGAAACTACTTCATGTCGCAAGGCCGGCCTCGGAGAGCAGTTGTGTACTCAAGGTGCGTCTGCCGTGTGTCATCCGATGGCCTAATTGTTGAGCGCGGAACCTCCAGGCCCTGCTTTCGCTCTTCCGGCGGCTCTCGCATTCTACAGGGTCTCTCCGTGTCTACCCATACGCCAGTCGAGCTTATCATGCTCTACCAGCAGTCTCTTCCTCAAGAAGTCTTCTCAGTATGTGTACCAACAAATCCTTCTGAACATCGCTGACTAGGGGTACAGTTCATCATGGATCTCACCAACTTGGATGTAAGGTCCACCTCAGTCTCCTTTGAAGTCAAAGTCAGGAGATGCGGATGAGACCAAAGAGGTCGAGGAGCAAGAGCAAGAGACCAGCCCCGAAGAGGGCAGGTCCGCCATCAGAAGCCTCGTCCCAGGACTGGGACAAGGTCACAGACCCTGATCAGGTCGCGGGACAGTAGATGCGTATCTCGACCCGGCTCGATAGTCCCATTACCTCATCTGCTTCCATCTATCGCCACTCCTTGTGTTTTCTATTTCGTCGCACGATCTCATTCTAATGCATACATTTCTTTCTTCCATGTCCTCTCGCCACTTGCGCTCGTTTAGGTTGCAGATCGCGTTGAAGGTGAGCAGAATGTGTTCGACGCAGTGAATGTGCGACTGAGTACCTGCATGGTTTGTTTAAATGTTAGGGTACTACAAGTTCTTCCCCAAAAAGTCCATGAATGTCTCGGTACAGGAGAAGGATGGTAAGAAAATCCTGGTAGCCGAAAAAGACTTTGAGGCTGGTGAAGAGATCTACACGGTCAGTGTTCACACACTTTATCAGTGCAAATCTAACATTGTCACAGGAAGAGCCGATCATCACTGTCCTCGATTGGGACCTCCAGGAGCAAGGTTCACACTGCGCATACTGCTTGCGACTCCTCCACAAGGCCACCGCCATTGTGCCCGAAGGAGACCGTCTTAATGCAGCGTACTGCTCCAAAGACTGTCTCCTCAAGGCGAACCTCCAGCACCACAACCTCCTCTTTGGTCTCGAGTCCCTCCTTCCCGAGGACATGGATGTCGGCGGCGTCGTTGCCCCCAAGGATGTTCGCGACAAGGCCCAGAAGGAGCTCACGGAGCAGCTCAAGGCGCACAAAAAGACTACGTCGCTCATGGTCGCGCGGTACTTGCCCGCCAGATCACTATCGAGACGGCGAAGATGACCCCGCACGAGGGCCCGTCGCCTGTCGACACACCCAAGGTTACGGAGGAGAACAGCGCAGAGTACGCGCTGTCGGACCACCTCGAACGTCTGCGCTTCATAGATGTCACCGTTCCTGAGAACGAGACGAAGCTTATTTGCGCTGTGTTTGGGGCTGGCGCTGCCGGCTTGGAGCAGTCGCTCACGGATGAGCGCCACACGACGACGTTGGGCAAGGTTGCGTACAATGCTATCGGTGTCTGCTACTCCGGCGGTCGTGACGACAGGGTAGGTCTGACTTGCTATGGGATACCGGTATGGTGATGCTAATGCTCTACAAGCCCTCGTTCGCGGAGCGACCTGAAGACCAGGAGAGGACCCGCACACCTCACGGTACTTCGCGCCAGGTTGGCAGCGGCCTCTACTTGGTATCCTCTCTCACGTGCGTCCCACTTTGAATGCATATGCACAGCACAAATAGCTCACCCGTGATCCGCAGCTCAACCACTCCTGCGAGCCGTCCGTCCGCCCCCACCTTCAGCAGCGGCACATCCGAGCTGCACCTCGTCGCCAACCACGCGATCAAAAAGGGCGATGAGCTCACGATGGCGTACGTCGACGTCGCGCAGCACGAGGGCGAGAGCGCAGCGGGACGTTACGAGGCGCGTCGTCGCCGCCGGTACGAGCTCGCGCGCGGGTGGCGCTTCAAGTGCGAGGTCCTGTGTGCGCGCGCTGCGCCGCAGACGCAGGCGAGGGCGCTGCCGAGGCGGAGGGCGATGTCGGGGTTGCGCAGGATTACCGAGTCGAAGGTCGAGGGCTCCGTCGAGCGGTACCAGCGCGTTCAGGCGGGCGAGTCTCCTGAGCAGGACTAAGTCTGTCATTGGTCGCCCCTCAAAATTAGAGATCACTGCGCCTTCAATGGTCAGTGTGGTTGCTTCGAAATAGTATGCTAGCTTTAGTGTGTAATTAACGCGTCTTACAAACTGACGGACACTGATCGACCGAGAGTACATGCTGCTTTATAGTTCTGCTTCATTGCAAATAAACCCCCACTTCACGCGTAGAGCATCTGTGAACTTGCGGATGGCCACATACCATTGAAAGTGAGGGTAGGATGCGACTCCGCGCGTTGTACCACTCGCAAAGCCCAAATATCTGGTGAGAGAAGTGTTTGCATCCTAAAATATCATGAAGAAACTATCGAAGTACCGATCCACCCAGAAAGCGACTAAGAGAGACGCCGCACAAGCCAATGACTCAAAGTTTGGCGTCCTCCTTTGTGGTTCTGATGCTGAAATCCAGCCTGGGGAAATGGCAATGCACCGACCCCGCAGACCCGCTCGTCTCAATTACGCACTGCTCCTTGTTGAGCGCAAGGAGACGGCCACAACAGTCGGTACTCTCCCTAGACGGTAAGATTAGGGAAAGATGATTGAAGTCTGATGGAGGTTGACACGGACCAATATCTGTGGGGACGACGGATACTACGTCGCCTTCCTTCAGGCCCAGTCGTTTGCCATCGACGGTGTCAAAGCCGACAGCTTTCACATCTTCGAATGTGGACGAGCAAATTGACTTGGCTGCGTCTGCACCAGAGACCGTCTGAGCTGCTGCGACGCGCCGCCGGCCTTGTCGGCTTGTGCCAAATGGTCTGACACCCTAGAAAGCCACTGTGTAGCCCTTTTCAGTATGAAGCAAATGTCTGTATGAAAGCCGTGGTCTCACAGCGATGGTTTTGGGGAAGGTTTGTGGATCGAATATCTCCTTCAAATTCTTGAAGCTACGACCCCACAGTTCAAGAGGAAATGTGCGCTGATGTCGGCCAATCCAATGGTCTCCGTTCCCATGAGCCATTGACGATCATCAGAGAGTTGTTCCTCGATGAGAGCCTTGCAAGAATCACCGTCAGTGAAGGCGTGACAACATCACAGAATCTACAATTACCAGGTGCGTGGAGACCGTGCTCGAGCGTTCACCCTGGCCTGCTGCCAGCTTCTTCGCATCAATGGTCCCACCAAAGAACTGTCATATCAAGATGAGTATGTTTAGGCTCGAGATCTTAGTTCCGTGGTGTAAAATGAGACGTACAGCAGACCTATCCTTTACAAAGTTGGCGTCCAGCTTTTCGTACGGCAGACTGTTGCCGAAGAGGCGGAAGATGGTTCCGTCCACTCCAAAATTTGACGAGAGCCTTTGTCATGCCCGTGTCGGCCTTACTGCTAGCCCGAGCGGGTAGGGGAACAGGGTCTTGTAGCCCTGCGAGGCAGGGTAGCGGCGTTCCAGCGCTGAGGCGATGAGGGCCGTGTCGCAGTATACATCATTGCCGATTCCCTGGCGAGCACTGGGAATGCGACGGTATGTGATGCCGAGGAGCTCGGACAAACTCTGGACGGGGCGGGGCCATTGTTGTCTGTTGGGAAGCGTCTTTAGTTCGCCGCGGTTGGACATGCGGCAAAAGTAGAGGCTTACCGCAACTCGCTTGTGAGGAATACCTTTCACGAGGAGAATGTTCTTCACTTTGGTCGCGAAAGGCGATGCGTCATAGCTTCAATAGCATTGTTTGTGAGGCTGAACCACGTATGCTAGGTGTGAACTCACTGGTAAAGCACGACCTCAGGTTGGTCTGACATAACAGCGAATATTGGGAGGTTTGAGATGATGGTCAATGTTAAGGGCAGCTGAGACCTTGGGGCGTTTATGTGACATCCTGGGATGAGGCTAACCGTCCCCCGTTCGCGAATCTATTCCGAGAAGTTGAGCTGACAACCCGCATCCCCACACTTGAAGAAACCCGGATTTTTCACGAGCATTGCAGACGTAATGCGCTAGGTTAGGGTCCCACCACGTGCTGAAACGCGTGCACGTGCGAGCGTGTCTTTCTCACGCTTCACGTGGGAGTTCATTTTGGGACACAGACACGCGTGAAGTTGAACCACCGTTTTGTTTCCAGCCGCATTCACGCCTCCAACGACTCGTGTTATATATCCCTCTTGAATCATAAACTATCCCCCTTTCAGCCTTTTAGCCTTCCAGCCAGCTATGTCTTCTACACCCCACTCGGGACGTTTCCCCCATGCCGGTCCAAACCGCTTCATAACCCTTCGCAAGCGGCACATGTAGAAGTTCCCAAGCCCCCCTTGGCAATACAACAAATGGCGCCGCTTGCCCTCACAAACGGTTGGGATGGGCGCAAAGGCGCTACTTGCCAAGAGGATGGCGAAGAAGACGTGAGTTATCACTACCGCGATGTGCGCCACACACGCTTTGGGCTGACACCGGCGGGCGACTTCAGCAACCACGCCCTTCGTCTCACCAACAGGACAACCTCATGACTCCTTGCACAAAGACACAGTTGAGCGCTGCTAAGAAGAAGAACTTTACGACCTTACGTGAGGTTCACGAAATCTTCACCAATGAGGACGGCTGTACCAACAAAATATATAGGGGTGCGGCGAAGCCCATGCCATCACTTTTCTCACAACCAGAGACCAAGGAATCCGATTCTAGTGGCGATGAAACAACCCAACAGAAAGCCGCATAGACGATGACGAGAACCCGTTCTAATTCCATCTGCGTAGTTTACGCGATGTCTGACCGGATGTTCTCTTGTTCTCTTGCGTTTGTTTTCGTTTTCGTCGCCTCGCCCCGCTTGTCGCTATGTTTATGCTGTGCCTCTCGCACCAACGACTTCTGTCGTTTTTGTATTATGGTTGTACGTCCGTTAAATGGTATCCGCGGCTGTTCTTGCTGCCCTATTATATATACCCCGAGCCACGTCCCGACTCCGCAGAAGACGCACTGCCTAGGCAACAGGTAGATTAACATTTCAGTGATGTTTCTCAATTTGTGAGTGAACCCTCGCCCTCAATATTGATTGTTCTGTAAAATATTTGTTTGGGTCTGGTCTATCACGTCTGCAAGGTCTAGTGGCACCTCGCGACTGCCGCATTTTTACTGCTGTCAAAGACTGATTCTACACAAGCCCTTAGTTAGATAAAATAGGGCCGTCAATTTTCAGAAACGCAGCCAGTGTTTCTGGAGAACCCGCTCTGGCACAATCAGCCAGGGCCGCCGCGCAGCAGCACCGTTTACCCTACCTTCGCCGCGAGTTCGCTGGTTCCTGGCCTGCTTTTCTGCGCATTCGACGTGTTGTAGCATTTAAGTCTTATCTGTGTGCTGAAGTACTGCCTATATATTCCGTGTGCTTCTGAGCTTGGTTGTTGTGTAGTTTATGAATCAGATCATTGCACGTCGTTGAATAAATTCGGTCACAGAAAACGGTTATCGAGGCACATTGACTGTTGTGGGAATATTATGTGAGCAATGAGGGGGCTAAGCAGAGCCTTCGGGCGCTTGCGATGCTGTGTAGTAACAGCGGACAGGGTGACCGGGGTTCGTCAGTGAGTATAACCTGCTTCAGCTTGGACCACCACTGCCCACGACTTTCTCTCCGACCACTTCTTTCTCCTCCAGGGCGCGGCAGGCCAGCTCCTCCACGCATTTTTGGCTCCCTTTTGTAACGCCTCACGTCCACAAAGACTTACGGGTGGACTAATGGCCGAGGAGCGTCCGCCCACCGTTGCCTTCCTTCAACTCACAAACCAGCATCGCCGACAGCGAGCGCGACCCCTTCTAGTGACGCAAACCATTCTTGCTTTCCGCGAACCCACTCCTAGCGCGGTATGCTAGCACCGTTTCGCTCCACAAGAGTTTGGAGGCCATGTCACGGGTAGTAGACGACGATGAGGAGACCGAGAAGGTGCCTTTGACGTCCGCTGGTGGATTGTATCCCCCAGGGTGAGCTTATACTGAGGTTTCTTCTGAGTTTTGCCTATAATTTGCTTCTCCAGTCCAGTTGACCCCAGTGCATACGGCGACCCTTATGGACGCCCCGTCTCAGTCGCTTCAATCAGTTACTGTGAGGCGTCGAGATCCAATGCCTGGAGACGCAGACAGAGAACCCATCAAGCGAGGCGTGTCACACGACAAAGTCAAGCTCACGAATCGGTAACGTTCATCACCAGATGCTATGCAGTGCCAAAAAGCATGTGTACAGCGCCATCGAGGCCAAAATGGGACCAGTGATCAACGTTCGTCAACTACGGAGTTTCTCGTGAGTGGGCACGGCCCCACGCGTCTCTCGGCTATTGCGGGTACCATATTGACGTCGTTTCTGTCAGTCATTATAGCCGGCATTACACCGGCCGCCACGATTGCTATCCCAGACGAACGACTTAAGTGAAGCCAATTAGCTAACACCTTTGCGCACGAGAAAAATGTATCAACCGCCTAGACTGAGCTGCTGATCGCGGTCACACTTCGTACAACGAGGACAAGACGCTGTACGCGCGTACGCTCCACGGCGTGATGCTTAATATCCGCGACATCTGCAAAACAAAGCAGTCGAAATACTTGGCGCCGTAAGCGCGGAAGAGGGCGTCCCAGGATGGCAAAAGATCACCGTCGCCCTTATTATTGACGGTCTTGAGCCTATGGACAAGACCGTGCTCGATCTCCTTGCCACCCAGTCGGTGTTTACCAGGATGGTGTCATGAAGAAACAGGTCGACGGCAAAGAGACCGTGTTGGCGCACATATTCCGAGGTATGCACGTTGTAGTCCCACCACGGACTGGAGCTGACTATAGAGTGTGCAGTACACAACTCAATTGTCGGTCGATGCTTCGCCCCAGCTCGTCGTCCCGCAATGCGATGACCCTCAACAACCTCGTTCCCGTGCAGATCATCCTTGTCATCAAAGGCAAAGAACCAGAAGAAGATCAGAACTCCCATCGCTGGCTGGTTTGCTAACGCGATTGTCGCATGTTGGAGGTGCGTGTTCAAATTTTAGCGTGCGTGCGTTCGGCCGGTCGGTTCGTCCTTATACCACAACCGCGCCGCAGCCTGAAATCTGTGTCCTCATCGACGCGGGTACCAAGCCCGGCCGCAAGTCGATTTACTACCTCTGGGAAGCGTTCTACAACGACCCCAACCAGAGAACTTGGAGGATGCTGTGGTGAAATCCACCGCCATGATTGAGGGTGGTAAGAAGCTTCTGAACCCGCTGGTTGCGGCGCAGAAAAAACTTCGAGTACAAGATGTCGAACATTTTGGTAAAGCCCCATACACGCTCCATCGCACCCAGCGCTAAGCACGCCATACAGACAAGCCGCTCGAGAGTTCCTTTGGATATGTGTCTGTGCTGCCGGCGGTGCTTTCTCAGCGTATCGGTTCCGCGCCATTCTTGGCCGCCCCCTCGAACAGTACTTCCACGGTGACCACTTAGAGTCGCGTCCAAGCCGACCGTGACTTGGTCCGAAGGGTATTTACGGCATGAACATCTTCACAAAGAATATGTTCTTGGCCGAGGATCGTATCCTCTGTTTCGAGCTTGTTGCCAAAGCGAATGACCGGTGGACTCTTACCTACGTGAAACCTTCCAAGGCCGAGACAGACGTGCCGGAACAGGCCGTTGAGCTCATCGGTCAGCGCAGGCGTTGGCTCAACGGTTCGTTCGCGGCGTCGGTATACGCAATCGTCAACTTCTTCAAGCTCTACAAGTCGGGTCACGGTATCATCCGGATGTTCTTCTTCCACATCCAAGCCCTTGTACTTACGTGTTGTTCCTAGCTCTTGTCGAAAACTAACGCCATCCTAAATTTAGTACAACGCTGCCTCCTTGTTCTTCTCCTGGTTCTCACTCGCCAATATCTGGCTTACCTTCAGTATCATTATTGATCTCGTCGCTGACCAACATCCGTTCTTTGGTACTAAAACCATTGTGAGCATCGTGATATCTACGACATTGAAGGGTGACTTAACTACTTTTAGACACACTGGGTCAACCTGGCCCTCAAATGGATATACCTCGCATTCCTGGCCCTTCAGTTCGTTCTTGCGCTTGGCAATCGCCGAAGGGTGAACGGATGGCGTACGCGTTAACACTATGGGTCTATGCCATCTTGGCTGTGTATCTGCTGGTATGCTCTATTTACCTCACGGTGAAGGCGTTTGCTGTAAGTTCTAGTTATTCGTTTGGTTGCCCCATGTGTTAATCACTTGTCCAGGCCCTTCCAAGCGAGTTGAGTGGCAAGACCACGTCAGAAGTCATTTCCGATTTTCTTGGTGGTACGGCCGGTACTCTTATCGCCGCTGCTGTATCGACATTCGGAATCTACTTCATCGCCTCATT
Source organism: Phlebiopsis flavidoalba (assembly GCA_035772785.1). Lineage (NCBI taxonomy): Eukaryota > Fungi > Basidiomycota > Agaricomycetes > Polyporales > Phanerochaetaceae > Phlebiopsis > Phlebiopsis flavidoalba. Next base: position 443,205 of record JAOCPU010000013.1, on the reverse strand, counting down.
CCTCTACGTGAGTGTCCTGCCTTCTGAGCTCCGTTGACAAATAATGAACGTTGACCGTCCTGACAGCGCGACCCATGGCACATGTTCACGAGTTTCTTCCAATACTTGTGCCTGGCACCCAGCTTCACCAACGTCCTCAACGTTTACGCCTTCTGTAACTTGCACGACGTCTCGTGGGGTACCAAGGGGAGTGACAAGGCGGAAGCGCTCCCGTCCGTCTCGTCCAAGAAGGGCAAGGAGGAGGCTGTGGTAGAGGAGGCGACGCGGAACAAGGACGACCTTGAGGCACACTTCAAGGAGACTGTCACGCGTGCTCTCACGAAGCTGGAGGTCAAGGAAGTTCCCGAGAAGCCGCCATGGATGACCAGAACAAGACATTCCGTACGCGTCTCGTCGCGTTCTGGATGCTCACCAAACGCGGGTTTGGCGGTTGCTATTGAGAACATCAATGGCTTGCCCAGCTCGAACGAAGCGGAAGACGAGGCGAAACTCCACGCGCGACAAAATGTCTACTTCAAGATTCTGCTTTGGTCAACCTTCGGACCTTGCGGCAATCCGGTTCACAGGAGTGAGTTTGCATCATTTTGATTCTCGAGTTTCCGCTGATTGAACCATTTCGCAGTGCTTGTGGTACTTCTCAAGCGCAACCTCTTCCGTTTCTGCCGACGGAACTAAAACCCTGGATAACTCATGCTCACACTTCGCTTTTTTCGCTCTCTTTTCTCTTTCTCACAACGGGATACCTTGCATCGGGGACATTTTAATGCCATAGCCTTTGGCCCAGTAAACTCAAGCTGCGCGCGCGTTGCGTGCGTCGGATTCTATCTTTTTTTTGTCATGTACCGGAGATGTCGAATTATTCTAAGCCCCGTACCGCCGCTAAACGTTCCGCTCAGAATCGTACCTACGCATTACGGACCAGACTATCATATTCAATCTTTCTCTCTCGCTCTCTCTCGTTCGCTCGCTCGCGTCGCTCGCTCGCGCTGTCGTTTGTAGATATGCATATGGACTCTGCTTGAGCCATCCACTCCGTTCTGTCTAAGAGTGACCTCGCTTGGTTTGCAATTGCTGCCTCTTCCTAGTTGGATGGGCGTTGAGACGAATCGCAGAATAATTCATGCGCGCGGTGCGCAATTCCAAAATTAACTCTTGCAATCCTTCTTCTGCAGCAGGGCGATACTTGCAAAGCTGGCGACATTTGCTTGATATGACAACTCTCCGAGTCGAATGGTCTGCTGATTTAGAGAGATGGTTGGGTGGACGACTGCCCCTGGCCCTAGGGGGGCAATGAATCTGTGTCCGCAGGTCGGCTATGTTCGCTCAAAAATTGTCCACATGTATTCATATAAAGGGGCGTCAAGAGCATAGACCTCAAGGGGAAAGGGCACTTGAAGGACAACGATGGGGTGCGGTTCTGGCGAGGGCCGCGGAGTTGCTGGTTTTTGGCTCTATTTGGCAGACGTTCAAGTTCGTTGTGCTCAGTCTGTCAGCCAGTGCCGAATACCGCGAGAGAAGAGTAAGGTATGGACACACTAGTATAAAAGAATTATATGGTATTCATAGAGCGGTGCTCAAACGGTTTAGAATGGTCCCGGACGGTACGAGTAGGAATGCAGATCCGGGCAAGCAGCCGAGGGGCTTTCATGGAAGCGATCTACCAGTCTGCCGCAGGCGCGAGTCGAGTACGTGAGCCATAGTACCCCAACTCGGCTCCAAAATTTCACATGCGCAAGTGTGGTTAGATATAGGGGGACAACGTTGCTGACAACGAACACCAAGATCACTCGTCGCGAGTATATCGCTACCTTAGATCCCTTAGAAAACTTGTCTAAAGTTGTGGTCGTTCATTCATGATTAAACGTATACATGGCGCGGGGTCTCGAGATACAAAGCTTTGTTGTACGACACTGATCTCGCAAAACCCAAGAAAGCTAATACTACAGTGATAGACATCATAATTTGAAGAGAATCTCGACATAACTAACAAAAATCATGATCAGCTGCGGCCACAATGGGACGCTGTAGTGATGGTCCCACACACCTGGGCCTATAGCACACACACTTTATGACCACTTAGGAACTTCAGATACGCCAATTGTGTTAGCAACTCGCATCACGACATCCTTGGTTGGTTTGCGGCGGGAAGTAGTCCTTGTCTGGGGTGTTGCTGTACAACGCAAGGCAATGGGTACCACTCTTTCCCTTTCTTTGCCACATGAGGAAGCGTGCATAGCCAAGCGCATCCGCTCTCTTTATCATGTCGTTGACTGCATGATTTACAGCCAATCGTTCGGGTCACATGAGAGTCGGTGGAGTTAGGTGCGAATTGCTCTGTCCAGCCACTTCCATGTCTGCGTGCAATATTGTTACGATTTCGGCCCGAACCTTACGTGAGAATGTATCCGTAAAAATGCGTAATGATCAGCACATTCTCATGAGTGAGTACACGCAAAATAACCACCGCGTAGCACGAGGAACGGCGATAGGTAAAGTACGGTAATTAGAGGGATCGTCAATGATGTGAGTGACTGGGGGAAATAGCTATGGCCGTTAGCGTCAAAGACGGTTAGAGTGTGAGTCCAAGAAACAAGAGGCCATTACAGTCGCCCACTGAGACCGTTAGACGCCATCCGCAAAAACGTGTATTACGCATGCGCACGATAAAAGTCCTGACCACAGACCGACCGATGGTACCCTTGCAACTGACGAAAAGTGGAAGAGCTACCTGGATGCTTCTACCCGTATGAGGAAATTCGTGAGTCTGTTTGCTTTATTCATGATAGATACTAATTCGTGCGTACTAGTAGTAGTTTGAAACACCGTGACACTGATCTCTACTATTGGCAACACATGCAATCGCAATTACATCGCGAAGCATTCATATCAAATATCTGAATCCGGGTCGTGCCTGATTCCGCTCCCGTTCAACTCTCTGCAGCTCCAAATTCATCGAGTTTAGGCGTCTCCTCAGGACTGAACAGAAGAAGATGGAACAGCATGAAGTAATGACACATAGCATAAGCGAGTTCTTGTATGTAGGAGCCCACACAGGCTGCCAGACATAACTGAGCAGGTAGGTAGAAGTCAGCCTGAGAAGGAATCAATACAATTGAATATGAAGGACTCACGCGCCGGCTATGTTACCGAACTGTGAAACGGAGTTGATCAACGCGAGCGCAACTGCTCGCTTTGCGGGAGGGCTGGGGAACGTAATGCCATGCCAAGCCGTTAGAGAAAACCGAGAAGCCCGCTACGGTTATGGGTAAGAAGGAAACCTGTCTGGACATCGTCAGAGGACTTCTGTAGACGATACGGGAGCCATGTTCCAAAAACGCTACAGAGAAAAGTACCGCCACACCCATATGCTCTCACACTGTCGTGGTACATCCCTGCTATAACAAATCCGATTACGCCAATAACCAAAGGGAGCGACAGACGCTCGATGATAAAAACGCTCGACCACACTACTATCAGAGTGTCTGCAAACCCTGATTAATGCCCATTTATACTGTGCCGCGAAGGGCTCTTCCGACAGCACCGAGAGACGTAAAAGTGCTTCAAATGCTGCAATATGTACGGAGGCGCACATAAGAAGCAGGTCATTGTGCGATTGTACCCCAGCGTGGATCAACCTATAGTAGGAAACCAGTCCCGTAAATCCGTTGGCCACGGTCTGAAAGAACATAGCGAGGTTGAGAATTCCAGGACGTTGGGAGTCAGAAATAGCCAACCAGAATCCTTTAGTGTAGTATTTCCCGCCTTCTGCCTGTTCGTGGGTTTCGCCACTCACCCCCCGCGTCTCTTCCTTCATCCTCCGAATAGCAAGCTGTATCCTCTTCCTCTGTAAGCCACCACTCTTCGTGGTTTCGGGGAAGTCTGGTATGAACATATATGGAGCATATGGCGAGCAAGACGGTCAAAGAACCCTCGAGATAGAAGAGCATCGCCAAGCAGCGCGGCCGAGCACGCCCCTCCATGCGAATCAGAGAACTGGCAGCAGAAGCAAGACAATGAGAGCCACGAACGCGTTGCTGATGATGTTTCCGCAATATAATAAGAGGCCGTGCGGGAGCCGAGTCACTGTGTTTAAAAAAAAAAAATGTATGCACACCATTTACTGATCAGAAAGAGCGCGCCTGGGAAGAAAGATGATGCCTCTACGACGCCCAAGAGACGCGCGTGAGGGAGGACGTCGACCAAGCTCTGACGTCACCGTGAGAATGGTTTGGGGTAAAACGTGAGATACCAAAACTTGTTCGCAAAGCCTACGGAACATGGTGAGATTGGTCGAAGAATGTCAAGAGCCTAATCTACCTGTCATGATAGATATGAGTCCCCACATTATCATGCATGATGAGAGGTACCTAAGGATGGTTTGCCGAAAGTAATCGAGGAGCATATTCCTGAGGTAGTTTAGTACTGGATGCACTCAAGTTGTATGTCATGGGAATGTAGCACGACTTACGAGGGTATTTGCATCGAAATGGTAGCTAACGTACAAGACAGACAGGACAGTCGCGAATTGCTGTCCTTTGAGACCCAGGTCTTCTTCAAAGCCACGTAACGCGCTGCACTACACCGAGATTGTATTAGCGTCAGATGAGTGTGTCTTGTTAGGAGGGGAATCCTGGGCAGATACGGACCCAACATTGTTACGGTCTATCTTGTGTACCCCTCGCGAGTTATGAATGACGGATGAGCAAGAAGCATATTGTAGGAATACGCACATAGTTCAAGATGTATATGACGATGAGTATCGACATTCGCTTGTCTACTTTCCATACTAACCTTCTTTCAATGTCTCTCTGGTTGGTGTAATTGTTTTCATGCATCCGCATGCCGTGCTGCATTGCTAGTCAAGTCCCGAGTAGCCTCAGCTAGGACGGATAGAGCCGAAGATTTGAAGGAGAGGGGCACGCTGCTCTGCGTCCAGTTTCCGCGCCCAGTCCCCACCATGATCAAGGTCGAGTCGACGTCGTCAGTAAATGAAGACACACTAAATAACGATCAACAGCTGAGGAGGAGCAACGGAATTATTTTGGCGCATGAGAGACGGGAACAAAGCTCGTGACAAATATAAACGCCCAAGAATTCAAATGAGCTAACGCGCGAGATACTTTTTCGTAGATGTTTCAATGTTACTTACTCATCCCAGTGTCTCCGTCCGGTGCAAGATAAAAAGAAAGAGGGACCGTCAAACTTCAACTTGACAACAGTCAAGCGGAAAACTTACGAGTCGAGGACAACTCACAACTTACAACTTACAACTTCAAAGTTCTAAGTTCTAAATTCCAAGTTCTACACTTCCGCGCGGGCAGCGGTAAAAAAAAGCTACAAGGCAATCTCGGTTTACTTCCCATTAGCCGACTCGAACGACTGAACTCGTCATTACTAGTGACGCGCTCTACCAACTGAGCTAAACGGGATTGCTAATTTTAATCAATACATCACATAGTATTTCTTATTATCACGCCTCACGAAAGGGCTGCCGGTCTAAGTACATCGCCATGTTCACTGTCACCGCAACGGAGTGATGCACCCGGCTCAGGTCATGGAAGCCGAGATTGATCCATCAAACTCAAATGGTTAAATGATGGGACTAACCGACGTGACATCTGACTTACCTGCCTCACATCTTGCTCACATCTTCACACTCGAATACTAGTAAAAGTAACGCGACGGCACATGGGTCGGGAAAAAATGCTGGTGAAGCTAGGGCGGCGGGAGGTTTGAGGACTGAGAGGATGGTAGTCCCAGATCTAGAGCGGCGACACGCGAGTCGGGAGCGCGTTCGACCCCGCGTGCATGTGCACGTGACGGCGGACGCGTTGTTTTAGCGCGTTTTCGCGAAGCGCGTGGACCGGCTTTGCCCCGCGGACGCTTTGACTCTCGAACAACAAGGGGCGTACCCCTCACACTTACCTTTGCCCTCTACTACCTATATTCTAGCCGACTATGAATGCTGTCAACGGAGTGCTGCTGCGCGGTTGTCGTCGTGGAGGAACCAGGCGTCGAGCGGCGATACACGGGCTCCCGACGCTCGCGAGCGAAGGACGTCCCCAGGAACGGTCGTGTCCGATATGCCGCTCATACCGTTTGCGAGCATTCTGGATGAGGAGGTGTCTGTCGCATGAGGACATGAAGGGAGGGAGCTGAAACTTCGTGACGAAGCTGGAAGGCTGCGGACATGTGTTCTGCAGGCCATCGAGTGAGTTTGGGGGGCGGGCGCTTTTCTTCCTGCGACTGGCTAATTGTCGCTGATAAGACTGGCGGTGAGCTTGGTGGAGTGGATACTGCGGAGGGTGTGCGTTCTGCTTCTTCTTGACGTTTATATAGTATCCCGAGCTCAACGTCCCTTCACAGCACGGAACGTGTGTCCTCCACGTGCAGACGTGCACAAAGACCTTCCTCGACATCAAGCCCATCTCGGACTGCTGACTACGAGTCCGAAGATGAGGATTATGAGTTCCCCGGCTGGGAGTGACGAGATGGACGAAGACGAGGGGACGTCGAGCTGGATTTCACCGTGACGAGTCCGATTCACGACTTCACGCTCGAGACTGGGAACTCGAGCACGCTCAGGGGGACGTTAACCGACGCGGGTTATTAAGACGGAGTTTCGCCGGTGGTGGACGATGTCAGACGGCGAGCGGGTTCGAGTGCGGAATTGAGGGGGACTTAGCGTGACAGGCGACAAGTATGCTCCGACGAGGATCTCAGCTTTGCTAACTCGACGTCGGTGCCTGCTCGCTGAGGCTGTAGGATAGGCGCCATGGGGGTGTAAGCAAGCATTCGCTTGTTACAGTCCAACCTTAATTGTTAATGACGCTCGTCTTTACAGATGATGTCTTTGGTGTGACGCGCAAAAGACCATGCCGGTGTCGTTCCCTATAGATTGGACCTAAACAACGGATCCTTTAACGAAACAGCAGACACTTGGAACCCTGTAACATATTTTTGTAGACAATCCCACACCTCTGTATTCCCAGCATACACTCGAACGCTATTTATCGCAGCACTATAACATACACACCGATAGTTACTTGTATATTTTATTTGTATTAACTCATATCCCAAGAACCTCGCGGACGATGCTCCCCAAATCCTTGGCCTCCTTTCCAACTCCGGTAACGCTTTCCACTCACCAGCGCGGCCCCTTTCCGCCCCCCCTTCACGCCAAGCTTCTCCTTCAGCGCATCACATCCACCTCGTTTTACGCCGGGCTCTATCGGTCCGAGTCGGCAAAGACAGAGGGCACTACGGACCGTACGGTGTAAGTCGCACTCGTCGGCATCGAAAGAGCGACGGGAGCGAAAACACAACAATCGGATTGTACGTCAGGCGGCGGCGTGTGCGCGATGGCCTTGGCTTCGGCTATAAACGCCGGTCCGCGATCCTGCTACGGCAGGGAAAAGCCCAGCGGGTTCGCGCGTAGTAATACAATGTGAATCGCGCGGTGGCTTTGCCTCGTGGCGACGATGTCCTCCCCCGCGGAGATCGATAATCTCCTTCTTGCGACGTATAGCCCCGCGAGCTCGAGCTCTGCGCGTGCCATACGCGCGCTTGCCCCCCCCCCCCGTCTGTCTCGGCTCGTGGCGCTCCGTTCCGTACAGCACACACTGCGACAGACTGCGTCATCCTGCGGCGGCCTGGTGGCGCGCCGGGGGGGGGAGGGGGGGCAGCTGAGTGTCGAAGAGACAGGGCGGTTGAATGTGGTTCCGTGGGGTGGATTTGTAGGTATAGGTGATGAGGCGGGGGGACTGCATTGCAGGAGAGTAGATTGTGCTGTTCGCGGTTGAGCTTGAGGCTCCGCGGGCGAGGGGATTCTGTGTGAGGTAGGATGAAGAGTTGGACGGTTATGATAGTGAGGGTGGTGCGGTGTGTCCCGCCGCATCTTATCACGTTGTTCTTCAGCATTCCTTCAGTGGCTTATGATGCTAACAAAAAACCTCTACGGGTTCCTGTCAATTCCGTCTATGATAAACAGTCCTCTTCACACCTCCGGTGTAGTCCTCTGGGATGCCTTTTAGATGGCGTGTGGTAGGCCCTGCCTTCGGCATCAAGCTCTTCACCTCTACATGGACGCGTCGCCCCCTCGAAGACATAGCGATTGCACTGTTGCTGTACGCAGCTGCAATCTCCTCGGATGTCATTGCGCGCGGGATCTCGACGTATGAGGGAGTAGGATAACGCGGTGAGCGACCAGGAGAGAGTGTCTCGAGATTGTACTTGTTTTCAAGCACAGCGGAAAGCAGGTGCTGAGAGGTGTGCATCTGGTGATCAACATCTGTTAGACATTTAGCATCCAAAGTACAGAGAACCGGCGGCCAAAAATCTCACGATGGGTCTAGTCGACGATGCATCCCAGCCTCTCCAAGCTGCACACACGACCTTTTCCCCCCGTCGCAAATGCCTTCAAAGCCTCCTCAACACCCTTGTCGCCGACTTTGACGTAGTGCATCAGCGTGGCCACCAATCCGCTTGACCTCCGCGACCTCCCACGCCGCACCGTCGGAGCTGATCAAGATTCCGATGTCTGACGGCTGCCCGCCACCTTCGGGGAAGAGCACGGTGTCATGGAGCTGGACCTCGAGAAGCGTGCTCGCTGCTGCCGCAGGTGCGCCAGATTTGTCCTTCTTTGCTCGCTTGGGCTGGGGAGGTGCCGCTGCCTGAACCGAACTCACAACCGTCGTGGATATCTCTCTAAGAAGGGGTCTCCTGGTTCAATGGTGAGTACTAGTACCGTAGACGCAAGTCTTTATGGATAGTACGTCACATACGCTGGCCACGCTAGCAGGCCTACCGGGATCGAGGTCTGGGGGTTGGTAGGAATCCGCAACGTCGGCGAAACAATTCTGTGATAGTCAGGCGGTGTTTGCGGTGGCAACGCGATCACGGTGGCGGCGGCCATGGCTGGTCAGCTGAGGTCAATTAAAGTCTCAATCAGCGACGGAGGTACGGCCGTACCTGGGTGGTCAAATTCGAGAACTTTTCGTCAAATTCAAAGCGATGACCTCGTCCGAAGCTCCGTGGATCTAACTATCGTTGCGCGGTGTGAGTGTTGCATTGTCGTCAACGCAGTTGTTTGTGGAGCTGCAACTCACACGGGAATTTTTGCACTCGACAGCAACGTCACGTCCAGTCACGTCACTGCAGGTATGACGGTCAAGACGTCGACGTAGCCGAAGTCTGACCTCGCCAATCGACGTGGGCAAGTTTCCACGCGTGAGCGGGACTGCAGAGAGACGCCCAAGTGGGGTCGCAAGGTACGCCGTACAAGATCTATGATCGGGCGATCCCAAATGAATTGCGAACGAGGCGGGCCGCCATCCCGCCCCTGCTGGTCAACTCGTGAAAACGGCGACCCGACATCGCACAAGCATATGACAGTGCGCACAGGTGCCTGCAATTTTCTCCTCCAGTTTCTCCGTTAGCGCGGATTATAAAAAGGCGAGCACAGGACACACCGCGCGACGACAGACGACGACGACGACGTATGTTCCCCTCACCCCGCACGTCGGTGCCCCGGATCCATCCTTTTGCCCCAGTGCGGCGCCCCGGACCGCATGATTGGGCCATGCTTTACCCCACCCCCATGTTCAAGCTCCTCCACGACGACGTCCATCAGCTAGCCCGCCCCTGCACGCTGCTCGTTGGTTGAAGCGGGAAATTTTTTCGTCGGCCATCGACGGCCCTACCGCCATTTACCAACCCAGAAGCCCTATCTCCAGGATCCGAGACGCGCTGCGAGGACCTATCGGTTAAACTGATTGCGGTTTCTCCGAACAAATCTCAGGGCAAGCACGCTTGTGGGGTTCGCGCGAACGCCGTCACAGTCAGCGCAAACAATAGGGATGGTATAAAATCCCCGACGTCGCGCTAAAGTAGGGGGCTGAGCCTGCTCTCCAGACACCCCCTCCCATCTCCCTCCTCTGAGTCAGCCCCTCCACCTCATCATGTCCGACCTCGAGAGAATGAAGTCCACGACCTCCAAGGAGGAGGATGCTGAGATCGGCTACTCCAAGGCCGGTAACAGAGGCACCGATGAAGACTTTGGCGGCTCGGACAACCGCGCAAAGATGGAACGCAAGCTCCTCAGGAAGCTCGACGCGAGGATGTCTATCCTCATCGTCATTTACATTCTCAACTACGTGAGCGTCTTTGCTTTTCATGCTCGTGAACATGAGCTGACTCCTTTCGCAGATTGACCGGAATAACGCGAGTGCTGCTCGCCTCCGTGTGTTTCGAGAGCGACCTCCATCTCGTCCGCCAGCAATTCCCCCACCATCCTGAGTATTCTCTACGTCGGCTACATTCTGATGCAGATCCCTTCGTAAGCAGCTTCCGACTTATCCATCCCCATCTAATCTCACCCGCTTTTAGAAACATGCTCCTCAACCACACCGGCCGCCCTTCTATCTACCTGCCAGTCTGCATGATGATCTGGGGCACCATCTCTTGCCTGACCGGCATCACGACCAAAACTTCGTCGGGGCCCTGCTCACGCGGTTCTTCCTCGGTTTCGTCGAAGCGGGCGTTTTTCCCGGGCGCGCTCTTCCTGCTCTCCAAGTGGTACACGCGCAAGGAGCTCGCGGTCTGCGCACGGCGCTGCATCTCGTGCGGCACAGCCTGATCAGCAACAAGCCTTTGGATGCGCTGATTGCGAGCGGCATTCTGGACGGGATGGAGGGCAAGCTCGGGCACGCATGCGCGTGGAGGTGGCTCTTTTACATCGAGGGCGCACTGACGATCCTCGCGGCTGTCTGCGCGGTCTTTATCCTTCCCGACTTCCCTGCGACTTCGCATCGGTGGCTTTACGCCTCGGATGGGCGTTCCCCTCGAGGTCAAACTCGCCGAACGTCGCCTGGAAGAGGACGCCGGTGTCGGCGATGAGACTCAGACCGAGAGCGGTGGCCAGTTCCATCACGGTCTTATGCAGGCGGTCACCGACTGGAAGGTCTGTGTGGCTCGCTCTCGCTCTGACGAGCATGGTCATCTTTCTTGTCCTTCGTAAGTTGCTAAATTTTTGCGCTCCACGGAGGAGGCATTAATGCTCACGCCGGGCCTATCCCAGAACGCGTTCTTCCCGACCCTGTCCGCCACCCTGGGCTACAATCCGCACCGTGACGCTCCTGCTCTGCGCGCCGCCACTGGGTAGTTCGCGACGCTCGTGTCGCCTTCGGCGCGTCACGCGGCACTCCCGACCGGGGCGGGCGAGCGCTTCTACCACATCGCGGGCCCGCTCGTCGGGGGGGCTCGTCGTCGTGCGTGATCGCGATATGTTGACGATGTCAACGATGAACACGGCCGCGCACACAGCTACGTCGCGCTCTTCCCTCACATGGCGCAGTCTTACGCGGGCTTCATCACGTTCCTCGCGTGGATCTCGAACTCGATCCCCGCCCGCAGCGCCGTCCAAGCGCGCCGTCGCGCTCGCGCTCATCAACGCGTTCTCGCAGCTCGGCAACGTCGCGGGCTCGTATGTCTGGCCGACGGCCTGGGGCCCGACCTACCGCTACTCGTACGCGATCTGCATCTCGACGAACGGCCTCATGCATCATCATGTGCTATATCTTCAAGCGGCACCTCGAGTCGCTCAACCGGCAGGCGGAGGAGCGCGAGCGCGAGCAGGGTCTGCCGCAGGGCTACCGCTACATCTCATGATCGCCACGATCACACGAATACGCTACGAGTTTTTAAGCTACTAACGACGCTGTCACTCCTGTAATCTGTACAAACTGTATCATTACTATCAATACCCCTTCAATATCTCATCTACATACCTCTCACACTGCCTGCAAAAATTGACAGCTGTGACGAGAATCTCCGAGGATACGTGCTTAACCCTCTCTCATCCGTCCCAAGCTCCGCAGAAAATTTGTTTTGCTCTTTCCCAACACATGGACGCGAGCGCATTTCTCGCCACAGCGGAAGAAACCTCGGCGCCTAACACGCGCTGCCGTCCCGGGCCTGGCGGTGCGTTCCCTCCTGACCTACTCAGTCGCAGACAATTATCGTGCGCAGGGACGCTATAAAGAGGCGGGACCCACGGCCGTGCGAGATGGCGGTCCTGCGGCAAAACGTCGCGCCTTGCCATCGCTTGCACCTTGAATACGGTCCCTGTACGAAACAGCTCGGATGACGCTATCTATCGTGTCGCTTGCGGAGGGGTGGGAGTACAGCCTGGCTAGTGCGAATGGCACGGATGCGAGCGTGCGGGTGGATGAATGGAACGCGGTGCAGAGCTTCCCGACGACGGTGCATGTCGAGCTGTTGAAGGCGGGGAAGATTCCTGACCCGGTACGTAATCGCGGATGATTACAGCACTTGATGGACTCACGAGGAGGGCTCGCAGTTCATAGGTCTGAATGAGGGAGAGGTTCAATGTAAGCCTTCGCTCTATTTATTAATCGGTCACTTACTTCATTGGTCTTATTGAAAGGGGTCGGAGAGTGCGATTGGACCTTCCGAACTACGTTCAAAGTCGACAAAACTCAGTACCGTAGGCCAAGAACATCAAGCTTGTCTTCCACGGCTTGGATACCTTTGCATCTGTTGAGCTGGTGCGTGATATTCCATCTCATCGCCGATACCGGTTTGATGCCCGGTCCAGAACGGCAAAGAGATACTCAAGTGAGCACCGTGCCCACTGCACAAAACGCACAAAGACTCACACTTTGCTCTCGTTGTGATAGGAGCCGCAATCAATTTGTTGCTTACACCGTTGACGTCAAAGGGGTCGTCAATGCCCCAGAACAAACCAACGAACTGGTCCTCAAATTCACGAGCGCATTCCGCAAGGCCTGTCACACCATTTGACTCCCGACTCTCCGTCAGTTGACGTATCGTATAGGGTCGTGAGATCGAGCAGGCGCATGGAAAGTTCCATCTCTGGAACGGCGACTCGAGCCGCCTGCACGTCCGCAAGGCGCAGTACAAGTACGCGGCCTACGATTCGCGACGTTGGGACTCGCTGACGCGCATGCAGCTATGGCTGGGACTGGGGCCCGGTGCTCATGACCACGGGCCCCTGGAAGCCGATCACGCTCGAGACCTACGACACGCGCGTGGGGCGAGGTCAGGGTGGACGCGGACGTCGACGAAGAGCTCGCTGCGGCAGTCAAAGTCTCTTTCGGTATAGATGGTGTCAAGAAGGCGGCGAAGGCGACGGTGAAGCTCGTAGACCCCCGTACTCAGCAGGCGGTCGCCTCTACCACTGTGGAGCTCACGCCAACCGATAGTGGCGGCACGGCGACCTTCGATCTAAAGCAAGGGTCGTTTAACCTCTGGTACCCCATCGGGTACGGCGCGCAGCCGCTGTACCGCGCGGTCGTCACGCTCTGGGATGTAAGTCGCCGACATTCCGGGCGTGTGTGCGTCCGCTGACGGGCTGGCAGGGTAAACATATGGTGGGCTACGAGAGCCAGGCGTTTGGCTTCCGACGCGTCCGCCTCGTCCAGGACGAGCTCGACGGTGGACACACGTTCCTCTTCGAGGTGAACAACATCCGGATCTTCTGCGGAGGTAAGAGCCCCCCTCCCGCTGCTCTCGCGCCTCGCTGAGTGCCCCTAAGGCTCGAACTGGATCCCGGCGGACTCGTTCCTAACCACGTGCGTGCGTCGCAGTAGCACGTCCGGTGTAGCACTGACGCGTGCGCCGCGCGCAGGATGACCGAGGCGCGCTACCGCGCGTGGCTGCAGCTGCTCGTCGACGGGAACCAGAACATGGTGCGCGTGTGGGGCGGGGGGCGTCTACGAGGCGGACGCGTTCTACGCCATCTGCGACGGTCCGTTCGCTCCGCCCCCCGCTCATATTGAACTCTAATTCCCGGTCTAGAGCTCGGAATCCTCGTCTGGCAGGACTTTTATGTTCGGCTGTGGGCAGGTACGCACGCGTGTTGGCGCTGGGCTGGGCTTCGGTTTCATTGACTCCTCGGGTGGGACTTGCAGTACCCCGGATATGACGCCTTTGTGGACCTCGTCAAGGTCGAGGCCGAGCAGAATGTAAAGCGGCTGCGGCATCATCCGTCCCTCGTCATCTTCGGTGCGTCTTTCTTCCACTCGCAGCGGGCCAGCAGCTGACTTGACGTCTTTCTGTACAGCGGGTAACAACGAAGGCAGGCGTTGCGCGTTTACTGCATTCGCATTGGCTCACCTATAGGCCCCGCAGACTACCAGCTCATCGAGTCGCTAAACATCAACGTCAAAGACGACGAAAACTTCCCCGCGCGCAAGATCTACGAGGAGATCCTGTCCCAGATCGTCTCCGACCCACTGCGCGATCGCGTACCACCCCAGCTCGCCCTACAGCGGGTTCGGCCAAACCGACCACAGACCAGAAAAAACGGGGACCTCCACCAATGTGCGCGCTGCTGCCATCCGACGGACGCTTCTGCTCACCGCGCGTTTTCTAGGGAACGTCTGGCACGGGTCCCAGGAGCCGTGGCACAACTGGGACAAACTCGCCGGCCGCTTCGTCTCCGAATTCGGGATGTACGTCCCCCCTCTCCCTCTTCACAAGTGCCCAGCGTGACCTTGCACAGGGAAGCGTACCCGAACGTGCGCACGACGGACTACTGGCTCGGCGGGAACAGCGCGGAGCGGTTCCCCCAGTCACGCGGTGCGTACGCACCCGCGTTATTACGTACGCTGCTCACTACTTGCCCAGGACGACCGCGAGCCACAACAAGGGGCGGACGGGTTCGAGCGGCGGCTCGAGGTGCGTCTCGTTTGCGTTGTGCGCCCGTGACCCGCGCTGACGCCCCCGGATCTTGCAGCTGTACCTCATGGAGAACTTCCGGCACGCGTTCGACATGGATAGGTGCGTCGCGTTACTTTGCCCGAGTGGGAGGTGGCCGCCCCCTGACTGGTGGGCAGCTACATCTACTACACGCAGATCATGCAGGCCGAGACGCTCGGCGCGGCCTACCGGCTCTGGCGGCGCAACTGGAAGGGCAGGGGCGCAGAGTACACCGCGGGGCGCGCTCTGTGTGTGCAGGTGACGCCTCCTCCCCCTCCCCTCCCCTCCCTCGCGCACAATCACTCACGTACGTAGATAAACGACTGCTGGCCGACGACCTCCTGGGCGATCGCAGACTACTTCCTCCGCCCGAAGCCCGCGTACCACGCAATCAAACGCGAGCTCGCGCCGCTCACGTCGGCCTCGCGCGCACCACGTCTACCTCCCACCCCGACGCCCTGAGCGCCGCGCGCGTCGAGCTCACGACGACCTCGCGGCGTGGGGCACAAACGCCACCACCCCTCGACGCGGTGCACGCGACGCTCGAGCTCGTGTCGTTCGACCTCGCGGACGGCGCGTACCGGCACGCGTGGCTCACGCGGGAGGTCGTGCTCGCGCCGAACGCGAGCACGGAGCTGTTCGCGGGCGGCGTGCCGGAGCTGCCGCCGCGCGCGAGGCGCAGCGACGTCCCGCGGGCGGTCGTCGTCGCTGCGCGGCCTGCTCGACGGCGCGGGGCGCGTGGTGGCGCGGTTCGCAAGCTGGCCGGAGCCCTACAAGTTCCTCGCGTTCCCGTCGGTAGAGGACGTCGCGCTCGAGATCGAGTATGTTGAAGAGGATGGAAAGGAGGCCGGGCGCATCTCCGCGGCGCGCCCCGTCAAGGGGCTCGTGCTTGACGTCGCGCAGGGCGGGGAGGAGGTGCGCTGGGGCGACCAGGCGGTGGATTTGGTGCCGGGCGACGCGCAGGTCGTGAGTGCGCTCGGGCTCAAAGGAAGGCCGGTGCTGGCGCGCTTCTTGGGCGACGGGTCGGCGGCGTGAGAGGCCTAGGTGAATTGAGAATGTAATTGGGGGATGTGACAATGCAATTGAGATGGGAATTGAGATGTTTTCATCGAGATTATAACTGAGATGTTCATTGAGATTATAATTGAGATGGTAAATGGTGATTGTGTATCAGAGGCTGCTGGAGGCCTGGAAGGGCGTGCACGCGTCACGGGGCACTTGCAGCCGCTGCGTCTCGTAACGGTGTATTCTCCAGTCCCATCCTGTGCACCGAGGCGGGCGCCCACATCGAGATACACCGACCTTGCGAGGCGCGGTATACACCCGCGTCACGACGCGTGCACGCCCCATTACGCACGTCCCGACGGCATAAATACCGCCGATTTCTAGAGCGCAGGTCACCCGACCCGCACGCTACTCCCGCGAAGGTGTACGAAGCGCATACACCCACCGCGCCTGCCCTGCCGGGGCCCCTCGAAACAAGCTCACCACGCACTCCACTAGTACACGACCCAGACCGCGTCGGCACACCGGCGCGCCGCTTCGCCCCCCGCGTCACACATTCCCATGCGACGAACACGAAAAAAATGCGAATATATTACGGTAAGCAGCAGCGAGAGAAAAGAGGCGGGATTAAGTGCCGCCGCGGCAAGCGTTTCTACAGCGTTCGGTGGGTGCGGTCTGGGCTGGGGGCAGCGGGGCGGGAGTAGGGTAGTACAGGCTATACAGGGCTATAAGTCAGGGGTGCATATGTATGTATGTATGTATGTATGTGCGGGTTGCGATGCAATGGTGTGAGAGGGGGGCTATTGGATCGTGCACTTGCTCGCGGGCGGGTCGGATTTGCTGCTCGGCGACGCCTTTTCGATCTCGGCGAGGCAGAGCTCGAAGACCTTGGCTGCGGGGCGTCAGTAAGGGGGCCCTGTGGAGAGGGGAGAAGGGGGGCACACGGCACCGACGTTGGTATTCGTCTTTGCGCTCGTCTCGACCCACGCCGCGTGATTCTGCTTCGCGAGGCTCTGGCCCTCCTCCGCCGGGACCTGCCTGCACAGCACCGTCAGCCTCTCCTTACACGATACACAGAGGGGGAAGGAGGCGCACGGGTGGGCAGGTCGGTCTTGGAGCCGACGATGACGCACGGCACCTGCGCGAGCCCGCAAAAGTTGATGATCTTGTCGTACACGATCTGCACCATGTCGAACGACTTGCGGCTCGCGACCGAGTACACGAGCACGAAGCGTGGATCCCGATCGCGTGTTTCGAGTTCAGGATCGTGTATTCGTCCTGTCCGTCTGTCAGTGTCTTGTGGTAAACGGGATATGGGCAGCTGGGAGGGTGAAGGGTGCGCCGACGTCCGAAAATCCGTGCGCGCGCGCGCGCGCAGGCGCAGCCGCCCAGGAGCGCGCCCTGTCGTCTGACAGATACGAGCGGAGCGGCAACGGGGACTACACAACGCCACGCAAACGGAGGGGGGAGGAAACGCATGGAACAGCAAACGGATGGCGGCACTGGCTCACCTGGCCGGCGGTGTCTATGATGTCACAGTCGTAGCTGATGCCGTTGTGGCTGATGGTCTTGGTGAAGGTGCTCTCGATGGTCGGGTAGTACGACTCGACGAACTGGTTCTCGATGAACTGGATCACGAGCGAGGATTTGCCTGTGCGTGTCTGTCTCGTGAGCAGCAGCCACGCGGGCTGGGGCGGCGCACGCACCGACGGAGCGCGAGCCGAGCACGGAGATCTCTGCGTTTCTTGTTGATTTCGGCGGGGCATGGCAGGCGGGGCGGGGAGGGGAGGAGAGCAGAAGGGTAGGGGCCCGCGGGGGTGTTATAGGGCGAGTGGGCAGAAAAAGGTGGAGAATGGAGCAATATAGGGTTAGGTGCCCGCGGCTGGAGTCACCTATTTTCCGCGCCGTTTCTCCGGGGAAGCGGGGGCGGGCGACGTGGGGCGGGGCGGGCGGTCAGGCGGCGGGGTGCTGGGGGCCGTGGGCGGCGACGGCGGGCGGGGTGCGATGGGAGGGTAGGGCGAAGGGCGGGGAAAGCAGGAAAGGGGTATTTAAGCGTTGCGGTGGGCGGAGACATTTGTAGCAGACGTTCCGTCGCGGATCGGTGCTCGCCGGGTAAAGGCCTACCCACCGCACAGAGCTGCTGCCTTGCCTCGCTCGACTGGCTCCCTGCCAACCGCCAGCTGTATAAAAAAACTTACACACACGACCAATATTAATCGCGCTCTACTCTCTGCTCTTGCCACGTCCCCGCTGGACCAAGTCCCGCACGAGCCGCCCGGTCCCCTGTCTCCCACCAGTCGCCTGCCCAAGACGGTGCCTGTCTCTCTTCATCTCCCTCCTCCTCTCGCTTCCTTCATTTGCCCTCCCGCTCGTCATTCCCCATGCTCCGGACCCCCCACCGCTGTACCCTGCCCCACGCCGCCATGAGCAGCAGCGCACGAGCCCCGGCCGCCCCGTCTGCTGACCGCCCGCTGTGCACCGCGAGCAGCAGCGCAGGCAGCCCTCGCCCTCGCCCTCCCAGTCCGAGCCCGCACACGGGCCCAGACCGCGCTACCCCTCTCTCTACCACCGAGCGGAGCCGTTCGAACGAGACAAGCCTCCTGCAACGCGCATTTATCGCGACCGGTGCAGGCGCAGGACATGCATTTCCGACGGCGGCGGCCCTACATACCCAAGACAAAAGCAAAGGACCGCGACATACGCCCGATGCGGTGTTGCGCCACACCCTGCGCGCACCGCGTTTCATGGCGACCCGTCGCGACGCCGCGGCGGCGTGCCTGTCGACCTCCACCCCGTACGTTCCACGTTCCATGTTCTGTGCACACTTCTGTTCGACGGACGGGCCCGAGGCGCGTCTCCCAATTTCCCCGCGCTGATGCGTGGGCGTTGCCCCCGCGAGCAGTAGGGCCGCGCTACACGTAACGATGAGGTGTCGTCGCGTCGCGCTGCAGCCTAATCTGCGCGCGGGCATCTCCGCGCGCGGGACTGCGCCGGACCCTGTGCGGCCGCTGCACACACGCCAGTGCGCGCCGTGGTGTGTAGAGAATATGTCGTGTATGTACGTGCTAGCACTAGACGTCTCCCGCAACGCCCGCCACACTCGACAGCGGCGGCGGGCTGGAATATTCGTTGCCCCACAGACGACGCTCCTCCGGATACAGACGATCGCCGCACGGTCCACGGATATCCCAGGCATCCCCCGGACGCGCGAATTTACAGTATAGCGTTGCAAAGACGCCGCGGACGCGAAGAACGCCGAGCTCCTCATCTGTGGCCTTGCCATCTGTCAGGGGAAGCAACGCGCGAGGCTGCTGCGCGACTTATCGCGGGCCTCGTGCGCGGGATGTCGTAAGGGCGTATGTGCAGCGATAGCGGTGGTGGGAAAGGGAGGTGTGACTGGGTTGGCGAGGGCGCGTGCGTGGCGGTGAATGCGTAGCGTACTTACCTTTGAGTTAATGTATTACGACAACGTCGTATACTTACGCACAGTCCGCACTCGATACAAGCTAACAACCGACTAACCACTTACCTTTTTCCTGCTTCCACATGAGTATTATACCCGTCGTAGCTATCGTGCCCGCCACTCATCAAACACTGCTCCTTCGACACACGTTCGACGCCATCCGCACCTCCAGATAGCCTTTCACAACACGTGGCACGACCCAACGACACGGAGCCCTCGCACCCGCCCATCCGCGGCGAGACCTACAAAAAAAAAGAAAAGAAAAACAAGATTCAACCCCACCTTTGTCCCTGCTCTGTTCCCGTGCTCGACGACGATCTGTCGCTCGGGGTGCGGCGCGTCACCATCGCAAGTCTATAACCAGCACTGCGAGCTTCCAGAAGGCGCAAACCGCGTCAGAGGTCAAATTCGTGCGTTGGGAAGGACAAAGGTTAATGCGCGCCTACGCGTCCTCGGGCCGCGCGCCCGTCAGCGGGGACATCTGCTTCGCTGTTGCTTGAGTCGGGCCTAGGCTCGGCGTGGCGGGTTCCTGAAAGACAAAAAGCAAGTCTTCTGGTAGGGTGCTGAAGTGATGTACCCTCGGGGGCGGCGGCCGTGGTAGCATTATTGGGTGCGAGACGGGGGTTTTTAGGGTTGTGCCTTGCTTGCTTCGAAGTTGAAGGAAGGAACTCTTGGTGAGGACCAGGCGAGGACGGGGCAAGGGTAGGGTGCGGTGGTGCGGGTGGTATTCGAGGGAGTAAGTCGAGTCGAGTCGTCCTCTCTTACGGCGTGCGCGACAAACTTTGAATAGAAAACGAAACAAAAAGATATCGATTTGTGTATCAGACGCCATTTTGGCGGTGTTATAGAGTTTCGTTTTATATCTGCCGCACACGCATATAGGCACCTCTATCTGACTCTGTTCTGTATTCAACTGGCGAAAGATTCTCGTCAGAATCCAGCCTTCGCATGCGCTAAGCCAGGAAGACACACATCAGATGTGAACCTATTCATACCTTCCCAAACCGCCTTAGAGCGAACTCTTGGTTACCACCTCCACTGCATGGGCTTCTGAACCGGCCACACAAATATCTTTAGAGGCGCATAGGACTACTATGAAATAGTTTATGAAGTATGCGTCTTGTGAGGGGGGATGGCACAGCTCGGATTCAGGATCTGGTATGAATTTCCCGTGATCGCATTATAAATGAATATCTTTGATACTTATGGTGATGATGAGTCTTTAACTGACGAATGAAGGTATCAATTAGTTTCAGAACAGGTGTCATGACTAGAACACAAAGACTCACATATGAATCCTGCTCGAACTCCTTGAACCAGCTCGAGGTACGCACATTCCATCTACCTGTCATGCAGCGCCCCAACACGATCCCACAGCTCCGCATCGCCTACCCTCGCACCACAGCCACAACGCCGCGACCTGCAAATCACACGAACGAGATCCTATACCTCAAGGAATACATCCCGTCCAGGCCCTCCCAATTCTTACACTCAAGCACCAACCCTGGAGCTTCCCGTAGCCCCGCAACCAGCTAGCGTCCCACCTGCGCGGGCGTCGCGTGAGCTCCCTCTATCGGTCGCGCGCCCAACAGCGCCGGCCGGCGATCGCCCGCACAATGCGCCCTATGTGCTACGCGACCACGTCATACAAAACACCTTATGCGTACGAGGCGATGATCGACTACTGCTACAGCAGTAGCAAGCGCGAATGCCGGGCAGGGATGGCGCTCGACGCGCAGGCGGCCTAGCATGCGCGTCTGACTGCCCTGGGGGAAAGAGCTGACGGGGTCGCGCCTGCAGCGGGTAAGCGCTTACGGTGTCGAAAAGTAAGCTGCGGCGCATGAAGCGCGCCGCGATGTCGCACCCTAGGCTGCGTTGTGGTAAGTTCCGCCTGGTGGTACCGTATCAACTCAGTACGATCCATAGGAGCAGGGTCATTACAGTAGACATCTAGTAGTCTAGTATGGCACCGCCAGTTCGGGTACAGCGCCCGTGAGACTGTGCCAAGGGGGCGATTGACTGCTTGGTAGCATCGCCACCCAAGCGCGGTAAGGATTCGATGTCGTAGCAGTATTCGTATCGAGTTACGGTGCGGTGCGCCAGGAGGACTTTGTTAGTCGTGCGTAGCTCTCCTTCGGTTGGTGACCTTACATGACGTAGAATTGCTTCCTGTGAGGTTTGGATTGCCTATCACTATCGAGTTACAGGGACCTTCTGTGAGTAGGAGACAAAACGAGCATACTCTGTGTCACGTACTCGGGACTTCTACCAAGATCGTGTGAGTGCCCCCCCCCCCCCCCCCCGATTAGCAGGGCTGCCCTTAATCTTTGTGCGTAATGGGATATTCAATAATAGAATCCAATGTAGGTCTAAGATGTCAATGCTTGACAGTCCAACCTGATGTATATGGCTAGTAGTGCGCCGTCAAAGCATGTACACGGAGATGTAAGATGACGCAGTCCTGCCACGGCAAAAATCCGCAATACCGTCTTTTAGAAAGCGTCGCTATCCCCCCGAACAGTTGAGACATTGCCATTCGCCCCGTGACCTTAGCCGCCACGCCAATATGCAAAGCACGTCCTCGTGGATTCGCCCACGTGCCCCCCCCCCCCCCCCCCCCTGCGACCGCAGGACTGATGTAGACGAAGGAGGCCATAACGAGCTTACTGATGAGCCATAGGCCCCCGATCGTACGCCGGTCTTGTCAATAACACCCCAGTGCCGGCGCACCATACACCCTACAAATGCCCCTTTCGCTTAAGCATAGCTGGATCGGCGATACACTGGACGATAGGCACCGCGCCTCGTTACGCAAGCAGCTGATAGGATGGGCGCAGAAGGCCTTCGGCGATGGTTAATACGTCATCAAGCGCCTGATGATCTACGCCCATGTCAGTGTGGGTAGATTCCGGCGGGACGACGAGCTAAGGAAAATGACCATCAGTTCCTTTTTTTTTTTTTTTGCGCCTGGCTGGTGCAGTGCTAGCAGGTGTGTTTTTCGGTAGGATGGGTAAAATGATCGTTGAATTGAATGAGTGAATTATGACATGAGCTTCCGGTTCGGCTGCTACTCTGTAAGAGCGTCGATGTCAATGAAAATGTCAACAACGTGCGATCGCAAGTAAAAACTCACCAGGAAACAAACAAAATCTCCACATCAAGAAGCCCCGAGAGCGTAGTGCTTACGATATGATGACCAGAGAACTGACGGACAAACTGGCAAGAAACAAGAAATGCGCGCTGGCCATATGATGGCCAGCGCCCGCCGGTAATTCAGACCACGCGTCGCTCGCGTGGACGCCACAAAATCCACCGGCTTGTCCCGGACACAGCACAATTGTTCCACAGCCGTCCCGCGGGACGTTCAGCTATGGGTCGAGATAAACGGAAATGACAGCGACAAGCACTCTTCTCCGCCTCCATATACGCCTCACCATACATCTCCACCAGTTTTCTCTTGATCACGCCCCATTCTGCTTGATTTTGGCCGGAGTTGGGACCACCGGCGCACCGAACAAGCACATCTCTATTATCCCCACTTCAGCAGCACAGGACCGCCTTCTAAGCTTCGGGAGTGCCACGTTTCATCAGTCCCTCGATGACCATGGAGGAAGAAGGCATGGGACCCCCGCACGCCGCTCTTCTCAAGACCCTCGTCTTCGTCCTCTGCGATGCAGGCTGCTTGGGACGCGACCGACGACGAGCGGGACGCCCCCGTGGTCAGAGTTTGGCGGGTCCGCTGCGAGGCGCGAGGCTCGAGCGGAAGCTGCTGTGGAAGGTGGATAAGCGCATGTCGATTCTTGTGCTCATTTACATCTTGAACTTTGTGCGTATTTCCTTCTGTTTATATTAATCTGTTTGATAAGGGGTCGTTCCTCCACTAGATTGACCGTAAACAATGCGGGGTACGTAGACTGCTATACCTATAGCCACGCTAGAAAGACCGATTAACTCACTGACATGCAGAGCGGCGCGCCTGCGCGGATTTGAAGAGGATCTTGGCTTGAAAGGCCAGCAGTTCGCGACAGTGCTGTCGATTCTCTACATTGGCTACATCTCTATGCAGATACCCTCGTGAGCACCGCTCGCCTCTGCAGCAGGGGTCGAGCTTCATATATGCGCTAGCAACATGTTTTTGAAACCATATTGGCAAGCCGTCCCTCTATCTGCCGACTTGTATGGCGATTTGGGGCTTGGTTTCAGTAATGACGGGTGTAACCTAGTCATTCCGTCATCTAAATTACTACGCCAAGTGTATCATCTGAAAGTGTTTCGCAGGTTTCGCGCGCAAGTACGCCTCAATAACTAGCCCTATTTTCACGAGTCTAACGTACACCCTAGCTTTCGTTGACGTCCTGCTCACGCGCCTCATCCTGGGCGTCGTCGGGGAAGCCTCATTCTTCCCAGGCGCGCTCTTCCTAATAAGCATAATGGTTACAAGCACAGCGAGCTCGGCTCGCGCACCGCCCTTCTCTTTTGCGGGAACATCATCAAAAAGGGCAACGCCTTCGGCGCGCTCAGAGGTCGCGTCCGCGATCCGGACAACATGCAGGGCGTCCTCGGGCGCGCCGCCTGGCGCTGGCTCTTCTACCTTGAGGGCTCGCTGACCATCCTCGTCGCTGTATGCGCCATGTTTAACTCTATCCCGGACTTGCCGGAGACGACGAAGAGTGGGTGGCATTACGGAGCAGGAGGTTGAAGCTGTTTGCTGTGAGGCGGATGAATGAGGATGCGGATGCGCATCCCGAGTACAGTGGTGATGAGACATCCGATGCAGGGGCCTTTGGTACTGGCCGTGTCGGAATGCGAATGTGTGGATCCTTTTACTGCTTGCCATGCTCTCTCAAATTCTATGCGAATGGGTTTACAGCATGGTTTCCAAACTATCGTGTCTACGCTGGTGGGATTACAGCACCTACTATCACGCTCCTCCTATGCGCTCCGCCATACCTGTATCACAACGTTTGAAACTTTCTTCGTCGCGAGGTGCGTCAGTATGCCGTCTTCGACGTGATGGGCTACTAATGCCTGTTATCACAGACGATCAGACAGAGCGAGTGGGCGAACGCTTCTACCACATAACCATACCATGTATGGATCCGGTCCATTCCGGAGTTATCCTTGCTATGTTCCACCCTATGACAAACCACCAGGAGCCCGATACTTTGCGCTGTTTGCAGTCCATTTTCCTGA
Organism: Phlebiopsis flavidoalba; assembly: GCA_035772785.1. Classification (NCBI taxonomy): domain Eukaryota; kingdom Fungi; phylum Basidiomycota; class Agaricomycetes; order Polyporales; family Phanerochaetaceae; genus Phlebiopsis; species Phlebiopsis flavidoalba. The sequence continues at coordinate 418,802 of JAOCPU010000013.1, read as the reverse complement.
TTGACAGCGTCAGCGGGTATCTGAAACGTCATTCACAGATTCCTCCCCTCACCACCAATTCCCTACGCCGGCTTCTCGTGTTGCTCTTATGGCTGGCTCAGCAACACACTTCCGAGGCCACGTACCGGCCAACAGGAGCAGTCACGCCCTCGCTGGTCGCTACTGATGCAACGCCCTGTCGCAACTCGGGCTAAATATTGCTAGGATCGTAACGTGGATCGACAGTTCGACTCCTACTACTTAGCCCCACTTAAATCGGCCCGCAGGGATATAGTTTACGTCTGGCAGCCTGTATGGGCCCCGATACGTGACCGGAACTCTTTCCTTATCTGTATCGCCGCGTCGCTGAGATCGGATCTTCTTTTCGCTACATCCTGAAGAGACGGCTATCTTCAAACAATCTCACCTCAAGCTGGAGCGATGCCGAGACTGGAGCGGGGTTAGAGCAGAGCGAGATCCGGGTTCAGATACCTGCGTATAGATGGCGCGCTTTTCTACATTGGTTTTACGACATTTTACGACTTCTTGTTGTTATTGTTTCCCGCTTTTGAAACTAACAACGATGGACTTGCGAAGGAATAGATCATCAATTTGTCCAATTATCGATAGGCTCTTCAATAGTGTGTCTACGAGAGTAATCCGTATTCTGTGAAAGCGACTTAAGCATACTCACTACATGATATCCCCGATTCAGTGTCAATTGTACGTTACCCACTAATCGGCTACTTGACTTTGCGGACCCTGATTCATTTTTTAGCAGCGGTATCTAGACGCATGAGCGCGGTACTATCCCACTTTTTAGACAGCATCAACAAGGATCCAGTCCATAATGGTGGGACAGACCGAACGGAACAGTCACGTAAGTGCGCCTAACCTACCTCGATAGTCCCACAGCCAGGGTGGGTAGATCAGGCGGCCGGCCACCAACATTGCTCTTCCTCTCCAAAGCCGACATGTGTCCAGTCCTCAAGTTGGAACTGATGTCCGCTGAATCAAACCCGCTAGGAACAACCAGGTAGGGGGGTGGCCGCGCTGAATCGTGTCTCTTCTGCAGACCTCCACGACCGCCAAAGCATGGGCCACACAGATGGGATGAAGATGATGGCGATGTGGCGTTCGGCGGTACGTAGCGAGAGGAGAGATGGAGAAGAGGTTGGTGTGGAAGATAGACAATTGCGGATGTCGATTTTGCTGCTCATGTACATTCTGAATTTTGTTGAGTTGCCACCTATTTAGACTATATGTTTCACTGATAGGATATTCGAAGATCTGACGAGTAACAATACTGGGTCAGTGAAAAATTTTTACCCAAACAACGCGCCTGGCCCGTTTCGCTAATCTTAACCGGGCTTGATATGAAACAGAGCAGCTCGGTTACCACGGATTTGAAGAAGATCTGGGACTCAAAGGTGTCAACAATGCGCTTACTCTGTTCGCTTTCGCTGTTCTATACGCGGTGGATATATTACGATGCACAGATACCTTCGTGAGTACGCCCAATTGTCCCGAGGTGGATTAATGATCGAGGAAATGGTAGCAACCATGTTTCTCAATCATACTTGGCAAACCCTCGGTGGTACAGATCCCTATATGCATGATAATCTTGGGGTCTTCTTCGGACTTCCTGACTGGCGTTTGTGAGTAGCCAATATCCACACTGCGACCCCCCCAGTTCTCACACCGTAATACCAGGCTGTGCCACCAAGTAATTATTATCATTCTTGTGCATTTCGCTTTTTACGCGGCTCACACAATCGTAGTTATCCTCAAGTCCTGCTCGCGCGCCCTTGTTACTCGGAACATTGTTAGACAAAGAAGCGTCCTTCTTCCCCGGGTGCCTTGTTCCACATCAGCCAATGGTACAAACACAACGAACTTGGCATGCGCACAGCCATCCTCTTGCTGCGGCACCATAATCAGCGGCGCGTTCGGTGCGCTCTTCGCATCCGCGATTCTGGGACAGTATGCAGGGCCGTACTTGGATTCGCTGCGTGGAGGTGGCTTCCTGTATCAGAACGTACATATCAGAAGGGGGCTATGACAATGCATGCCGTAGCAGCCTGGGCCATGCGCATACTCCCTGATTTACCCAGAGACGACGCAAACCTGGATGGCTGACGGAAAGACGAAGTTCGGCTCGCTGTAAAGCGATTGCAAGACGACGTAGGCTCGTCTTCTGGCGAGCATGAAAAGGAGCCCGGAAGACGTGTACCGGGGCTTGTGGATGGCGCTCTCGGATCTGAATGTGCTGGATCCTCACGCCTGGGCCAGTTTTCCTCACTCTGGCATGCGCGTGCCCGTTGCGGGGTGGTTCCCGACGATTATGTCGCGTCGACGCTTGGATATAATCGTACAGTGACACTGCTTTTGTCGCGCTCGCCGTATATCTTGACGGCTGTGGCTACCTTTATGGCGTCGAGGTGCGAGGACTGATTTCGTTGTAAACCAGGAAAGTAAGCTGTAGAGAGTCGTAGACATTCCGACATGGCGCGGGAGCGTTTCAAGCATATTACCATCCCTACTGTGGCAATAGCATTGCTTGGCATTCTCATCGCTATGCTCCTCCCCCACATGAATACAATAGCCCGCTACATATCACTGTAAGCGTACATCTAGATTGTTTCATTTCCGACCTTACTCTTAGATAATGTAGAACTCTCCTCACGCTCTGTTGTACCGGCTTCTCCATCTTCCTCGGCTGGCAAAGCAACATATTCCCTGGCCCCCCGGCAAAAAACGCGCCGTAGCGTTGGCCTTTATCAACGCCGTCTCTCTCTACCGGGTAACATATTGGGATCGTAAGTTATCGAGTTGACTTTTACATTTCATCCTCTGAAACGCCTACTCCAGCTATGTTTGGCAACCTGCTTGGGCACCCCACGTATCGCCCAGCGCTCGTCATATGTACCGTTTCAAACGTGCGCTGCCATTGCGTGTTGTCCTACTTATGTACATATGAAACGGCCCTTCCGTCTAGAAAAGATGAATGTTATATTACATTAACAACGATAGAAACAGAATGTGGTAAGAGGAGTGTCGGATTTCGATACATAGTGTAACCGTTTGTCGGCAGTTGCGAGGTGATCACTCAATAGTAAATTTGATCTCATCTGGTCTGCCGCTATAAACATAATTGTCCGTAGTTGTCACTCCGAAGTATCCCTGATTAATTACAAGGCTGCCGTACGCCCTGTGTATCTGCGTCAGGATGGTATGACTGCATAGAATATGAGTGACTCACCCTATCAATCCACTCAATATGCTCTTTGCTGCATCTCAGACTAGCACCCCACTGAAAGTAACGACATCAAAATGTTTTGGCTGGTATAGCAATCCTTCAACGGTCCATGTATGTAATGGCCAATCGAGACACGCCAGGAGGTGTCGCCTGAATACTTGTCTGTCACAGGCTTGCTGTATTTTCCTGCAGAGCGAGATCTCAGTCGGAACAGCGACCACAAAGGACGCCACCTTAAGCCCTCTATTAACACCTGGGTCCTCATACGGTGTCCTCCAGCGTCGAGGGGAGGGATTATTGCCGTTCCTCGATAGGGCATGATAATCTCGAACCGAGGTGTGTCACACAACTCTTCCGCAGTCCGGCGCGGAGCAAAAAGAGGTTGTGTTGCCTTTTTCGTGCAGCTTGGTCATGAAACTGTTCACTTCCTGGCTAAAGTATTTAGAATAACTGCCTTCGTAAACTAAAGGATGAAAAACAACTTTTGAGAACAAGTACATCGAAGCCCGCACTGATCATTCTAGTACCTGAAAGAATCAATATGTGTTTTTGTGTTCACGAGGCTTGATGCTCGGGGTCAGTTGAATTATAGGCTACACTGACTCGGGCACCATATGTAATGGTGTGGCGATGGCGCGCGAAGCAACGAAATGCTCCAGCGCGAACGAAACGCACCCCATGCACCTCTCTGCCACTGCTTTATTTCTGGCATGAGTCCGTGGCGGACATAATCAGCGTTGTACAAGGAAGATGGTATGGTAACAAACGTATGGTTGTCGGGCCGTGATATAGACATATTTGCGTCATGTAGCGCAGATTTGAGCTGTTGAAAAAGCCACGGGCTAGCGGCAAAGCCTCCAACGAGAAATATTTCCTGTCAGAAGGTATTTAAGTCGGAAAGTTCAACTGAACGCTGTGTGAGTCACGACCGAAACCTACAGAGACCGGCAGCGAAGCATTTTTTACACGCTGCTGATTAATAGCGCCGAGGATACCTTTAATTGAAGGCTCAAAAAGTCCAGCAACTTCTGTTCTTAAGCCCTATATTGTTGAGCACTGCCAGTGTGACCGAAGACATTGTTGACGTTTACGCACCCTTCCAGAATCAGCTGCCCATATTTCGTATACCATAATCGGGATCCCGGTCTCGCATAGACCCAAACTTGATGTACGCTTTATCCTTGGGTTCCTTGAAGGTTGGTTTGGTGTACGTCTCAAAGGAGGTCAACATATTCTTGATCTCATCGTAGTAGCCGTATTTGGAGCCGGACAATTTCGCTAGAGTGCAAGACTCAGCACAAACTATATTACATAAAGATATGGGCAAGCTGACTTACAGCGAAGAAAACCGTTTCCGCTCTTACGACGTTCACTCGTACTCGGTCGTAGATCCTTGCAACACACCTGAAATGACTTTAGGTATGCAAACAGCCAGACTTTTGGCGGGACTTACAACCAATTGGTGCTATCTCGTTAAGCGTAATGGGCGACGAAGAGGTGAAGCAGTATGTACTCAGATCGACTGTCCCGCCTCCGGCATCAACCAGCATGACGGTAAACTAAACTCCAGCCTATCGGGAATTAAGGAGTCAACCAAATAGAACGAGACAGCCGCGATAAGTACCTGAATGGATACGACCCTGCCGCCATCCCAAGTCCGACACAGTATTGGATACTCGCCTCGCCCTCTGTTACGAAGCTAATTCGTCGGCGGCCTGTCGCAATGTCGGGCACGAGACCAGCTTGCATAGCTGCCTGGCGCATTCTTCCTTGCTGACCCCCCTCCCATCCGTTAGGATGACTGAGTACGAAGTCGATGTTTGGCTCTAGAGAGTTCCAGAGACTTTCTCCGTTGGGATGACTGTCAATTATATACGTTTTTGGCACATGAAAACATATATGCTAGAAAATCCGCAAACACGTCTATCACGGATTTGCCTGGCGGTAACGGCTGCAGCTCGAAAGCGTCCTCGCTGGCATTTGTGCTAGACTCTGTGGACGGAGATGAAGTTTAAACCTTGAATAAACGTTATGATTCGATCGAGGATTCCATGTTACTACATAATACGTAAAACGTACCATTCGACGAAGACTAGGCTTTCTTCTTCTGCAGCACCATCTCCACCGCCAGGTGCGCGAGCCTCTGCCCCTGCCGCTCGTACAGTGCCATCTGGCCTGTACCATAAAATGCGATGGAATTTTGAAATCCCACATTTTCTTGACCCGAAATCTAATTTAACGTCAGTGTCGACATAAAACGTGCTATACATGAGTGGAACGTACCGTGTCACGCATTGTATCTTCGGAACTTCACCAGGATCAGAATGGCGTAGCCGATACCACTATATGTGGTTGGTTCCAAACATCGAACGCTATGAGTAGTTTGCGTGTTCGGCCGTTGTATGCTTGACGGAGTGCCATGGTTCCGGGAGGAGTAGGGATGAATGAGAGTTGCGCGAGTGTCGTATGGGCTTACACCTTGGTGGCGCGCAAACGAAGACTGCGCGCAAACAATGCGACTTTCGGAGTCGTTTAGTTGAACCTGGACACGGCCTAGAGGCTAGTACACAACTGAAGTCTAATGAAGTGCCCCAGACGCGATAAAACATTTACTTACGTTGATTGTTGTTTGCTATGTCAATTATGTAACTAAATTAATTGGAAACTGTTTAGCCGCACGATCACCTTTCTGGGAGTTCTCAATGTTCGACGACTCTCAACCCTGCCCTGCCTCCACGTTAATCCATCCAAATCGACCGCGATACGAATAATGGACACTCACCGCGTAGTATATTCTCCGCGTTCTCCAAGTCTTCTACAGACACTCGGGGACGCCTCCGCCGTTGGGATATGGAAGTTCCGCGTCCCCCTCCGGTTAAGACATGCGAGCTCGAGTCCCTCTGTGAATCTCAGAGGAGTTGACGATTCTGGGTCGAAATTAAACCGAAAAGCACAACCTCTGGCCAGACGGGCGATGCTGAAGGCCACGAAGACACCCCCAAGACGGAGAACGACGATCCCACTGTACACGATCCACGTCTCAAGAGTTCGCGTCGAGAGCAGCAGACTCCGCCAGCGGTCCGTATCAAGCCACACGCGCGACGAATGTCGCAAGGCGAAAGACTTACAACGAGCTGCTGAAAAGCGCTCTGGGGAAACAAGTGGCACGTGGTGCGCAAAGCACCGCGGAGCGAGAGCTTGAGAGAGGCAGGTCCTCAAGAACTGCAGGCGGCACTCAGCACCGCCGTGTAGTCGAGGAGACGACGAATCACGAGTATATAAAGAGATGCTGCACAGGCAGAACCAAGAACTTCTCTTGCTTCGGCAGGAGGCTACCACCGCCGCAGGACTGAGGCTCGAACTTGAAGAGACGAAGAAGACATTTGAGGAGACAAAAACGCCTACTCGAGACGCGGACCGCGGAGCTCAAAGACGCGCAGACATTACCTCGGAAAGACGGATAGTGTGCGTCTCGCACCGCCGATATATCCTCGGCTTGCTAGAGACTTTGAACGGGGAAATAGATACAGTCCAGCGCCCACATCTCAGAGTACTTTTTCGCCTCCGCAGCGCAGGCCTTTCCCCGCCGCAGAGAAAGGAAATATCGGACACCCTTCGTGAGCGAAATCAATGCGACGATGGCGCTTGGGACAGAAGCGGAACGCTGTCTATCCCGGGTACGCCAGGGCTCCGGCAGTGATGATACGTTCGTCCTCCAGATGGCTCTGCAGTCGTTGTTGACGCGGTAAGCGGAGGTTGTCGTCTCGTCGTGGCACCTCGAGGACACCTCACACGAAGGAAATCTTCGGTCACCAGACAAATTATTTACCACGTCTTTAATGGGAGGCGTACATGAAACCATGTTCCAATCTGGTGAGCTGATGCCTACTCGCCTATTATCACCATTCCTAGTGCGTTATAACAGGTTATAACTGACATATCGCACTCCACAGAGCCGCAAGCGGTATCAGCACGATGGAGGGTGCTGACGCGACAGTACTTGATGGTCGCGGCTTCGTCGTCACACCCAGGGACCACTTGCCTCGACTACCCATTTGTCGCAATGTCTTGGACGGCGTGCTCGATGTTTCTTTTTTTCGCTTTTTTCGGGGGCCTCTGTGCACAGCAAGGATCCTGGATTGTACACCACTGCCGGGATACCGCATATTGCAGGGAAGATAAGGGACTTGATGCGCCTCTGCGTTCAGCTGCGCGAGTATGTTGGCGAGTACGTCTCATCGAGCGACTTCGTACTCGTGCGCCCGCTTTCTGGCACAGATTTCAACTCGCAGCGGATGTACGACGCATACAATGGTGGCCCCCAGTCACACACGGAGTCTACTAGCCAAGTGATGTTCGTCACGGAGCTCGGAATATGTAGGCGGGAGAGATTAGCTAGGCCTACAACGCCGGGGCAGTCGTGTGTCGTGGAGTTTATACCTAGGAAGGCTGGTGTTTTTTCTCCTCTCTAGCGCTCCAGAGTTGTTTACTGACAATGACGCAATGGAATGTACATGATGAGCGTGAAGACGAGGGTGTCTTGTCGGCAAAAAAGAAGAGAAAAAAAACTTTACGTATATACTAGTCAGTAAGTATGTACTGGCGTATTGAGTCTGCATTGATTGTGAGGGTGGTTGCATTTACACATATTGATTTACAGACCTCATGTAACTACGTATTACGGTCCGATATCAATCTCAGAATTTAAAAAAAAGCATTGATTGCGACAAATGGTTCGCAAACGCGAGAATCTGATCCCAAATACATCAAGAGCTCCGTGGCGCTGTAGGACAGACAACACATCAAGCCATCGACAAAACTTTTGTTGAATCAAGGATAAGTACATAAGGTGCGTGCAATTATTGTAGCTTGGACTCGTTAACTGTGAAATGTCATCGTAAGTCGAACCGTAACGGTGGTGTATGTGGGGACTAGTGTAATTTATCCCCGGGGGGGGGGGGCACCCCGGCTAGGGTTCAGCTCACCGCCAAGTCTCACGAGTTGAAACAATAAGGATAAATGTTATAAAATGCGATAGATGAGAGAGCATACACACTCGTAGCCTACTGTATCTCGCCTGACCACAAACACCATGTCATCTCTTAGCAGTTGTAGAATGGTAAGCGAATCTTCGAGAGCTTGTCCATCTGGCATGCTGGACGCAGCCTGTATGGCCTCATCGAATGCGCGTGCTTAGCGAGATAGCACGCGCGCTCCGGGCTGTCGGCGATGTCGTGGTATAGTATACCGCAAAAGTTGATGGGCAAGCCCAAGACGCGTCGGGTGCGGTGGGCTCAAGGGCAGTGAGCGCGTGCTTGTAGCCGTCTTGTACGCGTCGAGCGAAGAGGACGCGTTGCGGTCATCGTGTTGGTCCTTGGTAAACTCGGCAAGGTACCCGGTAGTAGTCGCCTCTCCTGTGGGTCTGTCGCGTCAGCACACGCAAGGGGGCAGGGGTTAACGAGAGTTACATTTTGCTGTAAAACACACGTTCCTCTCCGGCGTTGGACGATGGGATGATTTGTGATTACTTCACTCCAGAAGCTCGCGATTTCCAGGCATGCAGCCTCGAGCTCACGCGCGGTATACGCTCCTTCTGGAGATGCATAAGGGCAACTTTTGATGCGCGGCGATGAACGCGGGGCCTCGCGTTTTTCAAGCGTGTTCAATATGCCGCCATTGGTTGCGCAGTTGCCCTGTAATATTCTTGAACGCGATGGACAGTAGGGTTGCGTTCCTCCAATAGTCAGTTGTCCTCAGGAGAGGTGAGCAGGCGAGGTGTGAGCTTTTGGATCATGTGCGGAACTAACATCTGGGCAAAGGCGGTCTTAGGTACAAGAAATAGTGATAGGGCCGAGATGGAAACGCACCCGCGATACCGATCCGATCGTTCCTGGTCACTGCAACCCCTTGGCAAGGTAAAGCTGTCGAGACGGCGTAATAGAGAACGTTCGCCTAAGAACAGGATCCTCATTAGCCGCCACCTACGCGTAAGAGCACACACAACTCACGCCGCGGAGACATGTCGTTAGTTTAAGTAAGAGGTGTTGCGAGAAACTAATGCGTCTTACGCAGGACACTGCTTATATAGATGTCGATAAGATATCAGCGACACGTCCCGGTTAGCCCTGAGTTGGGGTCCAAGGCACAAAGGCAGATCAAAGGATGGTGATCGTGGCTCGAGGGCAACACACGCTAGGATATGGTGCGGGTTGTGGTGGGGGGCGGGGTTTGGTGAAAAGGGTGTGTGGGGAGGTGGTGCCGCAGGCTGGCTCTACATAGAGGAGGGTATATTGAGAGGAATTGCCTGCATGAGGCGGGATCTGTGGCGACACGAGCGTACGCAAAGGTGAGGACGTTGCGCATTCTGCAAGTCCCGCTTCACGCCTGTGTCTGCCGGGAGATTATGACACACACTGGCTTCCTAGGTTCTTATTTTTCGGCACCGCGGAACTCAAGGCTCGTGAGACAGATCTCGTCGGTTCCTCTTTCCCCCTCTACTAGCTTTGACCTGTCATGTGCTTTCAGTGGTTGGACCAACGTTTGCCGCATACCCGTAGTCCTTGAGCTCGTCGTCCGCCACTCGTTACCTAGATCCCTCCCCCTCGTGTGCGGGCCCGTGGGTTCAGCGATCCCTGCGGCTGACACATCGCAGACCACTAGACCTACGAACCGGCACGTCGGGGGCGAGGGACTCGAGGTCGGCACACACAGACGCAGATCAGATCGTCGTTACTGGGTCGCCGTAGTGTGCCCCAGTCGTGCTCCGCACCGACGGCGCGACAATTGAAAACGTTACAGTGAATAGCGAAGGAGAATATGAAACCGGTTTTTAGCGGGCGTTACGTAATAGGAGATCGAATGAATCATAGCATGAAAATTTCCGATAGAGAGGTCAATAAAACTTGTATAGAGCGGGCAACAAGCTTGCTGTTCTATTCTCCTTGTTATCTCATAAGGCTTTATTCCCAACAGGACTTATACAATCAGTCGCATGCAGATAAGTCTTTCCTTCGATCGGTGATAAAAAAGTCAGTGGAAGGACACGGATATGCGCCATGTAGTATTTGCCAACGCACAAGAAGTCTCTATAAAGACAAATGTTACATTTGACGTGTATACAATCTTTGCGGCCTTGAGGGCTGTGACGCATGACGTCAGCAAGCACACGCTATCCCTCAACGTTCAACGTCGATGTCTCGACATACATGTAGTAAAGAAGCTCAATAGATCGTACTTGTATGTATGCGCCGGTCTTGATGAGATAGAGAAGGAGAAAGAAAAAAGAAGAAACGTTGAATAAGCGCAGAGTCTGGACACAGACGTTGGAAGTTGAGTGTCGTGCGCACAATTTGAGCAAACCTAGACGGTGATACACAATATATGAACACGGCGGGATTACCATCCCAGCTGCTCCATTGTCCAGAACCCTCGACCAGTATCACATCCATTTCTCTTCTCGTCAGGTGGGTTGGTGAAAGCCTTGGTTTCCTGTCACACGGGCGGTGATGGACGCCCCACATATCCTCCGCCTCGATCCCCGGTTGGGAAAAGCTGTACGCCTCGGCGATGGGACTGGTTTATAACACACAAAGGCTGTAGAGGCTCACATTTAGATTCTCCTCCTGATGCTTGATGTTTGCTTGCGCCGGCGGGTGGGGTCATGTGTGGGGGGGGGAACCGGCACGACGTGGACCCCGGCTGCGCAATGTGCCAGGCAAGAATGACCTGTGTAGGCGTAGCGTTTTGTATTTCTTAGCAAGTTCGTTGATGACTGGGTCTCCGCGCCACAGTTGCATACCTGCAAGATTTCCTCATGTACTCTGGGTCGGGACTTCAGGGAGGTGTAGAGCGTACCGGTAGGGGCATACGCGGTGACGGCGATGCCTTTCGCTTGGCAATATTTTACCAAGTCTTCTTGCGCGAGATAGGGATGAAGCCTTGCGCTTTATCAATTCAAGTTCGATTATTCGAGCACCTGACGCACTCGACCTGGTTATCCGCAGGTATCACCTTGGCCGTCTTCAGCAAAATGTCCAAACTGAGGGCAAGTCTAGGGTCAGCCACGCGTATCCGTTAATGCATCGGAGTAATTCCCATCTTTTTTGATCGAAAAGAGTTGCTGACCCCGATTGCTTTAGCCTTTCCCGACTCATAAATCTTCTCTAAGGCCGCCCACGTTTGCGAGAAGTGGTAATGCGTTGTTCAGCTCTTTCGCCGTTGCCATCGGCGTCCTTGGGAGTCATGTTGTCGTCTGCGAGTGAAATTATGAGATATACTTGCGCACGACTGCGAACGACACATATTCTACCTTCATAAACCATGACCTGTGGCCAATGAACTGAGGTACTGAAACAACGACTCAGTGAGCAAATCATACAGCGTTTTCAACTACGGAACGGACATTCAGCATACGAGATCGACGTAATCGGTGCCCAAAGAGTCGTCCAAACTACGTTTGAATGGCCTCTTCTTCGCGACCCGGATGGTGCCATCTAAGCAGAGGTGAGTCCACCTCTCATCAATTATGCTCTTCCGATCTCAACTCACGCTAGCTTCGTGGTTATGAATATCTCCTCTCGCGGAATTCCGGATTCCTTGATCGCTTCAGCGACACAGTTCTCGTTGCCTGATATTTCACCCCGTTGTCATATCCATGCGCTAATGAATAGTACGTGTCACTGACCATAGAACAACGCAGTATCGATACGTCTGTAAACCAGCCTAAAGTCAGAGATTTGATCTGAGTGGTTTGGGTATTAACAGCCATTACTCATGTCTCGTACCTTCAACGCGCTAAGAATCCACTCCTTAGATTGCTGCTGGACTTCCTTGTCAAATGTTGCCCAACAGCCAAGGCCTACTCGATGTAAGTACTGTGTCTAGACTGACAAGAGCAGCGATACGGTACATACCAATCGCTGGAACAGTCACACCGGTATTGAGCTGGAACTTAGGAACAGACGTCATCGAGGGGAAGGTCGCGTCGTGAGAAGATACCAAAGCGGTCGCAGAGTTTGGAACCGGAAAGGTATCGACTCGAAGGTAGCTTTATATACATGTCCCATGGCCGCTTATCTTGGGAAACAGGACCGGCACATGGGTATGGAGATGTACGTCGATCTACTCTTACTGAAGGCGCCATATGACTTAGCGTGTACACGCACATGAATAGACCGAAACACCATACCAAGTCAACTATTCACGGGGCGTGGAGACAGATGATCTAACTATCTGCTGCAGGGCCTTCCTCTTCCTCGTCGAACCATCGCTCTTCTTCATCCCGACCATCTGAATCCCCATTTCTCGTTCCAATCTACTCGATCGTAATCTACTGTCTATCCATTGGCTTAATTAGTGTGGTATGAACACTTAGGGTCGAAGATGCACGTACCTCCCAGTATAGACCATAAATATATCGTTTCCTTCAGGCGACGTTTGAATAGCTCTTCCCGCATCCCGTGGGGACAAGTCTCCCGCGGCAGCAGCAGCAGCCGCCTCTTCCTCGTCGGTATCTTCATCTTCCTCTGGATACGCCTCTTCCTCTTCTTTTCTCTGCCTGCGAAAATCCCGCGTCCTCTCCGCCCCACGCTCCTCTTCATACCCGCTTAGCAAGTTTCCGAGCTTTCCGACCTGCTTTCCCTGCCCGCCAAGAAACTGTTTGTCTGCCCACTCCCTCTCATCTTCGGCCTCTTGTTTCGCAACATCGGGACCAAACGCTCCCGGCCAGAGAGACGGGAAAGATACCTTGGCTACAGGCATACCGAACTCTGGAGGCTCCGACTCGAAATATCGAAGCCTCCGATTGCGAATCGCCGGGAGGCGTGTACGCTGCTTCGGCGTGATATGAGGTGAGAATAGGCTGAGGAGATCCTGTGGTAGGCTCTGCATATGCTTAGAGAGGAAGTCCGTTGGTGCGGTGACTGGTGAGGGTTCGTAGTCTTGTGGAAGACCGAGATATTTGAGCACCGCAAGGACGTATGGTTTTGGATCAGCACTGGCTTCAGACATAATACCAGTGTCTGCGATTCTAGGGTGGACTGAGAGTAATGTGAGAGATAAAGTAGCATTCACGTCATGGTAAGCCTAGAGCCTCAAATCGCGTCCTCCCGACCAATGATCTCATCGCAGAAATCCCCCGGGGCCACGGGCCGCGACATGGCCGGCTCGAGGGAACTCTAAAGTCTAGTCTAAATATGTCTTGAATCTGCGCTTGAACCCACCGTCCATGTCAACCAGTTCAGAAGAGGCGACTCAGCCTTGGTCGGGCCAAATGAAACAGAACACCTTCCACCACATCGGCCAAAGACCTGTTGCTTTTGATCTTCATTCACGGGTAAGTCAATTCGATCGTACACCTCCGCAGTGTCCTAGATGTGTCTATGGATAGATTCAACAGGGTACAGATCATTACATTTGGTGGATTTCCAGAGAGGCTGCAGCACATACTTTCTGAGACCATCCAGAATATCCATGTGGAGAGCGTCGTGTTTCCAGCGTATGAGGTGCGCCCTATACCGTCCGTGCTGCGCTTCCGCAACTGACGCTCCTATCAACAACCTTGCAGACCAAAGGAGGAGCGAGCTGTATGTTTCTCTACCGCTTATTTCGCGTCTGTTTAGCCTCAACCTCACAGAACGCAGCTGTGATTCGATTTGCAGACCCTGACCTGGCTCACCAATTTGACCGTTGAGCGGGGAATGTCGCCAGTGGACTAGGTGGCGGTGCCGGAAAGGCGAGAGTTGTACTATGTGGACACAGGTGCGGTACCAGGCCTAGCTCAGGGGAATAATGAGCTAAAATATGATAGCATGGGCGGTCTATTGGCTGCAGATGCTCTCATCGAATTCGTGCGGACCCGCGTCCTGACCAGACCGCGCCCCTGTGGCCGAATATCGTTGCCCTGTCTGGGCTTATGATACTCCAGTAAGTCCACATACAGAACTTGAGCCTTCCTGACAAGCCCTTATTTGTCCAAGTACTTTGGCTTACACCCAGGAGTCTTCAAGAACACCGCCAATCATCTGCTAGCTGCTAGGCTATGTCAAGTCGGCATCAGAGCTATTCTCCGCCACTACCTCCTTTTTTGGTGGTTCAAAGGCCGCTCCCCTGCTGCAGGAACGTACGAGAGCTCCTATTGCAGCACTTCCCTGCACCTATCACCCTGGGCCGGCGTCACCGTGGAAGAAAGTGGGGCACCTGCTGCATACGCCGTTGGTGGGGCCTTGCTCGCCGGTGCCAATATGCCGCTGGTACCGCATACTACAAACGTAACGAGATTGGGGCGGGGTATTGTCGTGGGCAACAGATCACATGAAGTATGTTGGAACCCTTTGGGACGAAGACGTTTCTTCAGAAGAGAGGTGAACGATCTCATGGAGATTGAAGAAAAAATGGGCGTGCTATTCCGAACGTACGTCGTGCTACCTTTCAATTAGCTTGTCGTTGATGGGGCGGAAACTCCCATTTCACGAATAGGTTTTACACTTACCTTCCACCCTCTCCACCGACCTATCACACTCCAAGAACCTTCGCCATCCTTTCCCAAAAGACCCATTCACATCATGTGTCACATTTTCTACAAAGCTCCAAACACGATTGCCAGCGACGAGATTGAGGCGTCATACGGGGGATGTTCGACGGCAAGACCAACGACGGGTACTACGAGCTCGGCCTCATCTCCGCCACAACTCATCCGGAGGTGATACGTCATGGTCGCGAGCAAAGAAGCGGCAATGAGAGACGTCATGAAGGATACCGCGAAGCATCCAAGTGACCGTGAGGAAGGTGTCACAAAGTTGACGTGAGGACCATGGTGCGCGGTTAGCGACAGAGGCCGCCGAAAGCTGAGAAGGCTGCAGAATGAGTGTGAACACGGGACAAATGAATGAATGTGGTAGATCGTAATGTTGTATGATGTATACATATTTGCTGGGGGACTGTGTGCACTATGTACAGTGGATTGTTGGTACATGTACTTTTTTCCCACCGTGCGAGGTGGGGTCTTGAGATGACAGGCGCATTGCATATCAGGCGTGTACATCACTCGCATCTTCGCCATCAGCAGCGTGAGTCATCTATGCGTGGTCGGGTTTAGTGAACGTTTTCTTCGAAAAGGCAGGTGACGCACAGTATTTCTTCTCGATCTCCTTCACCGTGAACCCGAGCGTATCCTGTACAACGCCGAGTGCAGCTCTGTTTGACTTTCTTACATGAAGTGAGACGTATGAGGCCCGATACATAGCAGTAGCCATCTGCTTCCTCTATAAGGTCCGAGTGAGCAGGATCTATAGAAGCGATAGAGGATGCACGCACGGGATTGTATCATAAGCCTCTTCGCCAAACCCAGCCGGCGGTACGACCTCAACAAACACGAGATAGATGTAACGTGTCCATGTGCTTACATCGCCGTCCGCAACCCCAACGTCTTCCTCCCTGAGTATGACAGTCAGATGAGGCGTTTCGCCACACGAGGCAATACTCACATTCTTTGCCAAGATGTAGCCGACGATCCTTCCCTGGTCTTCAGCGACGTACGTGCAGATGAGCTGAGGCCAGCCTCAGAGCGTGGTACAGTCTTGTCCTCTAAGTGTAATGAGGGGTCCTGACCTCTGAAGATGTGGCGGAAGGACTCACAGTAACTTCCTACTTACAGTGTACTTCATCGGCATTAGTGTTATTTGTCTCCGGCAAAATTCTGCAGGTTGCACTAGCCTGCATACCCGCGAGGTCTTCTACCTAGCATCGTTTCAATGTACTATATGCTTCCTTTCTTGACTAGGACGCACGCAACCGTAGCTGCACGGATATTCATGGCAGGGACGAGGTGGTGGAGGGAGGTACAAACCTGTTAAGCGCGTCTTATGCCACGTCTTCCATGATCAGAGCGTATAGGCAGCGGGCACATCGTGAATTCATTGCAGAGATACAAAACGATATGGGGGTGGTTCAAAGTGCTACGCAACTGCGATACAATCTGGATATGATACAGTACTGATTACAAATACTTATGGTGTAAAATGTACATAGTGAAGTGAGCGGAGGGCCGATATGTCCTTCCTAGCGTACGCATCGGCCGTATCCACATTGAGAGAGAGATAATTTGTAGGAATCCATGCAATCTAATGACGATGATATGCAACCACGCCTAGTGTCCTTGTTGGTCTACGTCGCGTCGATGATGGTGTGTACGGAGGGGCCTGGGCCCTCGCCGTTCATTGGCCTGTCCACGCCCAAAGAATGAGCTCGCGTACTGCTCCGCGGCGTTGAAACGTCGTCCGCAGGCTGCGCTTCACACTCCGACCTGTCTGCCGTCCCACGTCTGGATTTTGGGAGGCAAAGGCCAGAGTGTACCGCATCTTGGAGCTCTCGTGTGGGTTGGAGAGAGCCGGGGATCGGCTGCTATGTATCTTCGGTGTGTATTTGGTCCAAGAGGATGAGGAGTCGGTGCGCCCTGAGGGGTTCTGCATGATTCTGGTAGGAGTCTAAGAGTCGACAAGAACAGGGTAGCCGTTTCGCCATGTGGCCATTTTTGGCGTGTTGTTTATTACTTCGACCGTCGTCTTCAATGATTGGCATGTGGACTTAAGATGACGACCGTCCCCCGTTCGTCATCATTGCAATCTGGGCGCCATAGGGTTGCGATGGACTGAGGGCACGACGACCTGTTGATCTCGACGAGGCGACAGTTGACCATTTGATCCTGAGGCAGAACCTGCTCCTCTACCGTGCCCAATCTCAGCGTATATGAGGTCGGGAGTAATAACGCCCGCGGTTCTGGCTGCCACTGCGGTATCGGCCGTAGTGTCTGAAGAAAGCTTGTACCCTGTAGAATGGTTGGTGCCTGCACTCCTATTCGACGCTGCCTCGCTCGGTGCGGGCGAGGTCGAGGCTTCCACTATTGGCTGGTGGCCGAAGCCGCGACTCCGCCGCGATGGGCCCGGAAGAGGAGTCGGAGACACAGGTGGCATGTGCCCTGGGCTCCCTCTGGATACAGGCATATTCGCTCGTTTCCCGGCTCATGAGGAACTCGCGAGACACATAATGGACTGGGGTGGGCGATATAGTCGACCGGGATATGTTGTTGAGTCGCTCGAATAGCGAATCCTCCAGGAGCACCGTTAGTGTAAAACAACCGGAACCACATCCATCTCTTCGTCTTCATCTGGCTCATCGTCTCCGTCGTCCACAACGTCCAGATGGGTCATATACACGCCCCTATACGTGTCTTCGGTTTCATACTCGTATTCCGTACCACTTTGTTGGGCGGTGTCGTCCGTGATGGCAGTGTATAGATCCTTTAGGAAGTTCCGTAAGTCGGAAACACCTTTTCCCGAATACACACAGAAGCTTGCGCGCTGCGTTGTATTGAACTCCTGCATGCCGACAAATTTTAGATTTAGCTAGAAGGTAATAGGGTGAGACATACCGATGGTGGATCACGACAGAACTGTTGTAGTTTCGCTGCGATCTGAAGGCCGGAATTCCGGTAAGGCTGAGGTGGGTAAGCTTTGGCAGCTTCTGTAGGAGGAAGTGCACAGCCAAGACGGATATTTGGTCGCAGTAGGACAAGTGTAATCCTTTCAAGGGTCGAGTGCCGTTTCGCACAAGCGCGTATATAGCCTGGTCCGTGAGATTGCTCACAACGAACAAGTCCGATACGTCGAAGCTTTGGCAACGCCGCCAACTCGAACACGACATGTTAACTGTCTGTGAGTTGTGTGCAGTCTGACAAAGCGTACGTTATATATCGGACATTTGGAAAAGAACCTTTGTGACTTACTCGCGAGATCGATATACCTGAGTCTGGTGCAGGAACGCGCTAGGTAGGGTTTTGATGCAGCGGGGTCGGTGATGCAGCTCGCATGACCCAGATGCAAGTAATGGAGGTTCTTACCTAGAGTGCAGATGGACTCGACAGCGTTGTGTCTGTTTATATGCGTGCACTTGGCGAGTACGAGGTTCCGAATTTTGGGAGCAATGGATATTATCCCCTCTATGGCTTCATCCGTGATTGCGGAACATGCTGTCAAAATCGCGCAGACGTAGATATTGGTCAAAACGACGCCCATTATCAGGGCTATACGCAAAGGGGGTTGTCTGTCGAATTAGGGAGGCAGCGGATGTAGGGAAAGGGTTTCGGACCATCGATAACAACTTCATTCCTCGGCGGTGGTGGGGAAGGCGGAGTCCCCCTCTGTGAGTTCGGAAGCACGAGCGAATGGGTACCAAGCGCATCTCGCGCATGGCTTGGTGGAAAAGGGTCCATAGTGTCGCGAACAGATACGTCCTGTGATTTTTCGCTTGCAATGGGTGAGGTCGATCTCGAGCAACAGAGGGGACATCGACCGTTCGCCAATTGCCGAAACAGCCTCTGTCCGTGATCTGCTCGAGCCCGCCGCCACAGCTTGACTCTCCGAAGAAGAGGGCAGTTGGCCGCGGAGAGCAAGAATGGCTTGATCTGTCAACTTCTTTGCAGCCACCGAGATTGAGCTCCCTGTTAAACGCTTGGTGGATGAGGCAAGTGCGACAAATAGCTCTGTCGTGTCGTTTCTGCGACCCCCGTTTGTGAGGTCTAACGCAACAAGGTTCGGACAACAGGGCAGAACCCTAGCGAGGGCGCCGTCCGTGATGTTACTACAGTTGAGCAGAGTCAATCGCTCGAGTCTTACCGCATTGCGCAAGCCGGGCGAAAAAAGAGAGTCTGTGAGGGTCCCTCCCTCCCGAGATACGAGAAGTTGAGGCGTCGTATGAAGCGGGCGTAAGAGGTCCAAAGTTTGTCCCCGCGGGATGAATACGCCATCATCATCTTCACCAGCGTCGAAGAGGCTTCGGTGAAGTTTGGGCCTGTGCCACACAACACTCCACCGAAAACATTCGCACCAGGTTCGGGAGACCAGCATGCTATGGTAGATAGGTCTCCGTGGGGAGTGGAGGGTGAGGTTTAAGGACGTGTATCAAAATCTCTGTGGGGAGCCGCATAGCGTAGGAGAGGTTTGGTGTTGAAGCGTTGGACGACGGCAAAGGTTAAGGGTTTGGGCAAAAGAGACGAGCTCGCGACCACTGGGCAGGAAAGAAAGCGGCGACAGTTCGGCCTGAAGCGAAGAAGGCGGATTTGTTGAAGTCCTCGTCATCGTCGATCGCCGAGAGATGGAGGTGTTTAGATAAACAGCAGGCGATTGTCGTTTTGTACACCTTGTGTCGGGTGCGTGACTCGCCGAAGAGGATGCCTTCACTCGTTTGTCGACAACATGAGGGCGGCACGTGGGACGAGAGATACGGAAAGGAGAGAGAGGTCGCTCGCTTACGTTCAGCGCTCACTTTGGAAATGGATCACAGTGGCCATTCTGAGGGAAAGGAGGACGAAGAAAGTCTGTCGACATTTAGTTGTCACGCAGCTCCGTCCTCGCCTGACGTCCCCACGCAGACCCAAAATGGAAGAGTTTGATACCCGGAGTGCGACGGCGGGGGCCACGATCCTTCTTGAAAGAACTCTTTCTTTACCACCAGTCCATTCCAAAAACACATGCCCTAAAAGACACTCTTTAAGACTAAACTCAATACCATTCACCAACCTACCCAGCCACCCCCCACCTTCTTCATCTATGCCTACACCCATCTGCCCCGCCTCGCATCACCCTTTTGAGGAGGTCGCCCCATCGCCAAGGCAGAATTACCTGAACCTGGACCCGAGCATTTTGTGTGCTGCACGCCGGGAGATATGGCAGAGCGTTTCGCAACAGGCAAACCGCCCGCCTCAGACTACGCAGTCGTCAATACGCATGAGGAAATTCCGTGCCATGCTCGATGGGGGTTCGCTGGATAGCGACGCATGTTTGGAACTCCGGGCTGGACAAGTTCTGGAAGGGGCTAATGACCGGTCAAAGAGTCCGTGAAACGACTCGCACTGCGCGATCTCGTACGCTTGTTTTCGTCCTATCTACCGAGCACAATACCTTTCTCACATCTCTGCAGGTCAAGGTGCTCCAGGCCGGCTGGATACGCGACGGCACACATGGCCAAAGGGCCAAGTTGCCCCAGAGCCAGATGACGAGCTAAAGGCTGACGAGACTCCTTTGTCGCCTACTACCACCGATGCCTCTCGCCTCGCCACTCCCAACACGCCTGGAACACCTGTACAGGAGGAAGTCAGGAATGTTTTCGAGGCTATTTTGCGATCGGCAGGGCTGGGCCGAGCAGATGACGTCGACCACTTCCCGTAATTACCAAACTCTCATGATTGTCGCAGAGAGCTTCGGCCATACCCACCACAGAGATCCTCGCCCGGGACGCACCTTGTCCTCGTGTTTTTGCCCAAGTTCAGGATTCAGTCATCAGCAATGCCAGTATATAGTGTACGACTCAATGCACCGTTCATGGTCAGAAACGATGAGACATTTGCTCTGGAGTGTTAGTAATACGCGGCGCTTCACTTCAGGCGCGATTTCGGTTCTTCTTGTCGTCAATGATGCTCACTGCCCTGTGTTCACAAGAGATCTGAATATCCCCACACCGAATCCTGTCTTGCCATCAAACTCACCCTAAGCTTCATGCGCACGGTGTGAATATGCTATTGCGCGATGTGTCTATGGAATGGCACACAGCATACCCCTGCTAGTTATAAGACTCGGCTAGGAGGACGCGAAGTTCTCATAGTCTCTTCGTCTCGACGTATCTGGCTGGGAGAGTAAACTTCGCTCGTCGCCCGCCCGTACAGTAATACATTAGTGAGCACCTAGTTCATATTTATAACTCTCAGGAGGGTGTCTGATGCACTTCCATAACCAGTGAGACCTTAGGATTGCCAGGCGGAAGGCACTGGACGTCCCACCTTTCTGTTGGCGGCAGCCCTTACAGGCGTCGTTGCAGAGCAGCAGGTTCTCAGCCCCTCATATTATACGGTGAAAAACACGACGAACGAATTTCCATACCATCGTTTCAACCATACTGTCAAAAGAGTAGCCGTTGTTGGCGCAGGTACGCATTCGATTCGGTTGATTTACAACTATCTCTAACCGGGCGTACGAATATAGGGGCGAGGCCCGCGGGGTCTTCAGGCGGCTCGTTCTCTTGTGGAACTACAATTTCACTGTTCGGGATTGTTCGAACGCGCTCCCGGGCCGGGCGGAAACTGGGCATACTCTGATGAGCTTCCTGTCCGCGAATCATACCCGTGAGCAAGGCTGAGGGCTCTTATTTGGCATGCAACATCTAAACAAGGCGTGGGATGCGCAGTGACGAGCCCCTGGACAAGCTGAGCTGGGTACCTGAAACTCCTCCCGACTCATATTGTCTACAAGGAAGGCGACGAAGGACTGACCCTGAGCGAACGATGGCGCGAGCACTGGCTCCCTCGTCCTGTATGGGATAGTCTACACACCAACTCCCCCGCGGTCATCACTGAGTTGAAAGATGTGCCCGTACTTACCTGGCCAGGTATGATAGCTCCAGGCCCTTCCTTCTATGTACTGAACATCAGGCAGCCGTGGGTCATTTCGAACCATGTGATCGTCGGGAAAACATGTTCGTCGCGCGTATGCGTCGATGCACGGTCTCAACTCCAACGACCAGCCATCGGATGTCCTCGCCTATTCAACTCGTGTCGAACGCGTCGAGAAGGCTGAGGACGGATCCCACTGGACCCTCACTCTATACGTCACCTCAAGCGTCTCGAGAGAGAGCCACAGAATCAACACGACTTGGTGGACAGAGGACTTCGATGCTATCGTTGTCGCAACAGGCCCCTACGACGCGCCGCACGTACCAGAAATCAATGGGCTCTTGGAATGGAGCAAGGTCAAATCTGTCGAGGATCCCTCAAGGTGGAGCGTATACCATTTTGTCGAGAGTGTATAGGAAGCCGAAACAGGTATACTGGGAAGGTAAGTTTGTAGCCCGATGGTTGTGATCATAAACTAATATGTGGAGTAGACTGTTTTAGTCGTCGGCGTTGGCACTTCTGGCTCTGAAATCGCGCGGGATATTGCACCTTATGCTAAGAAGCTCTACGCTAGTCACAAGGTACGTAAGAAGGCTCTCTCTCTCTACAAACGTAGTCTCTAACCCACTCTGAAACGATAGCCTTACGACTGGGACAAACTTCACCCCTTCCAGCGACGCTCTCGCACGTTTCCGCCGTTTCCCCTCCAGCACGGAGTTCATTGGCGAAATCGGATCCCTCGGAAAGCTGTCCAACTTCGACGAGGGTATCGCAGGCGGTAAAATCTAACCTCAAAAACGGGACCGTTCTTCAGGGCGTCGATGAGATTATTCTTGCCACCGGATACAAGCGATCGAGTGCTTTCCTTCATCATGTCTTCAATAGGTGAGCTATCTTCTTATCGGCCGATCATAAACTGAATACATTCTAGTACGATCCCTTCTGGGCCCTGACGCTCCTCCGCCCGACGTCTTTGATGGCGCTCGCTTGAGGAACGTCCACTGGACTGGTCATTATATTTTCCGACCCCACGCTGGCATTCACGAACGGTAAGCCACTTCCTCCTTACACTCTCTTACGTAATGTGATACCAACCTGCGACCCTTAGTTCGTCCATGGACTATCGGCCCATACCAGTCGTACGCCCTTGCGAAGGTTTGGGAAGGAACAGCTCGTCTTCCCAATCAAGCAGAAATGTGGCGTCAGTACAACGCGACCAGATGGAGCAATTTCAGAGGTCTGTTTGGAACCAGCGGTGCTCAAGGTATGCTCTCGTGAGTATAATACAGTGTTGAGTGACTAATCAAACAACGCTTGCAGCCATCCATCGCCAAAACCCATAGTGTACGTCACCTGGCTGAACAACGAGTCATTGGAACACGGCGGACCGCTGGTCGATAACTGGCCTGTCGAGTACGCAAACACAAATTATTCTTCAATAGTCAATGTCTGACCTCATACTGCGCAGGAATCGCGAGATCTTCTCTTACTACGCGAACAAGGAGTGGGAATTCGTACGTCCATCTGTAGGCTTCTCCATCGGATCTAGACTGATACTCTTCTAGGATTATATTCATACCACCAACTTCACACCGATTTGATGAGCTACCGGCTGACCGGTGGTCGGAGTACGACGCCCTCGCTATTGCAACTGAAGAAGATACCTTCTGGTGATTGTGAAGGGAGTCTTCATGTAGGGTTTTGTAAGCATAGTGTGTCTGTCGCAATGCCCGCTTCGTGTATCGAGCTTCTGCGTTTTAATCTGACAAATACCGTCTTGTCGATGGAAGGCATTCACGGGATTGCGTGATTTGTAGACGGGCCCGCACGCAACGATCTTCTGGCTACGCGCGACAAGGTTTGTAATCGCTAGTAAATTACACGAAATAGTGCCCTATGAAAATGATCAAAGTTTCTGTTCGACGTCTTTGAATAGCCAGGTCGTAACCTTGCACAATTTGTACGTTCGAAAGAAGTGTGACCCCGAGAAAAGCTTTGACTTGCTCTTGTTGCCGAAAAATATATTGGCATTTGGTCGTGACGTCCAGCTGTAGCAAGAGCCAGTTTACCGTGATGGTGGGGAAACCTATCTCAGGTATCTCATAAGTATAGTTACTACAGTCCACAGAATTGTTGCTCACCAGGATAACACCATCTCCGCGGACAAAGAGCATGTCCATTTTTGCGCTTCGCCATCTGCTCAGACTTTCAATACGAGGGGTAGATGGGAGGGTCCACGGCACTGACATTTCACGGTATGTTCGGCGGAGCCTTCTAGCTTGGTCTACAATGAGGATCGTCTCTCTTCGACGTCGCTCAGAAATGAGGTTCATATGCCCGTCATACGCCTAAGAAATCCGTAGTGAAGATTAGCACAATGGCGAACTGGCGCGTGCCTCTTACGTGGAGAATGCCGGTCAGCTCACGATCTCCTCGCAGTTTCACAAAGACGCGCTCACTCAGGGAGAGTCTGATCAAGTCGAAGGGCTCCTGGATGGCGGACGAGGTGTCCATGGTCGAGGTTGTGGTCGCGTACCCGAACGCGGGTTGCAGCAGGCTGAGGGCGTTTGCACGTGCACCACGTGGCTCCAGGTCATTCTCCGCGCGAACCTGACGCCGACCCGTTGTCCTCTCATACAGCGACCACCATGCCGGTACGTTTCATGTCTGCAGCTGTATATGCCAGATTACTCACTGCAACGTAGAAAAAACACTATTGCGACTACTGTGATGTCTTCCTGACTCATGACTCAGCTTCAGGTGAGTCCCATACCTCGCCTTCCAACAACGACCTGGTGCTCATTGAAGCTCTTTAGTCCGCAAAGCTCACAATAGTGGCAGGAATCACCTCGCTAACGTACGGGACTACTATGCTTGTGAGTCCTGCTACTCATCCTCCGCATAACCTCTAATTCCCTGTCTAGCCCTAGGACACGACAAGGCTCAAAGTATCATTGACCAAATTACTGCCGCGTATGAGACAAGTGGTGGACCTCCTCCTGGTGGCTTCGGATTCGGACCGCAGCATCTCGGACCTCCTCAACGGCGCCATTTGGCGGCCCACCAATGGGCTTCCCGCCACCGCCATTCGGAGGTGTGTTTACCTTTGCATAAAAGTTAACGCTGCCATACTCATATAGTGCACTTGCATAGGTGCTCGCCCTCTCCGTTCCCGCCAGGTATGCCTCCTCCTGGTATGATGCCGCCAGGTGGCCCTCCTTTCCCTCCCGGCATGGGACCACCTCCACAGGCATGTCGGGCTTCCCGCCTAATGGTGTGTTAACACATAACTGTCACTACCATCGCAAGGCTGACTTGACTTTCTTCGTAGGTATGCCACACCTTTTCCCTCCTATGGGCGCTGGCGGTCCTCCTGGCTCTCGGCTCCGGGTGGTCCTCCGTTCCCTCCTAATGGTAACTTTCCGCCTCCGGGGCAACAAGGACCGCCTCCTGGTCAAGCAACGCTGCAGGACCGGGTGGCATACATCCTGACAGACTCAGGATGATGGGAGGCGACGGTCCTCTCGGTAGGTAGATCGTTGTCCATTTTGCTGTTCGGTATGCCAGCGCTATCACTCTTGTTCGTGTCTGTATATATGCCCCTCGCTGTCGGTCCTGTAGTTT
The DNA here is from genome assembly GCA_035772785.1 of Phlebiopsis flavidoalba. NCBI lineage: Eukaryota > Fungi > Basidiomycota > Agaricomycetes > Polyporales > Phanerochaetaceae > Phlebiopsis > Phlebiopsis flavidoalba. Next base: position 393,504 of record JAOCPU010000013.1, on the reverse strand, counting down.
GTTCTCCTATAAAAAAAAATGGATTGTTCAATGCACCACCACGTATGCGCCTCTGGGATACAGGCCGACTTTTCAATTCATCGAGCAAGACTGTTCCCAGCCTTGGCCAACGTAGGATACGTTTCGAGCGCGATATTGGACAAATAATACGGTAGTTACCTGTCCAACGACTTATCATACCTGTTCACAATATCTCATAAATACTCATGAATTCTCACAATCTTCCACAGTGGCGCACAAATGTCCACAACTTACCACAAGCTGTCATGAACACCCATTATGGCAGGTTGTGAGACTCTATGATGTGATGTGGTATATTAGAGGCTTACTATAATGAATCGGGGTCTCGCAAGTCACCCACAATCAGTATTATAATGCGGCTCTCTGATAAGTATCTGGTGTACTGACTTGTTCTGAGTAATAAGTATTGCTACGGGGAGCTCCAAACATGACATCTGTCAATGTTTGCTATAGCATAATGCATCAGACTGAAGTGCTGTATAATCTCAACGCGTGGTGTTGGCTGTCATTACTTGCGGTCAAAATCAGGTTATCTCAATACTTACTTGTCAGTTACCCAAGCTTACCGGATAAGTCCGGGTGTTAGTTTCTCTCTGTTGACCAAAGCCACGCAGTGCCGATTAGAGAAATCGTAGTTGTGAGTCTCTGTGGAGAATTATGGTCAGGGACCACAGTGCATACTAGTGAGCGGTTGTGCACAGTTGTGGAATGTCATGGCGCATCATGATAACCTGTGATAAGTCATGAGATATTGTGACATGTCGTGGATCATTGTGGAATTTTTGTGAAGCGCCCATAAATACAAACGCATTTTCGATTTTTGTCCAAGAACAGCCTTCATAGATACGGGCCCGATCGATTACCTCATTTGGGACGCGCGTGAAGATGGCTCAGTAACGACCACTGACTCGGAAAAAAATCTGGGATGCTATCTCAGCTCTCAGTCCTTCTAACGATCCTCACGAATACCTTTGTCTAGATACACGACTATGGCAGCCAAGACGAGAGTCCGCCGCTGTGACCCTTCCTCCATCTCCTTCACAGAGTCCGAAGATCCAGAAGAAGTCGCCGACCCGGAGACTCTGGACGCGCTGCAGGATGCTAGGACGCTATTTCACAAGCTACAACCTGTAGAAACTAGCCTTTCCTACTGAGACCGTGTACGGGCTTGGTGCGCTTGCCCTCAATGCTACTGCAGCAGCGACCATCTTCTCCACGAAAGGACGACCGCCAGACAACCCGCTCATCGTTCACGTCTCTCCAAGAAGATGCTATCGCGCATCCTTCCCCCTCATACAAAACCCCGCTCTCGCGAACTTATGAAGCTCTCATTCGAACACTTCTGGCTTCTGCTGGTCCCCTGACTCATACTGTTTTCCCTACGGACAGCAGCATCGTCCCGCCTATCATCACGGGGCGGGCCGCCCTGCTTCCTTTATGTCGCCATCCGGAAATGCCTGTCGCATCCTGTTGCACGCGCTCTGATAGCCACGCTTGTCTGCGTCTGTCGTACGCACCCATTGATGCAGGCTCCGAGTGCAGAACTCGTCTCGTCTGGCAAGCCAAGCCCGAAAACGCGTGCACGAGCATGTCCTCAAAAGACCTAGACTGCACGGCAAGATTGAACCTTTATTCCTTGATGGCATGGTGTCATGTGGTGTGGGGTTGGAGAGTACTGTTGTTTGGATGCGTCTTCAAGAAGATGGGCGCTGTGCGTGTGCTGCGGCCGCCAAGGTGAGGCGTGTGGACAGTTGAAGACATCGAGAACGCCTGAAAGAGGAGCTGTAATGTGAGAACGATCCTTGCGATCATACCACGCGTTCTCCGTGTAGTACACCGCGAGAGATTTATCGTGACGAAGCTATGGAACAAGCACCAACAACCCCCGCATGAATGTATCGCACTACTCAACCTGCGGTACCCGTACTGCTTTACACTTAACATTGCATAATACCTCCTCCGAGGGCCGGCTCCGGCAGCTGTTTGCCTCTCGTCCTGAGGACTTCTTTTGCGTCCCTGAAAAGCCAGGTTCCCCATGTACGACAGCTTGAAGGTTGGACTACTCACGCCGATTCTGCCCACTGCGCCAGCTCCTATCGCACACGTCCCTCATCTGACGCCCCCGGGATGTTGAATGGCGCAGCTATGCACTGGGTCCGGTGGCAAATCCGGCGGTTACTACGCTCAGCTCAGCTTATTCGACAGCCTCCTCACAGTGGCAGAGAGCGAGAGGGAGCCCACATTATACTCATAGAAGAAGTTTGTAGAAGAGACGGGGGTTCAAGATGGCCTCGCCGTGATGAACAGAGTAAAGAAAGCTGCAGGGGGTCGGTCTGGCTTGAACGGACTACGTAATAATTTGCTACCTGTCTTGTGAAGTTGTTCTGGGGTTTAGAGAGCTCCGGCCATGTACGTCACTATGCTAGTATATTACATATCGATTTGGCCTTACTACCTATGCGCAGCAGATGCCACTGGGAGTGAAAATCCGATTTCCTTGGCTCACCGTGGGTATAATGGCTTTGCTTCGTTAGAGCGCGGCTCGGCGACTCTCGATACGTATTCCTGATGTATTTCTGTGGGTCCACCCTTCGTGTTGAGTCGAGCCAACAGTTACGAGTTTGTAGTAATGAAACGACGTCGCTTTCAGGCTACTGGGCTTATCTCGATGAGCGAACACAAATCGTCACGACCAGTGCCCTCATAGCTCTCGATGCGCCGCTGGAGGAGTGTGGGACAGGTGATCCTCTACACACCACATCGTACTGTCCAATGCCAGAGATTCGATCGCAATATGCTCATAATTATTGTCTAGTGGGTCGATCTCTGGGGTCGTCTCCTACCCCTCTCCACAGAGAAATCGTAAAAGTTATTCCATCCTCACTCATGTTTAACGTTGCATCCTGATACATGATGCCGCCTTACGTCTGCGAGGAGGATCAAAAATACAAAGCTGTGTGAAATGTCGGCCTTCCGGCCTACACCTTCATCGATTTCGGCCGCATCACCCTATGAGGTGTGTGGGGGGGTGCAAAAAAAACACTAAACGTGAATAGTCCACAGTGCATGTTATACACCTCTAATACAAAAATCTCTGTGGCGGAGTAGATTTTGCCTCTATGGTATACACTCACTCCTAAAAAGCGGTGGAAGTTCAGTGGCCATCGTAATGGTTCTTCACGTCGTGCTTCCGGAATAAATCGGTGGCTGAAGATGAAAATTTTTACGATGGCAAAAAGAAAAAATACAAATATATCTATTATCCGTCTTCGATTCATTGCCGTCTGATTTTGACCGGCACTGTGGTCGGTCTTTAGGCAGAGTCTCTGAGAACTCTAACTTGACATTCTATTGTCCCTGGTGGTGCAGAGAGGACTGCGAGTCCCATTGTGTGCATAGCCCTACACGCGCACTGGCCGTTGAGGGATCTCTTAGACAATTTCAAAACCGTTCGCCAGGGGGATCACGATAAAAACCAACAAAACATTTTTTTTTTTGTGGTCCTGGCCCTGAGTGAACGAGCGAGGTGTACGCCTTTTCATTTTTGTCGGAAGTGGCGAGTGTTCACCCGATGTACACTTCCTAACAACTTGGCCGTCGTCCGTCTCATGATTGTTCGAGAATTGACGTCTTCTTTGGCTCAACCGCGCCTCGGAGACGCGCCCCTCCGAAGTTCGGCCCTGACTGTTTATGTAAATGCTAAATCATAAAGAACATCACCGACGGAGACTATAGCGAAAGCTCCGTCCAACCTTCACAGTGGGTCTCCCCACAAGGATGTACCGATATCCTCCAAACCCTGTCTCACTACATCTTAAATGTCTGGGCCTTATATATCATCAGATCCCATCGACGCCGTGCCACGTCCACAGTGAGTAGTCGTCTAGCATCACAATGTTCTGCCTAACTGAATGTCCATTCTCGCAGCTCGACCACTGGACCCTTACTCTCATTGTACCCTAGCGCCGGCCTCCACACACGGGGCGTCACTCCGCTACGGCAGGCTATCTATCAACCCACTCCCTCGGTAAAGCGATTTGGGCGACCGGGACCACATCTAACTTTGTCCCATCTTCCCTGTCCCAACAACCGCAGACCTTCCCCTCAAACGAGTTGGACATTGCCCCGCGTCCCAGAGACTTTTTCCGCCGCCTTGGGGGCGGGGATCCCATCGCTCAGACATGAAACAGTTTCTCATGCCGTCGAAGCTCGTCATCACGGTGCCATATTCCTCGCTGGCCTCACTAACTCCTGCAGATCGCTCTCTTTTATCTCATTCCGCAGACGTGCTCAAGAATATCATCGCCCGTAGCGCATGGACGACCATCAGCAGACAAGTCAGACTGTATTCGGCGTGTGTGGTCTTATCAACGCTGGAAATAAATCCAGCCTTCCCTGAGTACATCAGGAGGCTTGCTGCGAAACTGGCCTAAGGTTTTGTCCAGCATTGACGGCAACGCGGCTCAGTTTCCCCCAAGCGTTACACAAATTTTCACTCCTCGCGAAGACCTTCCATCTGGATCTCCGAGAGGCCACCAAAGAAGATGATCGAGGAAGAACTGACGAGAGGATAAAGATCGTCCATAGAAATCCCTCAGGTGCGTTTACTTATTCCAAGACTCTGCCAACGGTCCGATTACCCACATCCCTCAACAATAACGCGACCAAACAAGAAGCCCGAGGGCCCTTGAGACGCGTTTGGGCGACTCTGGACAAACGTGAAGATCGACGGCATGACACAGTATGTAATCCCACGACTTCTCGGTGCACGTCTCGTCGCGTCGTTACCCCTGTCGCCTTCTACGACGCCGACAGAAACCTCGTCCTTAATTCCATCGTGCGTCTCCCCCTCCCTGCCCCCACCATTACTTTCTGAGGAGATGCTCGCACTGGTTGGCCACCGTCGGCGTCTGCTCGAAGCCCTGCTCACAATCGATGCCACTGCTCCACCCGCGAGCGAGCGTCGTGTCTATTGATTCGCCTCTCGCGATACCACTGTTACTCCCGCGGTGGTCTCCCACTCAGCGCCTTACAGAGCTCATACGGGCGCACGAGACGACAGCTCTTGGCTGCCCAGATAGCTCGGATGGCGCGTGGATGCTCTCTCCTACTTATGCGAGTCCAGTACCCTCCCTCGCCCCCCTCCTAGCGTTGAGGTCTCGTCTGAGCCCAAATAACAGCTTGCACTCACGTCGTCTCTCTCTCCTCTGCCAAATTCGTCAACAACTCGCCTTCACTACCAGCACACATGACGCGTCTTTTGGAAGTGCTGGCTCCCGGGCTCTTCGTCATATCAGGTATGTACTCTCATAGGTCTATGTGTTACCGAGTCCTAAAACTCTGAGCCAAGACTTTCAATCGCTCGATGCAACCGCACATCCCCCTCGAATTAACGCGTGCGACAACACTCCTCCTTTGCAAACAGCTCACTTGGACTCGACGGGACCGATGTTCTTTCGGCCCTGTGATTCCTAATATCAGCACTGTCCGCTCTGGACCGCCAGACTCCGAGCCTTCCTCGAGCGGAACGACCCCAATGCAGCTCTACTGCATGGGCAACATCTACAATTTTGCTCCACTCGGCGCCACTGCCAATCCATCATCGAATACCTCGTTCCAGCACCCGAGTCCATAGCCCGAAGACCTCATGGCATCGTATTTCGACTTCTCTCAGTTTGCGGCAGCTCACAAGCGGTGCCTTTGAGGGATCCTCGTAAACGACTACGCATTGACACTTTCCTATAGACTCCACCAAGCTCGGTCCTCGCTATATCTTCATGTCTAGCCTTCGTTGTATTATATGGTTGTTTTAATTGTCGCCTTTTATCCCCTGCTATGCTCTCGTTCTCTTGTATGTCTGTAACTCTACTATGTATATCATATATTTATATCGTCGCCGTATCTTCTCGTTATTACGCATCATCCAATAGACAGATGTTGACTCCCGACGCGACTGCTCTGGTACGCGACTTTACATGGGCGTCTGTATCATCATGATTTTCTCGTTAGCGCCTAAAGAATAATAACCAATTTCTTCCCCCTTCGTGTCACCAGTCCGCTCCCTTTCCTCGAACAATTAGTCCCGACGACATGCCGACCAAGAGGAAGGATATGACTATAGATGATCTTCATGCGTATGCAGGAAGCCCGGGCCTTTTCATGCGCAAAGACGCAGGCAGACCTATCCCGCTGCAGACGACTCAGGACTCCGATAGTGTATGTTGGGAACTTTCAGACTACGACCCGGTGGGATTGTTGGACAGGACAGCGAAAGAGTCTGAGCAGAGAAGCAAGAGGGGCTTGATGAAGTAGCATCTCATAGCGGTGGTAGTGAAGATAAGAGTGAAGATGAGGAGGATGAGGGGTCACTCTGGGTTCTGCAGATGGTTCCAGCGAGGAAGAAGAGCATCAACTCACAAACCTCCCTTCACACGACCAACACGATGACCGCTTTCTCTTTTCTCACGGATATCAATTAAAACCGAGAACTGCCCTCTATCTATACCACCAAAACCTCTCTCGCAGCTTCTTAGTTTCGAGCCTGCCAACGTCCTTTGCTGCTATGGGTATCTCGCTCCGCGCTGCTCGCTGGCACCTCTTCCAAGATGTCCATTCGGACGCCCACAGAAATTCAGTCCACTTTGTATACCACCTCTACTACAAGGCGAGTCTTATGTTGTAAATCTCATGCTTTTATTTGACGGCTGTTTTTTTTTTTGATACTAAGGTAGGGACTTAGCATAGGCAACGCAAAGACGGGTTTTCAGGAAAAACCATCGCGTTCGCTTTGCGATCATCCAAAGGCTGTCTGTAGACCCCTACGGAATATTCGCTCTAGTTCTCACTCCCACTCGGTATGTCATTCTCATAGTTCCCTCACACAATATTTGCTTACCGGGTGCTCAGCCCTGAGCTTGCCTTCCAGATCTCAGAGCAATTTGCCGTGCTCGGTGCAGCGTTCAACCTTCGGACCGCCGTTGTGGTGCGGAGGCATGGATATCATTGCTCAAGCCATTGAGCTAAGCAATAGACCGCACGATCGTTGTCGCTACTCCGGGTCGTATTGTCGACCTGTTGCTGTGAAAAAGTAATAATGGGGAGTGGGATTTGTCTCGGGTCAAGTTTCCTGGTTCGTAGTCCCACATCTCTACTATTGTTGTTATGTTGAAAAAGCAGTAGGTACTCGATGAAGCAGATCGGCACTGTGCTGACACCTACTTTTGCACCTGAGCTGTCGTATCTTTTCGAAGCCATACCGAAGGAAAGACAAAACTTGTCTCTTTACTGCGACATGGACCCCTTCGATAGAAACGATAGCAGATGCACCGCCCAAACCGGGAAAGCAAAAACCATTTGTTCACAAGATGAAGGAAACGTAAGTAAAGCTGTTGATATCCTCATTTTGCGTACTTAACTCAACTTCACAGTGTTGAGACCGTTTCTACATTGAAACAGTTTATCTATATTCTTGTGCCCTCGCATGTCCGCGAAGCGTACACTATATTACCTTCTTCGTTTCCACCCGAATCCACCCACCATCTTCGCCGTGCACCCCCACGACCACCGAATCCCCCCGCCAAAAAAATCCTCCAAATCGAAATCCTCTAAACCATCCAAGAAGGCCAAAAAGCCTTCGGCCGACCGACGGCGGACGACGAGCCAATTGAGCAACCTCCACCAACAGTCATTTTCTCGTGCGAAACCGCATACTGCGGCATACCTGACGGCACTGCTGCAAACGCTGCGTATCCGCACCACCGCATTGCACTCGCGGCTGACGCAGCGCGAGAGACTTGCAAGTCTTGGTCTCTTTCTCGCGGGAGTTGTCCCCGTCCTGATCAGTACAGATGTCGGCGCGCCGTGGTCTAGACGTTGCGGACGTCGCAATGGTCATAAATTGGGATCTTCCCCTGGCTCCAGAGGAGTATACGCATCGTGTCGGTCGTACAGCGCGTGCGGGGTAAAGGTGGTCTTGCCGTCAGTTTCGTGACAGAGAAGGGGATGAGGAGGTTGACGAGTTGTGAAAAATCGAAGACCGAATTCGTATGTGAATTGCTGCCTTTATTGTATGCCTAAGACGCTGACGTTTCGATTAGGCACCAAACTCGAAGAGATGGAGCTACCTGGCGAGTCAAAGGTGCTTGACCATCTGAACGCCGTATCCACTGCACGACGTCTGGCTGTCAAAATATGGTGCGCATTTTTATGGTCTCTGTAGGCAACACGTACTGAGGTACATATGTCAGGAACTGCATGATTCGGACTTTGGCAAGCGCGAGCAGATTCACAAAATCAAGCGCGCCAAACGAAAGGCAGACGTGCGAGAAACCGTAGTATTTTTACGACCTGTACTAACGCGGCCTCTCCTTGCAAGCAAATCCATGCGTCAAAGCAAGGCGGTTTTCTACGCAGAATACCACTCCATGGATAAGTAAGAAAACCAGATGTATAGGGTTTCTGGCAACCGAGATGTGCTTGTGTAGGCGGCAGTATCGAAGCCCCTCCAGTCAGGCTCTGAGATATAACCCTCGTGTCACGCAAGAGTTGCATACCGGCGCCATCCCTATGATCATCGTTAGCCTCGAGTTTCGACCCGTGTGGTCTTGATGCACTGCCCATATTTCTCTTCAATATGAGAGTGGCGCGCCAAGATGGCTCCCATTCAAGCTCTTCAGCTTACCCACAGAGAACGACTACTTGCTCTTCCCGCTCGGGGCGCTCACTGCATTCTAGGGGACACACCGACGTGAATCTGTGATCTGCGCTCCAAGAAGTGCTATTTAGTGTGAAAAGGTAAGCAAAACCAAGTTCAGATCAATCGTCACGTCGCTACCATGATTGATCAGCCACTGACGCAGAGCCTTCTACAAACTCATGACAAACATGATATGAGGTATAATTATCCTGGTGACGTTCAGCAGGTAAACGTGAGGCGCATATCATCCCACCAAAGTCTAAATCCTCGCTCCTGCGTCCCGGACTTACTCGATTCCTGAATCGCGAAGGATACTCAAGCGTTCTATAGGTGCTGTATAGGCTTCCCGTTTGATTTTAGTACTCACCCCGCACAGATAATCAGTGTACGTTCAGTCTCTTGTTAAGGTTTGATGTTCAAACTTAAACGTACTTCAAGCTTTTATAGATGGACTACCGACGCTCCACGTCTAGTCATCCTTTCCCTCGGCATCGATATTCCGCCAGAAATTATTCATCACATCCTCCATCACCTAGATGTCGCAGCGTTGACTACCAGGAGGTCGGGGTGTGACTATGCATGAGGCAAGCGACAATAAAAATCAAGAGAGCAAGCTGCCCCCGGAGAGCAAAGCTGCACGCTAGTATGTCGACACTGGGCACACGTATTGCGGCAGGGCTCGTCTCTTTGAGACCATCACGGTTAACTCCTACAAGAATGCCCGCCGCCTCCTTTCGTTGACGACCTGAAATCAACATTCTGGCGATCCGACTTCCGTATTGCAGCCCCACGTGCGATGCCTATATCTTGTTCAAGTCGTCTCGGAGCGAAGTTGGACGCATAACATTCTCACATACACCTCTGGAAATTTATTTCCCGTCCCATCGAGTCGATATCCATCTACATGCACGACACAGATGCCAAAGGCTCTCAAAACACAGGAATAAGAGCCTTACACTACGACGTGCCCCGTCCCTTTCCTCCTCTCCACCTTGATTCCTTCACCGGCACGGAGCAGCTGTTCTCCAACCCCAGAGACACCAGCCTCTTCCTGTCATCCATATCCAAGACAGGAGATGTTAACATCTATTTACCCGTAAATGACCAATGGAAGATCTTTTTTGGTGATACTACCAACCTCAACGTTTACTTCGCAGGCCCATGCCCCTATTGAACAAAATCGATATTTCTCTTCGTAATTTCAAGAGAAGATACTGCTCTAGCGCCCCTTAAAAAGGAGAGGAGGAGGGGGGGGGGACTTCTTTCTGGTCAATAGCAAAACGTCTCCAGTGCCGAACGGTGCACGACGGCGACATATCCTTTCTATATCGCAAAATGATGCTATGCAAATGCAGCGTCTTGGTCAGGTTTGTAGCCGCGCTATACATGTAGATGCTCTTTTATGCATCCCGTGGGTAGGCGAGGTTGTTTCCGCCTACGTATCAACTGGACAAGTCACTGACATAGCCAACGTAGTGACGAGGAAGGCCCTAGCCCTACTACGACACGTCTCATTGCAGTGTCAAGGTCTTTCAATCACCTCTCATGATTAACTACGTCAGCTGATTACCCTGCAATTGTAGGTGTTTTAGGCATCCGGCTGCTACGTTTTTAAGACCCTAGAAACACACAAGCGCTCATCCTGGATTCTCGGCATCTCCAAACACTCAACCACGTCCACCGCTTCGTATCGGCTATGTCCGTAGCTTAGGTCATTCTCAAAGTCACTCGGAGTTCGAGTTCATAAGAACAGATGGACCAGATCATAATCCGAAATATATGCGGCACGACGAGGATCGTCATTCTCAGGTGCATAATCGAGTTTGGCACACCGGGTAGGGGCCTGGTTCTCGCTCTCAAACAGGGGAAACCGATCGGCGAGGCAGGAGACCATCCATACGACGCGGAGGCTCGGAGGACGCAAGGAAGAAGACGAGAGCGAATTCTATCATATGTGCAAGAACAGATGCCCAGCATGCACAGCGCAGGAGCGCGCTGCAAGTCAAACTACACAACTATGAGCTGATCAGTATCTAAGTCGAGATCAGGTGAGCCTACCACACATGATATTCAATAGTGGCGTGTATCGCTGATGATCTACGAAGGGGTACAGTACCTGCACGTCTTGAACAAGATAGCTGTCCCCGTGTACGAGCATTATCCACAGCCACAGGGCTGTGATTGCGCAGACCTGTCAGTTGGAGGCTATGTTTATGACCTTGTCACTGTCGATTTGACTCCGAAGACACTGGTGACGGCTGGGCCACTTGTTCGAAGCAGAAGCGTGACTCAAACCTTCGGGAAGCACTTTTTAGTATGTTAGGAGACATGTATGCTATACCTCGGGATACTATGGATGGAACGTGTATAGGGTTTATCCTAGGCTTGTACCAGTCTTCCTGGGGCTCATACCATCGATGCGATGCATTTGGAAGCGACCACGGCGCCCAATATAGCAGATTTCCCTCATAGCATTGCGCATCATCATGACTCTAACGTTCACACTCACTTGCCGTCAAGTCTCACCGTATCGAGTTCCTTTGCAAGGCCAGTGTTTATCATTGGCTATTTCATGAATGGTAGCACTGAACACGGTTTTGACGATCAATAGTGACGAATCTCTTCACAGTCAAATGTATGAAGAGTCTTCTCTCGGATCCTTACGATAGATGGCGCACTGTCATAGTTATATTACAGCTGTGGGGCGGTAAACCTTTCAAGTTGCAATACCACGGGTAGCTCCTCGTTATCGCGTACGTGTATCCTCTTCATTTTCTTCTTTCAAAGTCAGACGCCCTCATCTAGACCTTTGTAGAAAATCCCTGGATCTTGACCAGCAAGGACCGAATTCAGTACCGATGCACGAGCGTCTTTCAGCAATGACGACTTCCGCAACATCTACAGTTGACGGAGAGCTCAAAGAGCTGCAATGTGAACTCATAGGCTGGCTCCTCGATCATTTTCCCAGGCCATGGTCTTTCACTTCTGTCGCGGGTTGACGTCGCAGCTTTGAAACTCTACCATTCCAGGGCGAGTCCCTGGTCGGTAGCTTTCCGCCCGAAATCATCAGCCCGCGTACTTCACGACTTGGCCATCCAAGCGACCACGACCAAAACTCATCGATCCTCATAAACTCTTATTACTCTCCGAGGCGATTTCCCAAAAATCAAAAACCCCCGTACACTGCTCACGCTTGTGTGTTGCCGCACTGGTGCCTCGCGCGCCCTCCTCCGACCTGCGCTTTTCAAACGCGTCCGACTCTACTCGTACAGTGGACGCGCGCCACCTGATCTTACATAATCGCCGATATTTGTTTCTGACAACCTCTGCCCCAAGGACTTCCGCCTTTGCGACACACCTATATCCAGGAGCTATAATCTCATTCCAGGACCTATCCGAGGCTTGCGGAGCTTTGGGTGCACAACATTCTCTTACTATAGCCTCCCGTGTCGCTTCTTTCGTCACCTCGAAGCCGTTCGGATAGTCCACTGGCTTTGAAGGATTCTAGAAGGCCCTTTTTGGTGGATGATGATAAACATCTGTGGCCAGCAGGCCCTTGATGGGCCACTAGATCCGATGTAGGTCTCTATTACAGCGTACCCCTCACCATCTCCTCCTTTGCACCGCTGCGCCTCCCCCTTCCGACTGATCTTTATGGTTTCGGTTCAAGCCCAAGCTGATCAGGTGTTCCTTACTCCCAAGCGGTCTCAGTTATATTCCTTTCATCATATCCAAGATCAGAACAGATCGATATTGACCTGCCCGACAATAGTCACTGGCAAGGCCTTTCCGACAACCATCCCCTTGGGGGCGTCTACTTGCGTGTAAGCCAATGCCCTTCTGCACACAAGACTCGACATTGTCTGCAGATTTGCCGGTACATTAGAGAAAAACATATACCGGCAACGGCCGATTCTCATCACGTCTGGGTCTATCTCTCAGAGACATGACTGGCTGGAAACCCACTTTGGAGCCCTTTGTGAGGTCGTTGATTAACGTCTCCGACGCAAATATCAGGCGACCCCAGTATTGGCTCTCTTTATCTGAGGATAACATGGCGGAGATGCAACGCTATCTTTGAAAACTGTGTTTCGATGATATGCGAATGTTTGTATTGTGCGCTCGAACTGCGCACGTGAGTATATGCGTACTTCATTGACTAGGCATCTATTGAACATACCAATATTCAAAGTTCAGAGGGTCCGGTGCTATCGGGTGTTCTTACGGCGTGAACAAGGAGCTTGATCGTCCATTTCCTGCCTTACTACGTTCATAGTAACATCCTCATTGTCACTGACACTTCTCGCGGATTAGGCATCAAGCTCCAATGTAGCGGTCGAGATCACGTGCTTGAACTCGAGTTCTCAGATCCCCAAACATTGACCAGCGCCCACACCTGGATTTTGAAATATCATCTCGTCAATACTCCTCGACTTACATACAAACGTCTTGGCTTCGACTTCAAGGAGTTGGACCGAGCCTTATTCGGTCTCTTTACCGCACATCCATCATTATTTCGTTCTACAGTCCAGATGAAAAAAGATGTTCCATTATCCCGCCTTCAAACCCCTACCCCCGGAAGCTGAACGAAGGCTGAAGGAAGACAAGTGGTCGCGTCCAGAAGAAGAAGAGGGAAATCGCCGCATACGTACAGAAACAGATGCCTAGATGTATGACGCCGGGGCTCTACAAATTCAACCGTCAGAGTTACTGGCAATGCAAGAGACAGCACCTGGGGGTCTCTGAGATCCATTCCGAAGTGCCCAGGTGTGTATGATACAAGAGCCTCGGATGTCTCAGACATATTCTGAAGTTGTTGTCACTAGACACTAGTTGGCTTGTCCTCTCATGACGGAAGAATGAGATATTGTTACACGTTATGCATACACTTTTAATTTGAAATTACCATTCTACTTCTGCAACGCCTACCGAGAGATCGCCCCTTGCCAATAGGGCCCGCCGACGCCGGGTTCTGGCCCGTAATGAGGTTCCCATCGACGACGACCTTCGCCTAGACCGCACACATCTCAGTATCCGCACGCATACAGCCAGACAAATCGGCACTTACAGCCCAGTCGTCCGCCTTGACGTACTTGCCGCCGAGCTCGCCGAAATGCGCGTCTCGAGCAAGGAACGGGATCTCCTTGACCTTGTCGACGGGCGGTTCTCCTACAGAGTTAGAGAAGCCCGTCGCCTCGCGACCCTTGAAGATCGACATCGCCTGCGCGTCGACTGCACCAACAAGCGCAACTGCACACCCAATCAGCACCCTCAGTATCACAAACAAGATGAGGGGGACTCACGCAGGACCATGGCACACCGCACTCGTGACCTTTGCCCGCCTGGAAGAACGCAGACGCAAGGGCGCACGCGTTCACGGGGTCCGAGGCAGAGCGTCCGCGTCGAGCAACGGGTGCCGTGCCCGCCGACGTAGAACACAGCGTCGTAGTCCGCAGCCGAGACGTCCGCGAGCTTCTTTGCGCCTGCGAGCTTCGCTTTCACGGTCTCGTCGGCGAGGAATTTGACGCTGTCTTCGTCCTTGAACATCTGCGGGGGTACGTGAGGAAAGAGGGGGGAGGAGGAGAGAGGGACGTACCTGGACGGAACCCTCGTCGATGGGTGGGTTGGGTCCTGCGGGCGCCGCGAAGTCGATCTCGGCAATGGGGTGCGAGGACTGTATGAGAGATGAGCATATATCGTCTATCGTCTGAAGGGCTCGATGTACGCACTGTAGTATGGGTGAGCAGCCTCAGGCAGGCAGGTACCCATCCCTTCATATACAATTTAGATATGTTGTGTGTTAACCTTCATAATATATTGTGCTTACGGTTTGCTTTCGGTGAGAGTCTTGTCGGCAGAGGTCAAAACGAAGAGAACACGAGGGGCCATTGTGGGTGCGCGCGTGGAGAGTGTGAAGGTGGTTGGAATGAGGGTTGGATGGAGGAGGGAAGAGTATGACGCATTTTCCAGAGACCATGATGCTTTATATACTCTCACCATCAGAGTGCGCCAAAACGCAATATCGAGCCAACGCCACCCGGATTGGCACTGAGCAAAAATCACGCTGCCGGCTACCGAAGCTCCCCGTCGTCCCCAAGACACGCCGATCTGAATAAGGACTGTCTTACCAAAGGCCTGAGAAACGCAGAGATTATCTCCATCCGTGGGTGAGAAAGTATTGGCGAGAAGGATCTGGAAAAGCCTTGTAGACGACTTGAATCAAACGAAGAGACCTCATACGCAGCGAAAACTGCTCGTTCACTTGCAGCCGCGTACCAGCTACGCGTTACGCGTCGCGTCTTGTCTTACGAAGCAGCGGAAGCGCAGAATATTTTCGCATTGCGCATAGCCGTTGGATAGCCGTGAATTCCCTGGTTTTATTCGGGGCCCAGAAGCAGGGGGGTGTCCACTGCTGCAGAGCGCTGAAATCAACATATCCAGCGCTTTCAATGTCCAGACGCCGGGAAAGCTGCCAGGACCCCGTACTCTAGTCTACTGGAACACTGAGGCTGTGGCCATCTCATATCTTCAGCACACGCAAGACGCATCGGAGAGGTAGATACCAAACTATTAGCGTTGTATAATGACTCTTCAATAGGAGTTTGGTTGAACGGATCGCGAGCAGTGACCTGTCCGTAGCCTCGGGCAGGACCCGAGAAACCAGTGATGCACCACCAGACAGGGAGGTTTGATTATTCAGCGCTTGCAGCAGTGGACCCACCCCTGGGCAGAAGCGAATGTCGCGATTGTGCTGCAGTCAGCCAGCGGGGGAAATTGACAAGGAGCAGTTCTAGACCTCCCGTATTCCGACAATCTCATCTAGGCGCTGAACAGATAATGAAATGATCGCCTAGATAATCGCGTGGCTGAATTAGCCTCAGGGGCCCCTCGATCGAGAGCCCGGACGTAAACGATGGCTCGGCTCTAGATCTGCTACGTGACGCTGTTTCATCCTGACTTCAACACCCTTGAACGACTCCTGACGAATACCTGCCAAACGAGATATGACACGAACGACGCCAAATTAATACATTCCGAACGAGCACCATGTCCTGCATTCTTGTTGACCCCATGTCAGTATATGGCTCTCTCTCTGCAGTCGTAAGACTCCGCATTGGAAATCTACCTATCCTCGCGGTAATTGCAAGCGGTTAAGACGCGTACATTCAAGCCCCGCAGGAGACGTTCCACAGAAGGAACACAACAATAATCAGCTTCGGCAGACTACCGCGAGGCCTACATCACTTGGAACGCTACTCTGCCCCCTCCCATGCCACTGCGCTCGTAGCCGACACGCCCCTAGACATACCGCATACATCGATGCTGTTGCGATGACACGTCGACGCTGTGCGTCGGTTTCGGCAGGAACTTGAAGGACAAGCTGTGTTGCAGCCCTGCCGGCGGGGGCAAGAGATCCTGAATGAATGGTTTGCCTGTGTCACGGTCGTGCGTTCCCTTCTGTGACGCGTCCGGAAAAAAAGGATTGTTAACTTAGAATATTCTGACTAGTGGTGGATTTCTTAACCCACCTGAACATGGCTGTACGGTACTATCCTCGAGGTAAGTTTCTGTTTACCCCGACATGACCGTCGCACACACTTCAGTGTCATTATGGCGGAAGTCATGACGTAGTTCATGTTTAATAGTGTCCAATCATGTCGGCAAGGGGCCCTAGGTTAAAGACCCCATGCCACCGCCTTGCGAATTCACCGCCACATCATGGATACGCTACATGTACGAGTATCTTTGGGAAGACGGCTTGTCAAGTACCAACACAGGCCACACGAAACTGCCTGCTCCTTGAATATGTCGTACGCCTTGATGAACTGGGCACAAGGGCTGATCTGATAACGACGGAGATTTTCCCTAAATAAGCTTGGTACGCTTTTTGTTACGCAGCCCACTCGTGAAGATACACGAAACCTTACGGCGTATCTCAGGCGGGCCGTTTCCGAAGAACTTCAAGGACACGATCCGCACGCTGTTCCGCCGTCTCTTCCGTGTATACGCACACCTATACAGCAACACTTTGACCACCATAATCCGACTAGGCATCGAAGGTTAGTTTGGCCATCACTTTCCGTTCCGGGTCGATGACGCAACGGCACACACACAGCCCATATGAACACGAGTTACCGGCACTTTTTCCTTTTCATTCAACGAGGCAAGTCCCCATCCGCTATCTTCCTGCGCGCGTCCCGTGCTGAGATCCGTTTCTATTGCGCGGTGACGCGTGTTTTCAAGTTTGACCTTGTGGAGAAGAAGGAGCTGGCACCGCTGGACGAGCTGAACGCCTCCATCCTCGGCCGAGGACAAGTCCGGTGATGGCGACGCTTGCGCATCGCGCGAGCCTGGGTGGAATCCCCGCCGGGCATGTACATGTTATACCACGTCGATACCACCTCCCAAGGTCGCAGTCCATTCTCCCCCGCGCTGTAGCGAGCGTGTGCGCGATGTAATTTTACGTGTTTGCACAGGCCTCGAAGGTTCTGCTCTGTTCGCGCCGTCGCCGTGCGTGCTCCACCGCCGAGATACGATGGGCTGATACGGGTTGCGCTCTGCTCTGCTCTCGTGCCAGGCACTGGGCCCTGGCCATCAGCCGCGACTGATGAGGCGACGGGCGGGGTGACGTGGTGGCAGGGATGGTTTCCGGGACGCTTCGCGCATCGGGCGGTGGGCGCGCGCGGCGGCCGCTGCGCTGTGCGGCGCCGCGCGCGGAGGCTGGGGCGGACGTCGGCCGAGACATGCGGGACAGCGACGGCTGCAGTCGAGGGCTCTGGATCGCGATGGCGAGCGCCAAGCCCGCACGGCAGCAGGTGGGCTGCGACGGGCCAGTCCGCAGGGATCGGGGCGTGGGAATCGCTGGCGGGCCAAGATGGGTCCGCAGGCATCTCCTGTCTATGGGCAGCTGCCGGCATGCCGATGCTCCACTGTCTGCGCGCCTGTCGTGCGAAGGATGGCTTGGGCTCTACCATGGATTCTTAAACCCACCTTGGGCCTGTGCTGAGCTTGACCACCCAGCCACGGCCACCACAAAACCTCCTCCGCCCACGCTCCGTCGCCGTCTCGCTCGCCCAACGCGACCTGCTCGACAAGCTCGTTCCCCCACGTCTCTCTCTCTTTCTCGCGCCCGTCTGCAGTGTTGATCACAGACTGCTGTAGTCGGAAATACCGTGTGTCCGTGTCTCTCGTCGACACGCTGTCTTTCGCCCGCCGCTGCTCGATGCTGCCCGCCTCGCCATGGACTCCTCTGGGTGGATGCAGTTTCGTCGCGGACCCGTTCATCGGCTCGCTCAGCGCATCGCTCGCGGACGCGCAGTCGGCCGCCGAGTCCCCTCTTCCTGAGAAGCCCGTCTCGGAAAAGACCTTGGCACAGCTCTCCAACGCCCCGCCCTCCCCGTCAATCCCCACGCCACCTGTACGCGCCGTTGTTCCAAGGTGTAGTTATCATAGGCTGATGTATGCAACGTGGCCTCTCTAGGACTCCAACGCCGGTTCGCCAACAGCCGAAGCGGAAGAGCCGACTGTGGTCTCTGTCTCGACAACGTTCTATCCAGGCGCGAATCTGGCGCCCTCGACACCCAATGTTGTTGCTGCTCTCGTCGGACACTGTCTTCTTCTACGTTCATTCTGACGTCCTCGACCGAGAGTCGTCCAATCGCTTCAACTCGCTCCTCCCTTCGCCGAAGAACTGGCCGCTCAGAAGGGCAGTATAGGACCCGTTATTCCTCTCCCAGAGCCCTCTACAATTGTCAACGTCGTGCTGCACACCCTGTATGGGCCTCTCGTGCACGCACTACTCACCTTCGAACGCGACGCTTATCTCCGGCGTCGACGCGCTCGCCAAATACGGCGCGAACGTCGCCAAATTCGTGCAGCCAGGGACGCCGCTCTTCGAACACCTACTCAGGCAGTCCCCCACGAGCCCGCTCGACTTCTACGCGACCGCGGGGCACCACAACTGTGGGAGCTCGCGGTCGCCGTGTCGCCGTACATGCTGAGTCTTCTCGCTCGCCGAGCTCGCAGACACCGCGTGCGACCGCATGGGCTCGCTCTACCTCAAGAAGCTCTTCTTCCTTCACCTCGGCCGCATCGACGCGCTCAAGCGCCTCCTCCTCCCGCCCCCGCAGGGCCACGCCGCGACGGCCGTATGCGACTACATCGAGCAGAAGAAGCTCACGCGTGCGTGGGCGCTCGCGTCGGCGTTATCTGGCGTGGGGACGCGCGGCAAGGTCGGCCAGGTGCGTGCACAGTGCAGGGTGTCGTGGTGTGTGCTGACGCGGTGTGGGCAGATCTGTCGACGACGGCGATAGAGGTTGCGCTCCGCCACGCTTGGGGATCATCTCTCATGCGACGTGTGTAAGGCCGCATTGCACGATCGGATCAAGCAGCTCATGGTCCAGTGGGCTCTCGTCAAGGTGTGTTCTCTCCCACTCCCCTCAAAAACGATTATTAACGCGCATATAGCGGACGATATAGCGGCATACACGCACCGCACACCGCTCCGCATCATTAACGTTATTCCGTTTTCGCCTTCGCTTTCGCCTCTACTTTACGATCGACCTACCCGAGGTCTTACACACGCGTTTTCATGGGGTATACACGCACCAGCACGGGCCCCCTGACGGACCGCATCGCCAAAAAAAAAAACAAGCAAAACGCATCCACGCATCATCGCCAAAAACAAGCTGTATTTGTAGCCGCCACCATGTACCATTACACCCACCCATTTGTTTGTATCACCAACACGAGTTCTTCGCACCGCACCACGACAGAGTTTTGATTCGCCAGCTAGAGCTGGGAGACATGTGCACAGGAGGAGTGAGTAGCAGTAGTAGTAGTAGTAGTAGTAGTAGGCGCGAGAGGTGGGCCAGCCTGGGCCTGGCCGTGAGTCGTGCCGCGCCGGCTGTTGGTCCGGTGTTTGTCGAATTTGTAGTGGAAACGCGTGTGTATACATGCATACATGCACATACATATCCGCCTGCGTCGTGGGGCAGTTTTTGTTTGTTGCGGCCGTGTTGGAGTGCGGGGGTGTGAGTTTTGGAGGATTTTTGAGGGGGTTTAATAGTCCCCGTGTGGCGTTGGGAGCTGGTTGGGAGGAGGGGGGTCATGGATGACGTTGGCGGTGGAAAATATATGTGGAGGTGGTGAGGTGGGTGAACTGGGGTTGTGTATGACTAGAAACGAGGGCTCGTCGCGTCAAGATCAGTCCGTGCCTTCACAACGAGAACGCTAGAGTGGACGCCAGGAAACCGTGAAACTATTATGAAATGTTTTGCCGGACAATATGCCGACAAGCTGTGCGTAGAAAATGTTTTTAGTGTCTCTCAGCCTAGGATAGTAGAAACCTTGACCCAAGATTCTGTATAATATGGCTGGTAGAGGTGTGGTGCTTTCGAATGGCAGTCTTGGAAGAGCATCCCAAAAGCAATTTAAAGCACGCATTCACCCCAGGTTTCCTAAAAAATCATTATGATTTCACGAGGGTTATTAGAAGGTTTTGTAAAAGCCACTCTACCGTTCTTGTTTGTGTTTCTGGCTCGCAAGGGCGCGGTCGACCACATCGCTGGGGTTCAAATTCCACTAGATGTCGAGTCTCCGGAGTAGGCCACGCTTTGGCATTTCTGGTGCAAAAAAGGCACAACGTGTGTATGCAGTTTGACAACAACGTCGAATAGGTGGCTTGTTCGAGGCTGGTAACTTACTAGAATTTGACAATATTTGGACGACAAAAAAAACCAGATCTGCCGCTGCAAAACCAGCGCGCGCTTGTGGCCCAGCGCCGTGAGAACCAGCTTCCATCTCCGACGCGCTCAGCGATCTACGATCACAAGCTTAGCCTCGAACGTCGACGACCGACTGCCCCCTGTTGCAGCTAAAACAAATCACAGGCTGCAATTCAGTCCTGCAATTGAGTTTTCAAAAGCTTAGATATTGTAGGCTTACCACTTCTACCTCGGATTCCGTGATTGATTTTTGCGCAGCGCCACCTACAGACTAGGGACGATTATCAGACTTGGGACGACGAACATGGAGGACTCGCATAGTCTTCCAGATCTGCCACTTGACCTCATCATTCATCTCGTTCTGTTGAATCTGGTCCCAGTCGGTGAGCGCAATGCTCAGCTCTACTGACTTGAAGAGAGTATCGGCGATATGCGCGGCCTGCTCCCTCGTCTCTGCAAAGCCTGGCGGGAACTCTGCACCTCCCTCACCTATTCCGTTCCAGTCTTATCTCTTTCATTCCTTCACGCACGGGCAAATCTGGCCGAATGGGCTTCCTGAAGGCTTGGAACTACTGCCAATCGACTCTGAGAGACTGTGGGATGTCCTTGGACGGCAATATATCTCGAACACGACAAAATCCCCCAGACTTCTCAGACCGGATTCCAAGCGCTACCCTGCGCATCGTTTCGTGGCGTTATTCAACTATTTACAACGGCGTCCGGACCATTGCAGATTTCGTTCGATCGATTTGATTTGGTTGGCGTAGAACTCCCAGACCCCAATCCTCTTCAGGAATACCTGCATCAGCGCGCGCCCTGGACCGGGTGCCCGTAGACACGTCGCTCTTCACGGCAACTATCCGACTCCTTCCCAACCTCCAGAATCTATCTTTGGAAGGGATTGAACTGGCGGGAATACTCCCAAGCTCGTCACTCGCTGTTCGACCGTAGCCTGCAACCACAGATATCCTTGACGAGCATATCCGTGGATTTGAGCAAATCGTCTAGCCCTCACTTCACTGGTTCTGATCCTTCGTACGCCGATGCCCAATTGACCAGATTTTGGACTGCTTCGCGCCGACGTGAAGGACCTTATCGTTCTCGGATACTACTGTTCACAGTCGAACTACCATTTACGTCTTAAGGCCAAGTTACAGTTGTCAGTCCCGACACTCCGCCCTGCGATCTTTAACGTTCGATGCGGAACGCTTCATGAGCTCTAGAGCTCTACTCTACTCAATTATCCCTAACCTATCCAACTTACAATCATTGTCCGCTAGCATGTTTCCGATGTCCTCGGACGTACTTCAAGACCTGGGCGAGGCTTCTCTCAGCAGTATTGGCCCACGACTGAGGCATCTCGGCTGTGGACTGGCCTACAGAGAAACCTGTGAGTATCATTTCCAGACTGACGCAGCGCAATTTAACGGTCCAGTTTCGGGTCCCAGTTTCACCGGCCGTTGGCTTGCAGCTGCCCTATCTCTCGGCCTGCACCAACCTCTTTTCACGTCAGATTCGAATTAGATCCTCCGATAACACTGTTTCCCGGTGAAATCCACCCGCCCACAGAAGGTACGGTACTAAACAAGCCATTGTTCAACAGACCGCGTCATACCACATCGGGACATCTCAATCTACGATGGAATACCTCTCCATAACATACCACTACAACGCCGTTGGTCAGGGCCACCAGTTGAAAGCCACATCCCAGGTTCGCTTCGCTGTCGGAGACGCACTGCTAGATTTTGAGTAACCGAATTAAGGGTCTCTGATAAATGGAGTTTGAAGGTTGGAGATTGTGCTATGGAAGGACTTTCTTGCCGAAAGGGTTCCTCCCATTCGCCAGCTTCTTGACAGTGGCCGCTTTGAGCCTTATCTACAGTGACAACTACTAGCAGGGCTTGAATACGCAGTATTTGGTGCATACACGTGGTAACTACAGTGATGACGCCTCTTTCCGATCCCTGGATTCTCGATCCCCCTTGTCTTCGTGTTTGTCTGGCCGAGATTGGTGTCTCACTGGATATGTGCAACCATGGATCGGGGACTTTCACAGGTAGTAACAGTACATTAAATCTCGTGTATGAAGGTTATTTGAGTCCGTCGTGTGTCTCGGTCGGCGCGCCGGAGAGAGACAGTTATGGTACCATCAGCCCCCAATGCCACGATACAAGTACATGTCTACAATGATCGAGGAGTCGCAAGACAAGTCCCTGTCGCTCAAGCAACAACCCGTCCCTTGGGCGTAGTTCTGAAGCAGCTCAGCAGCTGGCAAGGACGACTCCTCAGGGTTTCGAAAACTGCCCAACAGCTCTCCCATGGCATGACCACAACTCATCGGGAATGGCATGCTTGGAGTCTTGCCGCAGAGGCTGTTGACTCCCAGTAATTGCTTGGAAAACTTGCCACTCGGTTTCCAAGTTTGCAAATGGTTTCGCTTCGGTATAAAATCTGTGATTATTCGTGATGTTTCTTTCATGTATAGAAATCCACAACAACGCGCGCACCCTGCCAAGAAAGTAGACCGAAAGAGTATACGTCACTTTCTTTCGTATGTCGTGTTACATCCCTTCCGACTAGTCGTGGCTCTAGGATCTCTGGCGCCATGAAGCGCGTCGCTCCCTGGCTTGGTAGAAAATGCGATGCGGCGCTCCGCCCCGAAGCATTGGCGAAATTTTGCTAGTCCAAAATCAGCGAGTCGCGCGTTTCGAGAGAGTCATCAATTAGAACGTTTCCCTATGTGAACGATTAGATGCCGGGGCCTGCTGAGCTGCAGTATAGAACACGCACTAGGTGTAGATCGCCGTGGATGGTGTCATTTTCGTGAAGGTAAGACAATCCTTCCAATAATCGCTCGACAATCTGTAACAGATGAGTACTGTGATTTAAACGCGCTGAACACATTTATAACAGCGGAGGCTTACATGTCGTACAGCCGTGTTATGATCCCAGCCGTTCCTCAGAGTATACTGATGAATATCTCCGTGCTGATACCACGGCATTACGAGGCATGTGCTGTCTGGACCTCCTACACGAGGAATATTCACTGCGACTCCGAGAGGTGTGCAAATATTTTCGTGGTTTAAACCACGTAATATCATGATCTCGCGATGGAAGCGCTAGTCATCGTCATAAAACGGTTAACAATTTCAGGCAGTTTCTGAACGTTTTTAAACTCACGCACTTGAAACATCTTTGTCTTTACTTGAGTCCATACCTGACAGGGCCTCGACTCCTTATCGTCTTCAAGGCGACTAGCCTCTTCGAGACGATGCCAATGTATATGTCACCAAATGATCCACCATTGGCGAATGAACGGCTTGGATCTGGTCACGACTAAGGACCAGTGCGGCGGGTACCTGACAAGTATGTTCAGCAAGACGAACAAGGAGCCGGAGCGGAGAGCCTGATGCGATTGTACTGCCAACGCGTTGACTCGGGTGATTTCCAGCAGCCAGGTGCGTTTTTTCTACGATGGCTAAATTCTTCAGTAAAACCTAAGGGCAACGGTTATCTTGTCAACAGATTTATCAAATAACTCGTCGCAAGCGGTTTGGGCACCTTATCTACTACTGGTTGACAAGGTCAGCCAATGACCATAGAAACCTTCTGAGCTAAATGGCCGGATGTTTCATGCAGCACTTGAATCGAGTACAATATTCGTCTATGAAGCTGTAGAGTCCATTTCGATCCCTCGTCTGGCACACGATATTTGGAAGCAGTAAGGTGAGAATTCCCAAGACTTATTTCAAACGCCAGAGAAAGTATACGTGGGCTAGCGAAAAGTCAATCTCCGAATGCGTATAACCTGATTCATTTACATGCCTTTAGTTGATGAACCACTTGATCGGGATTCACTGTCTTCATGGCTTCAAATATCGCTAAGATTGTTGGATTGTGAGTAATACTTTTGGTCATTTTATTTATAGGCTTCGGCCTGCAGATGCAAATTAAAATAAACCCTTCGTGAAGAGTTCTTTTCTTAATGGCATCTAAAATATACCCTGAATCAGCAAATAATCAAGCCAACTATGAGTATCGAGGGCGCCTAGTACAGGCGCTCCTCTCAAACAAGAAACAGACCTCTTCAATTGCTTCAATAGCATCGCGTTTCAAAGCTTTGAATATTCTCTTTATTATGGGCTTTCGACTATTTTGCGGGAAGAA
The DNA here is from genome assembly GCA_035772785.1 of Phlebiopsis flavidoalba. Classification (NCBI taxonomy): domain Eukaryota; kingdom Fungi; phylum Basidiomycota; class Agaricomycetes; order Polyporales; family Phanerochaetaceae; genus Phlebiopsis; species Phlebiopsis flavidoalba. Next base: position 368,895 of record JAOCPU010000013.1, on the reverse strand, counting down.
GGCTCCCATAACTCTAGACTTCGGTATTAGTAGCTTAGACGTCTTCGTAGGTCGTTATGCTACGATACTACTGTGACTGCATATCAGCATCTCGATATCTATGATGGTCAATGAATGGGGGCCAGTATGATGACAGCACCTCGTGTTAACTTCTTCCAGCCTTTCTGAAATGTCGGCCAATACGTCGTGTCCACAAGCGTAAGCCGGCCCCTCGCCCTTCACAGAGAGATACCCCCCCATGCCATCGTGTTAGTATTCATGCAGCGTATTTCACTAAAGATTCTCCAAAGTATACGCCAAAAGCTGAGTGAATGAAGCTCTTGGGGTGTACTGGTAAGCTGTAAATTAGGCCAGTGAGAAGAGTTCGGTACGAGCTCAAAGTAAAGAGACGAAGCGGACCGTATTGCTAGCTAGCAGAGCGCTCTTTATGTACACCAGACGATCAATTATGGCACGAGTGCCATCGGAGTACCAGTCGATGATCGAATTCATTCGAGGTCAGATTGGGTATGGGCTCGCAGGGGCTTTTGGGAAAAACCATCCGCAGGTAACGTTCGAGCAGCGAAGAAAGCGATGGGTTACAGTGCTAAAAATTGCAGCGATCAGGATTACACCTCACCGATCGTTATTTCAGCTCACACTTTTGTGAATGCGGTGACCCATCGACAGTTCTTTGATATTGGGATGATGGAATGCGGATGTGGCGCTGGTCAACCCAGGTCTTGGTCGTCGCAGCTACTACAGATTAAGGCAAGCTAGCCTTATCACAGCGGATACAAGAGATCTTTCTCGTCTAGTCTATACAATGCTTCCGGTGTAATTGCGCCCTGTTTCCCGTCCTGTTGCATGAATCGCCTTTCACGCCAACTTCACCCTGCCATCTGCCATGCAGGTGCCCATACTAAAGGTGTGTAGAGGGTGAGCAGCGTTCGTCACAGGTCGAAGGAGGCAGGTTATAGCCAATGCGGAATATTGATTAATGAGACTGAGTGAAGTGTAGAATGTGTCTAAATTGACGACTCATAGATCAAGTCTTCAGTGAAATCCGAGCTCGCAGTTGGCCCGTTGAAGATTTGAACACTTACCCATATCGGGACGATCGATGTCTCCCCCCCCCTTGTGACCTCAGCACGCCGCGCGTCTACTTTGGATAGGCGCAGCTCCTTGGATGCTCCGGCCTCTGCTCTTCCTTTTATCCTTCTTTCTTCCCCTTGGCCTCTGAGTCCCTGCTGAGCAACTACAACATAAGTTTACTCTTCTGCACCTCCATCGTACACACCTCCCATCTCACTATTCTCTCCCCTCCCTTTGAACATTCTCCCTCTATTTCTCTGGGAGTAAATTAGCTAGCGCAACGCACGACCAATGATCGCGGGTACAGATGCTACTTTGGAGGGTGCGGCGGGAACTCGAAGCAATCCTCGCGGCGGTAGACGAAGGGCCCCGAACGCTCGAACAGGACGAAGACACGCTATAGTGGACCCCCCCGCTGCGGCAGCAGCTGCAGACATGGTGGAGAAAGAAGGAGGAGTACCTGCAGAAGAAGATCGACGAGAGTTTAGCGCACAAGGACCAAGGCCGAACAGCTCCCGCCCCCTGTGTCCAGAACACCACTTTGGCGCGGTTTTTCTGAGTGCATTTCAATCTAACCAGTATTCAACAGTTTTTGTGGAGACACACGTTGCGCACGAGCACGTTCCGGTCGTGACGGAAAGGCAGGAGAAGCGCGAAACAGGTTCCCGGCAGCTGAAACGTCTTTCTAAGACGAAGGCACGCGAGAAGGAGATCGAGCGTTGAAGGGAAAGCCGACTTCACAAGATTGAGATCGAAGACTTTCTTTTTTTCGGTTGAACTACGCTTGAGTCGTTGCGCAGCTTTCACATATGCAGGAGACGATTTGTGCTGGCGATGAAGAAGGCGGCAACGGCGCTCAAGGATATCCATGGTGGTTGTTTACACTGTCCTCCTCTTTCGCTTACGTCAGTGTGTGTGTGCTCATGTGGCTGGTGTAGGGACATTGACAAAGGTCGATGCGACGATTGTCTTGTCGGATATCCAAGAGCAGACACAGCTCGCGAACGAGGTATCTGAGGCCTGATCTCCAAACACGACGTATACAGGCGTCGAGATTAGACGAGGTGCGCAGCCCGCACTCTAGTTGTCGTTCGTCTAGGGCTTATCGCCCGTACACAAGGACCGAGCTCAAGCAGTCGAGCTCGCGGATCTGGAGCAGAAAGAGCTCGCGAACACACGACTTCTTGCGGGCGCAGACCACTGTCCCAGTGCACCATCCGGCCGGCAAGGCCCCAGCCAGTACGTATACTCTCTCCTATCTTTACACCTCTCCCCCATCTGATGCCAGCCTCCCGCACAGAGCCAATACAGACTGTGGAGGAGGAAGACGAAGATGCGCAGCTCGGAAGCCGGGAGCTCAAGCAGCGTTGGCACATGTAACACCGCCGCCCGCGCTCTCCCTTTTTCTAGCTCCCTTGGATGGTGTCGCATGCGTTCATGGTGTCCCGTGCCTGCTCCCCCTCACGCGGGCCGGCACTCGCCTCGCCTGCGCGACCTAGCCGGTGCTGCTTGGCCATTTCATTGACGACCCCCACGCCCGTTGTTCCTCTCTTCGTTTATCTGTTTGTAATACGGCAGTCACCCTTCTTGTCACCGCAATTTTTGTACACTTTACGACACAATATTGTATATTAATGCATCAAACCGGGTATCTCAGATATTAGGATTATAGACATCGATCGCGGATTCACCTGAGCCATGCAGAGCAGCGAACAGCCATAAGAAGCCGTCAAACGACCAGAGGCAAGAGAAGGATACGAAAAGCCTAGCGAACTGATATACAAAACGATTTGTACAGCGAAAACAGCGGTGGGATGTGTGGGTGTGTATAATTAGGTGGTCGATCTGCAGGGTGAGGGCAAGAAATATGTACTATGCGTGCGTGTGCGGGTGCGATATGCCTGTCTGTCTGTCTGTCATGGCGCGAAGAGAGTAAAAGCCCTGCGAGTAATACTAGTAAATTAATGAACCAACTGTGCGAGCGGCCCACTGCATGCCGCGCGGCGCGCGCAGGGCAGCCCCCGCCGCGAAGCGCATAAGAACCCGTGCGTACCCCGAGATTGGAGAGAAAGAGTAGAGTCCGGTGGGGGTCATGAGAAGCCGCGGATGCCGAGTACGCGGCGGACGTCGCTCGTGAAGCGGAGCGAGTCGAGCACGGGCGAGTAGGTCGAGGAGCGCCTCGTCGCTGGGCGGTCGTTGGTCCGGTCATCCCTCTATTGGGATGCCGTTCGCTGTGTGGAGGGGCTCGCACTCAGCGCGGGATTTCGCACGGCGGCGCGCGCGGCTGCTTACCTTCGTTGATGGTGTAACATATTGGGGAGTTGTCTACGAGACAGACGCGGAGAGGTCTTGTTCGATGAGCGAGAGATCCTTGGTGTTACGAAAGCCATTAGGCAGCTGAGTACATGACTGAATAGGTCCCGGGTAAGCGGATGGCCAACGCGCGGGGGGCAAAATGGACGTACCTCCATCGGACACAACGCGCCGCCCTAGGATACCCCGCCCAGCGTCCAACCAGTCAATCGACAGGATCGGCATACTCTCCTGCATCGAAGGCTCGTGAATATAACGAGCGTGTACCACAGCCGACACCTGTGCAGTAGTCACGGTCAGCCCGGAGCAAACTAATAGAGAAAGGAGTCCACATGAGCGGGGCCGGCGCACCTTGCGCAGAAAGTAGTCGACAAAGGGCCGCTTGTAGACGTGATAGAGTGTGCTGCGCCCGCCCAGCGTGACCTCAACGGTGTGCACCCGCGTGCACGTTGCGCGGCGCGATCCCAAGGCTGCCTAGGAGCCCCGCGCGTTGGCGAGAGCATCGGGCGCGAGGTCGAGTGGAGTCAGTGTTTCGTCAAGGTCGAGCACGAGTGTCTTGGGGAGGTGTAGTGCCCGTCTTGCGCGCACCCAGCGCGCGGGCGTCGGCGTCCGTGAGTGCTCTGCCCGTGGGCGGGGGCGATGCGCCGTCGGGCAGAGGCGCCTTGGTATCGAGCAGTGAATCGGTATGCAATACGCACCAGCGAGGGCGTGGTGCGCCGGTCACATCCACTGGGCAGGCAGCTGTGGGGCGGCGCGATGGGCGGCGGCTGCTCGACTTGCACTGCGGTGGGGTGCTGGTGCTTCTCGCCCTTTCCCTCATCACCTCCATGTCCTTGCCTTCTCCTCGTCGCTGCCGTCCTCCGCAGCAGCAGCCCCCACAACGTGGCCGCGCACGGCGCGCCAGAGCGTACCACAGGTAGTTCCAGAAATGCAAAGGCGAGAACGTGCACAAAGAAAGACTCGGCGGAAAGAGGCTCGCGGAGCGCAGCTTGGGCCGGAGGGCCTTCTCTCGGTCGAAGAGACAGACGGTCGGCGAGACGCAGTGTCGTGGTCGGTGTCGAGGGCACGCTGCGCATGGCTGGTGAGGAGTTTGGAGGGACCAGAGGACAGAAGAGGTCAGGAGGCGGAAATGAAAAGATTCCGCCCGCTGGGACTTCCGCTGGGGATGAATACGATCGTTTTCAAAGTCCAGGGGTGAATAGGATGAGATGCGCCGCTTGGGGCAGCAGCGGCTGCGCCGGCCAGTGACCGTGTAGACCAGGTCTGCACCCGCTTCAGGCTGGCAGCGGTGGCAGCATCGGGGGCGGCGGCGAGCAGGGGCGCCGGTCTCGAGCACGGGCGTCGAGGGGGTGGCGTGCGGGGAGAGGCGAGGACGTCGAACTGGGCGGGAGAGGTAGGCCAGGGAATTCATGCCCACTCCTGTGCTCGCTGCAGGCGACGGCGAGCAGGGCCTGTGTGGTGGTGCCGGCGGGTGCGAGGAGGGAGATGGTGGTTAGATATGAAAGTGCAGCTGCAGACGCGAGGGTTGTGGTCTGATGTCAACGTCTGGTCGTCGGCTGTTCTGCCTCAATTGGGAACTCTGGCTCAAACCCTCATCTTCCCCAACCAATCTCTCGCTTTTCTCACTCGGTCTTTCCTGGGGCTAACGTCCCCTGCTTTTCATTTCTCGTCCCACTGGCTGTCAGCTGCCTTCGCCACCCACGTACGCCGCAGCCGCCGCATGGATCTTTACCACTCCCGCGTCTCATGGACGGGCTGTAGCGCACAACGATGATCTCTTGAGCTCGGGAAGCCAGGGGAAGCCAGGGTTTATTCAAAACGTTCGCGGATTACAATATCGATACTAGCCGCTATCTACCCTTTGCTACGACCACAAGACAAAGAGCCTCGCTTTCTCGCACGTTGGTGCGTTTGCAGAAGGCCAGGCACACGTGCTGTAAGAGAGCGGCAGACACAACGGGGGAGCCGGCCCAGGCGATACGGAGGCGTTCAGTGCATTCGGATGGGCTCGATAGGGCCTCATGTACTCGACGAACCTGATCTCTCAGCCGCGGCTCCTGCTTCTTCCTCTGTGCCGTCCCGCAGGTTCGGATTTCATTTGCTGCATTCGCACACGCGGGGGGACGTGGTCCCCATCACGGACACCTGCGCACGGCGGATCCCGGTCGACGTACTGCAGCAGCTCCTGGAGGGTCACATGATCGAGGCCGCGCGTCACGCCCTCAGCAGCCGCATCCCAGTCGAGATCTCCTCCCGCATGACTGGCAAGCGTGACGTCAGCGATGTCCGCCCTGCGCGAGCGACGCGGAAGGCACTCACTCTCGATCACCCGCCGGCAGCCATCCTCGCCCCAGACGCTGTTTTCAGCCCCACAGGAACGGCATCGTTCCAGGCCCGTCAACCCAGGTACGTCGACACACCCGCGCCGCCCGAGGCACAGTGCTTTCAGCACGTCGGTTCGGCCTCTGCGCACGCCGCCGTCGATGTATACTTCGTGCTTTTTCAATAGGTCGGGGCGGGCGCTGATGTAGCTCGTATAGAACTGTCATTGGAGCAGGCGAGCTAGCAACAGGAACGTGAATCGATGACGCTAGGACGCGAAAGCTGGTTCGAAGAACGCACAAATCCAGCTCTCGCCCGCCGTGATTCGGAGAGGATGGATACTCTGCGCGCCGTACTGGAACGCCTTTTCTGCATCCTATTCCGACCCGTCAATGCCTCGCATCAACAGTCCCTCGGATGAAGAGACCGACCTCGGTACACTGAATACCCTTGATAATTATCGGCAGCTTGGTGAAGGCTCTGTATCCACGGAATATCATCCCCTGCATCCGCCGTCAGCTGCATTCTCAATACCACACCCGGCCTTCTTACAGCCACACACATCGGATTTCCTGGTACCCACGAAATCGCCTACAGCACCCGCCCTCAGCGATCCGCGGTCACAAGACACAACGCAAAACAACCGTACTACACCAACGCGACGCCGCGCCGCCCTCTTTTCCCGACTTGCCGTGCGCAGGCCGACGGTTGAAAAAACCCTTGGCGCGCCGGGTCGAGCTCGCGGTTATTTGCCCGGCACGGACCGCGTCGACAGTGAGCATGAGCGCCTTGAAGCCCTGCCCCTCGAGCCCGCGGATGACGCGCTCCGACGCGGACGCTGCGCGGGTTCCCGGTTCATGTACAGCTTCCGCGCGGATCCCTCTTCGTCAGCGCGGGCCTCCCCCGTTTCGGCGTGTGCACGCCCACTCTGGAAGATTAGGTTTTGGTATAATACTGGCTGGGCGGCGGACATGATTTCTGTCGACGGAGCAGGCTCGAGTTACTGCGCACTAACCTATTGCAAAGAGGACAGGAACGTGAGCTGATGTGGCGCTGGGGAGAGAAAAGAGCGGAGGACGGACGCCTTGCAGGAAGATGCCCTCCGCGCCTGCTGCGCCGCGTAGAGATTTCATCTCGCACGACTCGGGGGATGACCAAGCCGCGACCTGAGCGCCGCGCCGTTGGCGCGAGTGCAAGATCTGGAGTGGCGTTAGATGCCCGAGCCTCGGCGAGAGCCCAAAACATCGTTCGTCTCGGTCGAGAATAAAATGATCGAGCCTTTATTCAGCTTGTGTCTACTCTGCTAAGCCCACTCACTGCCGCGCTTCCATCCGTTGGCAAGCGACCCCTTTAACACGCGCGCGGCGGCCAAACCAGGAAGTGCCTTTTGAACGTCAGGCAAAGTTCTACCACAGTAGGCTGTAGCGGCCCGTCAGCGCGCGCGCCCGGGGACAAGAGCACACTGGCAGCGACAACTAGTATTCGTTCGTCCGCCCGTGGCGCGGTTAGTACGCCCACGCGGTCTACGTCAGCACCGTCTCGCGAGATTATACATCCTCTTCAGCATTGCGTCTGCACCACGCGCAGGGGCAAGAACCTTGATGTTTTCCTGCAGATTAGCGCGGATCTGGGGAGGCAGCGCCGCGCGCGCCTCGGCGATACGCTCTTCGTCCTCGGAGGACCTCGCGCGCAGGGAGCGTCGTGAGGTCGACGGGCCGAGGTGCGCTCTGGCGGGAGGTGCGAGAGGATGTTCGGTGGGTGGATCGGCACGAACATGTCGCTGCTCGCGCGCGTCAGTAGCGCGCATCTAGGCGGGGACGAGAATGCACGCACGTCGCGTCCTGACCTGCGAGCGCGAGGATGGGCTCTGGGCCCGCGGGGTGCCAGCGTAGTACGGAGGTCGCATCGTAGACCTGGCCGTCGATGATCACCCAGCAGCTTTCGCGCGATTTGTGCTGTTGTACTTCTTCGTAGGTGATGTAGCGCGGGGAGTCTTTATTTGATTCTTGTGCGTGAGCATTCGCGTGTGCGTCGAGGAAGATGGGGGTCGCGTAGGTGTAGCCCAGCTGAAGGCGCGTCATGTGTCTAGCGCGAGAAAGAAAGCAGGCGCACTCACATATCCGGCGGCGAGCACGCCGCCTGTCGCTGCGGCCGCTGCCCAGGGATTCAGAGCGCGTTGAGCAGCTCTGGTAGACACATTTCTTGTTTGTCGAAGGGTATTGCCACGTAGACAGCCCGCGAGAGTCCTCGCACCAGCTCTGACCGAACCGCGCGCTATCATGATAGCCTTTGCCTCGCGTCTGCAGCAGAAAAGGAAGACGTGAGCGGATGAAGTAAGAAACACGGCGCTATTCGTTCGCGCTCGCCGCACAGAGCCCAGCACGAGTGCACACTCGTTGGTGGGAATGAAGCAAAGAAGAGGAGGAGAGCCCGAGCTCGGGGAGCCTGCTATAAAGAGACGTCGCGGCCCGGGCCCTGCCCCGCCTGCCGATCTCGACGCGGCGAACGCAGAGCATCAGGCCACGCGCGCGTTCGCTCCGCCTGCGGGGCACCGCGCGAGCCATTGGCCCTTAGTCCGGTGCAGGCGGCTAGAGCCGGCCGCCGGCGCACGGCGGGCGAGGCCGCAACTCACGGCGGGTTCCTGGGCGCACGCCGGCGTGCCAATGGGACGGGGCGGTTGCGCGGGCGGTGGCGGGCGAGGCGAGGAGGGCGTTCCGTGGCGGACCGACGTCTGTGATCCGGACGTAGTCCCACCGCGTCGGAGGGTGTTTTTTTGAACTCTGAGGACAATCACTCCTCCAGTATCCTTTGGTAACGGTGCCGTCGCTATATGCTCCAGCAGAAAGACAGTACGGCTCGAGTACACATAATTGCCTGTGAAATAGCGGAGGATTAGGATTATTTCCTTGTAGCAGCCGTATCTGCAGAGGCGAAAGACAAGTCGAGCTGGAGGTAGTAAGGTAGGAGAATAAATGACTCGTCGTTTTCAATCAACTTTAAAAAAAGGAGCTAGAGATCGGAGGGCCAACCGCATACAGTCTAGAATATTTTCCACCCGCCTACGGTCAAGTACTTTTCAAGTCGCAAACTCCGCCAATTTGTTCTTTTCGCTAGCATTCCAGTCTCATAAGCTGGACGGGTTCTCGCCTCCTGCGATAGTAAGGGCTCGATGGGTTCTACTTGCATCCATCTCGTTTTCTTGGCCGCGCGCTGGCTTTGAGGTGTCTGGCTGATCTGAAGCGTCGCGCGCGTCGGTCGCAACGGTAGACCGCTTCAAGTCCCGCTCTGCGACCTTTCTTGGCGTTTCAACGCCGCCAGTGCCGCTGCAGGTCCGCCGGGGTCGTTGCTTACAATCACGTGTTCGTTGTTCGAACGCAAGACTGCAGGTGAGACGTACTATTTTGTCCAGAGTGGCTACGTTTTGCGCGAGCGCGCCGTTTCCGTCTCCTCTTTCAATTATTGTGGCGGCACATACTCTTACGTTTTTCTTTGCGCATCGTCAGATTTGCTGTTGAACGATTGACGATGATGCTTCTGCTTGGAGACGACTTGGTCTTATTGCTGCGTTTGGGTATGTCCTCATAAAACAGGATGCCTTCAAATCCCAGGTGGTTGAGTTGACTGGCGGCGAAAAGAAAGGAGTCTAGAAGGTATAGGAGTTCGGAATTGGCAATCTCAAACGAACGATTTGCCGAATGGCATGTCGAATGTGCGGTTTTCAGCGACCGAGGGGCCAGATACAATTATAACCAAGTGGCCTATCGGCTCCCGACCAGCACAGACCGGGAGTGGTGGTGTCAAGGGGATAGAACCCGGCAGCACATGCCGATTGGCCTAACATGGATTGAGTCATACAAGTTTAGCGGGAGGGGCTGAAGCCGTTTACTCGACGCTTCTCTGACGGATGCAATGCGAGCCCTTCTCCCGCGCACAAACCCAAATACCGGCGTGTCATCATTGTAGCGGGTCGCACGCATCCTACAATATAACCACGAGGCGCGTGTTTTGGGCTGGTGATATGTTAGCCGAACGGTTTTCTCCAAGCAAATAGTCCGGTGGATGTATGCGCATGTAATCGAAGCACTATATTCATAGCATGTCCTTATGAACGATACCTGAAGGCCCTTTGGCCTGGCCTTCTCTCATCTCTCCTCCTCCAATTTTCCGTGTTCAAACCCATTCAAATGGCACCTTCATAAACGCCGAACAACGGAATCGAGAGAATCCCGCTGTCCGATAATGCATATTGGCATTGGACGAGTTCGTGTACGTCGGGCCCCATCTCAGCTGCGGGCCAACGTCGCTTGCCAGCGCATGATCAGGTTATCGACAGAAGGAGCACGGAAGGCTGCGGAGCGAGACTTTACGATCCCGCGACGATTGCCGACCCCCACCATCCCCCTGGGAGATAGGCGTTCACAAACTCTTACAGGCGACGGCACGCTGTGGCGGGCGGCCGCGGGAAGGTGTTGGCTCACCCAGGAAGTCTATACAGGCCGACAAAGCCGCCGTAAATTGGCGCCCCATGAGGAACCTGGGCGTGGGCGGTCAGTGCGCGGGAGGGTAGCGACGGTGATAGGCGTACAGGGAAACGTAGCGTGCGGCGACGTTGAGCGTTGAGATGGCGATTATGAAGCCGACGATTCCAATCATGAAGGGGATGTTGGCGTGCCAGAAGCGTTCGCCGACTTTGTCAGAGTGTCTGCAACACTATCAACTCGGAATACCGGAGATTCGACCGCATATACTCACCGAGAAACAATAAACGCCTCAATAGCCGTCCACACGAACGGCGGGGCGCACACCAGAGCGTCACCGTGAGTATTGACCCCAGCAGTCGCAGACCGCGTCGGGTATACGCGTTAAAAGACAGACAGAATCACCTGCGCGGTCATCGCGAGCGCCATGCACCGAATCCTATTCATCATCAACACTGAATTTCGAGTACGCGCGATCGCACGAGAACCCGAATCCGCGCACACCGCCGGACAAACCTCCGTCTTCGCTCTCGTCCGCCCCCAACCGCCGCGCGTCCTCGCTGCCACTGCCTGCATGCGGCGCACGTCTGCGATGCGCGTGCGCGCTCCTGCTCGCTTAGCCACGCAGAAGCGCGCCGGCGTCGATCCGTCGTGCGGTGGGAATAGTGTCGGGCACAAGCCCACAAACACCGACGAGCGCAGCGCCGACACGTCGACGACTGTGACTGCGTCTGCGCCCTCAATGTCGACACAAAAGCCAGCGCCAGGACCGGCGGACGTTCATCCGAGCGCGCCGTCCCATCCCGTTCGAGGATCCCAGACGCGAGGAGCGACCCGAAACGCGTTACTCGTGATGTGTCCCGCAGTAGAGCACGGCCGTGCGCCAGGCCCAGTTCCGAGCGTGTGATAGCCATTTGCCTCAGCAGGAATAGTGCGCCCGGGGACAATGAATGCGGCGTCGACGAAGCTCGGAAGAAGAAGCGCGTACTGAGCGAGCGCAAGCGATGAAGCTGGTTGAGATGGGGTGAGTTTCATCCTACGGTGAAGGGGCGGCGACTTTACTTCTTGGGTGATGCCTAGGTCGGACCGATAAGACATCACACCAGTATGAGCCAAATAAAACCGATTTACCTGTCAGGATCGACATTACGAACCCCATCATCATCATGCATATAGGCAGCTGAAGCGACGGCTTCCCAAGGTAATTCAAGACCATATTTCTGCTCTGATGAGATTATAGTATCGCTCCAAGAACGGTGACGGCTTACGAAGGTATTTGCATCAGGGGAATATATCCACATACAAGATGGAGAGTAGGCGGTGGGGAAGTCCTGTCCCCCCCCGTCAGGTGTGTAGGTCTGGTCTCCAAACCTCGTCAAGACGTGCTGCACTGAAGGTGTGCGTTAGAGCTAGAATCATCGTAACTATATGCAGTCACGACCACCAGCATTATTGCGTGTATCCACCTAGCATCGAGAGCATCAGCCCTACCTCCACTTACACAAAACGGCATCACTCACATAATTGGAGAATATAGATGACAACCAGGAATCGACATCCGCAAGTCAAGCTTCCTCAACAACTTGCGCTCGAGCTTCCGCCGCGCCTCGCGCCCGCCAAACTCGTCATCGGGGTAGCATCAGCCTCTACAGCATCACCCACCACGACCTTCTCGAGCTCGGCGTTCTTGAGCGACTCGACGTCGGAGGAGGACATGCTCAAAGGGCACGAGGGCTCTCCGAGGGGGCGGAGAGCAGATAGGTTGATTGTGTTGTGTTGACGCTTGAACTTGTAAGTACTCGCGCGGTGGGAGTGGGAAGAGTCGGATGAATTGTTGTAAAGTGTGCAGAGGTGGTCACGAGAATAGCCCCATGTACTTTATGAGATGTGAGTAGAATGGGTTGGCGGGTGTCACGTTTGGATGTTTTCTCGGACCGCATGATCCACTGAAAAGGTTTTTGGTCATTAGAAGGTGCTCCTATCCGGAATCAGAGAGGAAGGTGTTGATGGATATGCGTCATGGAATCTAGGATGTCATGGATTGCCGTACCATCTGACCTCAAAAAGCAGTAGAGTTTGGAGCACGATGCGTGTGTAACGACTGACCTTAAACTTGATTCGGCTTCCATTTGCCAGCCGGAATTTTCGTTACTCCAAGAATCTATAGCAGGTTGTGTCAGAACATTAAAACAACTATTTTCCGTGAGTCCGTCGATTAAAGAGCCGTATGCGGTCACCACAGGTATTTGATGTTTTCGGCTGCTCCCAGATAAAGCAATTAATAGTAGCTAGTGCAAGTACAGGTTAGAAGATATGGAAGTAAAAAAAAACTAAGCCACTAGTACCGCGGGATCACCATATCACCAGTGCGAATACGACGCGGTCTATGCCCGAAAGAAGAAAAAGACGGTTCAATTTTATCTAATCGGTGCAGCCTCTTACACCGTCGTCGATACGGAGTACAGCGCCGCTAGTAAAAATACGTATCAGCGATTAGACTCGGGATAATAGACGGGATCGCATACTCTTCGCTGTACACTGCGCGTATCTTCGGCGTTTGACCCACTGAGGAATTCCAGCGAATTCTGCAGATATCCAGACACCAAACGAGTTTTGGAATGTATCTGACAATGAAAGACTTAGCGGCCAAAACAATACCCAACCAGTGTTTACCGGTATCACACCTGAAGAGACACGAGCATGGCAACAAATATGCTTCGGTCATACAACCTTGAGTAAAGGGAAAAAACCACCGACAGGGTCCAATAGGAACGAGATGATTAGGTGTGTGCGTCGTAAGTTACGTTTGATTTAATGCCAAGGAATGAACAAGACATGTCTTTGATGAATGAAACCCAGCCAAGACGCCATGAAAAATGCCAACCACGTCACGTCCGCATGCAGTGGTCAAATGGAAGATCAGCGTAACATTTTAGCGAGCTACGTAGAATGAGATGGTTATGTCTCGATTTGGCGGCATAGTGAAGTAGGCGGGCTCTCTTCTCCACCGGCAGATAAAATGTCGCACTAGGGTCCATAAGCATCCATGGATGAGACACCCAACACGCTTTTTGTGAAGTTGTAGAAATAGCTGGCCCGAGCATATGAGTACAACCGTAATCGACGTGATGGTCATCATCTGCCAAATGGTCCTTACGACGTGCTTCGGCGTTGAGTATAAGGATTTGGTGAAGGTAGAAGGACCGACTGTGTGAGGTAGTAGTTAGAACTTCAGTGGGCCGGCAAGGAGGGGACGTGGGGACTAGGTCTCCCAGACCGCTATAGGGTTTCCAGACGAAGTCGGGAGATTGCAACCCCTGCCTGTACTATATAAAGAGGTGCTCATGCTCTACAGTAAGAATGATGGCGAGAATAGCGGTACACACACCAGGCCAATAAAGCCATTGGTAATGTGTAGCACACGACCGACCATCCTCTTGCTCTGCAAAGCGAAGAGAAACGCTCCTGCGCAATCCCTTACTTTGCTTCTGTTTCGTACGATCACCAACCCTCCTGCCGCGTGTCACACGTTACTTTCTGCTGTTCCACCGTTTAGTTTTCTTGCATCGCCGTTTGCTGGAAGTACAATCTGCCATCCTCCTTCTTGTCGCGGGCTGCAGCTTCGTGTCGATTTCTCCCTCCCTATGGACGACAATTGGCGTATGCGAGCTGTCTTGTCTTCTCTTGCTTTGAATTTACGCGTCAAGTACAAGTGACTGCGCGAAACGGCTCGAACACGCCCAAACCTCAGCGTCGTCGCGAAGCACTAGCCAGTTCACAGCTATGCAGGTTATGATGAGACAGCATCGAGACCGCCAGGCTTTGTAGTACGAAGAGTATTTAAGGAGTCCGGCACGGCGGTGGGTCTAGTGGGGTATGAGAAGAGTCTGAGAGTGAACGAAGGGAGTGAGGAAGGACGTGAGCCATTGAGGCGTGAGGGTAGAGTTCAGACCGTGGTCATATTCGTCAGGCGTATCAGAAAATCATAAACGTCGGTTGCCACGGATCTGGCCGGGGCTTTTGGGCGGCGGCGGGCGACTTGCCTGAGGCGTGCCGACGTGGTGGACAGGTTGCAGGGGCAACGATGAGGACTCTGGACCCCCCCCCCCCCCGTCTGCCCAGCGCAAAAAAACCCCCTCAGCCCACCACCGCGCGTCTGTGGGTATTCATAACAATTACGAAACACGTACCAGTGGATGGGTGCAGCCTGTGCAGCGTCGGCGAGAGCGGGTCGACGGACTAGAGAGGACATAGAGAACGAAGGTCCACACCATGATTTATCATTTAGCCACGGCCCTGTAACACCTCCTTGTCGAACGTGTCTGCTCAACGGCAAATGTTATTCCCAAGATTGACACGTGAGGAAAAGTTTGCACCTGTTCGGGTAACACTTGGATGTTGCGAAAGCCCTCGAGGTCGTCTGCCCTTGCTCTACGACACGACAATGTCACTCCACACAACCTCAGGCCACGCTCTACCACATCAAAACCTTAATGACAAGGCTCCAGAAGGAGGAGCTGAGACACCAACTCTTCGCGCTCTTCACTACCTATCGGCAGTAACTAGCATAGTACGTCGTCGCGACTACGAAGGACACCGACAAAAAATGCCTATCCGGGGACAGCCTGTTCGTCGGTAGTTTCAGTGATATCTGGCCTGGAGCCACCCGCCGCGCTTGCAGAGCGTCGTCGCAAGGTAATATTGCGTCTCTATCTTCAGCGACAAACCGATAGCAAGATCCCGTGCGAAAAAAGTACCAGTCGGATTGAACTGTAGTATGGGGAAGTCGTGTGATCCGTGAACAATGTCTTGTGGTGTATCCGCACGCCCCGCTGTCTGCCAGCATATTGAATACTCCCAAAAGCAAATGTAGTACGCGATTATGAATGAAGGGGGACACTCCGACTTCATTCCTCCCACATCTGTGCACGCGAGGGCACGCTGCGAGGCTTGGAAGGCGCTCTGACCCGGGGTCTGAAGAAGCGAAGCAGGGATGTACGAGTGGACGAGGATGAAAGACAGGCAAGCGAGAGGGAGGGCGATATGTGGACGATCGCAATGATGAGTATGATGGGTCAAGAGATGGAAATGAGGACGATGCACGATACACGGCCGAAAGGCCTCCGTAGTCGCGAGGCGCCCCTAGTCGAGGCATAACGTCTTTGGACTCGTCAGCCAAAAAAAGACGCTGCACCCTAACTGCAGCCCCTTACGGCAAGAGTATCATGAAATACACTGCCGGAAGGGGTTACACGACCGAAACGCCGCCGTACCACTCCCAATAGTATGTTGCATGGATCTGATAGCTCAGTATGTTCCTGACTGCGGTCCATAGGCACCACATTGCTTCGAAAAATGTTGCACACGACGAGCACCAGTATTCTTAGCTCTAACATATTGGCCTCCGTTGATAACAAAGGCGCTAGGTGGCATCCCATTGAATGACGGGATGGGTATTGTTTCCTGCCTTGCTAGTGAATTCGTATGTTTCACGCTGTAAACGATTAATGTATTCCTACGGATACTCTATCAGGCCCGCATTCTCTACTGTTGTGAAAGCCCGATCAAGATCGGCTGATCAATGCCGTTAGAGTACAGCCGACAAATGTGTGCCAACTATCCCTACCCTCCAGACGTGTACAGCTTGGTTGGTCGTTGAACGCTATTTCTTGGTATGATGCTATTGCCACTTCCGCGAGGCGACCGTGCTATTACATCGCTAGACACCGCTTCGTCCCTGCCGGTCACCGCTCGAAGCACATTTGCAGTGCTTATGAAAAAACATTAATCATTCGAGTTCTTTCTTGATTTGCTCGAAGGACGAGCACGTGAGATTCATAAACCATATAAGCTGCGGCGAGATACATTTATTCACTACATCATGTGAACAGATATCAAACTTCGTCTGACTAGGTTCCCTCAGGGACTCCCCAGACTTCACAACTTCTATACACCGACTGCCAGGGGACTTCATGATTGGCCAGCCATCAACACAGAGAGGCCTCCAATGGGTATATGCAAATGGCGTATGAGGTTTGTGTAGGTCTTACACCCACAAGCACGCATAGGCCAATACATAACTAACTACCATTTGATATCAGCAACGTGTTTCAAAACGTAGTGTTGGACCTATACGACCCAGCTACGATTCCCTCAGCTTGCGCAAAATAGCATTTCACCAAGGCACAACCAGGCTACCAGCTCGTTAGGCGGGTGAGACCTATGGGAACTATAGTATTGGCTTAACCCAAGCACAAACGTAACACGACATGAACCACTGCGTGAGCAACTCGTTGCCATTCAAGAAGCTTCAGATTTGAAGCCGTAAGTTTTCATTGTTTTGCGCCTGTCGATGAGTTTCTGTATACGTTACAGCGACACATATCTCGCTGCGCAGTGTTCACTAGTGTAGCCGGCGATGATGAAGGCATAACGTATAGGCCTACGATGAATGGTTTCGCATCAGTGCCAGAAAGCGCTTCATTCTCCGGCACTGTGCGGAAGTGTCTGAATAACACCGTGAGTACCGATTCTCCTCGTGTCGTGTGCATACATTGTACTCCACACGCGCGACTATGAGGAATGCTATCGACGATGCGTCAATAGCCGAACTTGAAGGGTGCCATACCAATCGGAGGTAAAGAGTGAACGAGTTGTTAATGTACCCCCATTGTCGCGCAGTAGGAGGTGCGGGAAGAAGGCGTCTTTGAACGATGAGGCCCCTACCACTTGTCGAAGGTCATGCTGCAATAGGCAATCCACTCAGAAAACCCTTCCGGTCCCTCACCTTGCGAGCGGTAAACCCTCTTCCACGCATCGACACTTCTTTCTCTGCTTGGCTTCGCTAACGCCCGCATTACTTCCTACCATCCGTCTCTTATAGGTCGAGACTCTTTTCCTGGAGCGCTGAGGCCATATATGCCCTCACTTTCCGTCGCACGGAAAATCCCGGTAAAGGACAAAACATTGACGCAAAATGCGACAGAGTAGTCGTCAAAGCGCAGCCCTTTCCCGATGGTTAGCCAAAAGCACATCGGCCAAGCTCGCTCGAGACCGTGTACGCTTCCACTTGAATAATAGTCGCAGGATGCCAGATTGGCACAGGATAGTGAAACCGAACGCGAATAACTGATGATGCTTCCCGCAGTAAAGAATCGTCCCCCCCCCCCCCCCCAGTGCGAAGACCCAGGAGCATTCGTCTCTCTTGGTCTCGTACATTTGCTTAGGAGAAAAAGCGCGCCAGGGTAGAAAGCGGGCCTCGACGAATACCAAGGAAGAACGCTTGTCAAGAGTGCCCCGACAAAACTAATGGAATCCACATCCATGTGAGTTTCCATCCCAATTCTTAAGATGACTACCTAGTACTGTCACTTTTTCGTCACCCCGGTCACGTAATAGAACCATACCCCACAACAGTATCATGCAAACGGGCAGTTTGTATAGAAGGTTTTTCCCGAGATAATTCAGGGCAGCATATTTCTAACTTCTTAGTAGGTCAGAACCTTTCGACAGTAAATTATTCCAGCACTTACGATGGAACTTGCTATCAGGGATGTAAACCCAACATATTTTACAAGATTGACAATCAACGTAGTGGAAATTGTTTTCCAGTAAGATGGTAAATCAGCTAGTCTCACAACGCACTTGAGTCTTGCAGCTACTAAAATATGTTGTTGGTTGTAGGTGATCCATGACATATCTGAACGCCGCGATGACGGAAGCCCCTAGCATTTATTACTATCAACTCTGGTATGCATTATATGCATGTCAGATTTGTCTCGTTTACATTTTGTAGTGGCAGATTCCTCAGACTTCACATAGTTGAGAATGCTAGATCAACCAGCACAGACATGCGCAAATCCAGCTTTTCTAGTAACCTGCGCTCCAAGGGCCACTCATCGCTTGTCGACCCAGGACACGAATTCTGCGTATCCCAATCATCGTTCGAACGATAGTACTACCTTGTACAGTGGTCGCAGAGTTCTCTGATATCTCATATTGACCGAGATTCGCGATCGGAGGGGACATCACGTTGAGCTTCCGTTCGTATGAGAGAGTCGCTAGGTCAAATAAATTGATATAGGCAGACTCCAATATATAAAAAACGCCGTCCTGAACAGCCTTCCTCCCGATCTCCTTGTGTAACCACGCTGGTGCTGTTCCGTACGCATTGCGATGTTGGCGTCGCAAAGATCAATCTATCACCACCGAATCCTCGGCTGATTCGCATTATGGTGTCGGCATTTTATCTGCTACCTATAGGGAAGCAGGACGTAACTTATTGAAAGGTACTGACGGAGGTGATATCATACGATCTATTTTTATTTGGCATTGACCTATAAAAGCCGTCGCTTTATGTCCAAGATTACATCAACTTGCGGTGTCGGTAAGACGTCCTCCATGAGGGATATTAGTGAACAGCTGGGTGTAAAGTTGGAGATGCTACCTTAATGGTACCGCATAGTCTTACTCCGCCTGACACGTTTGTCAAAATGCTCGCCCTCTCATGCTGATACTCGTATCAACCTGATTGAACTGACGTCTTACGAAGTGTTACGGTCTCATGGGAGTTGAAGGAGACTCGGATGTGAAAGAGAGCGGCCGTTTAGCCCTCCCATGTATTATGCTAACATGCATATTAGTACTAAAGGCTTATACAACGGACAGACCGGCGCGAAATGGCATCGCGTATGACTACGATTTCGAATTGTATTCCAGGAGAGTGACAGTTAGACCCCTGCGGTGGTCATTTTCCTACACTGCTCTTTTCAAGAAAATTGACCTTTTTTGGTCCAAAATGCTGAAAGATAAATGCTCAAATAGTCACAGACCTGCACTAGTGCACAACAACTGTGCGACGTACATCCAAAAGTACTGAGCAGCACAAATACTAACAAGTCTAGAATTACTTCTATTATTTTTTCTTGTTTACTATTATTGCATCAGGGGGGTGTTGGTGTCAGAGCTTGGGTCCAAGCGGCACAAATTACGGGACAATTTGTGGCACGACATGCCCTGAAACACTGTATAGTGGTTGATTACAGCGTAAAGAAGTCCATAAGTTTGAGCGGCATATGTACTTTTGTTCTAAAGTACATTTACGTGCATTGGTTCAGAAAGGATGCGCTCGAGATGTGGTCTTGAGCATAACGTTCGCCGCCTACCAAATAACTGGAATACGAGAGTTTCGGCTGCGACGAACTACACCATTTAACTACCGAAAGACAGTTGAATGTTTTCCCCGCTCACAATTCATCTATGGGCCAGACTGCTTGCTTTACCTACTGGACTGACCCGGTTCCGGCACGAAGTTTACCCCATCAGGATATGCTTACTGCATTCGTCTGGGCGCGCAACGCCAAGTCCGAACCATCGAATTGCCTGCCCAGTGTTCTGGTGTGGAACGTTAGTGACGGGAGTGAATACGAGAATCTGGCCTTTACAGTAGCGATATCACAGAGTAAATCATGACCCCTTCCGATGCATCGAGATACAGAGCCCATAGACGCCAAGCGACTAAGAATGCGGAGGGAAATCCACACCACAAGTGAGCATGTTAGTGCATTCGCCCCCCCCCCCCACCCCTATTCTGGTGCTGCGATAGCATTCCTCCTCCCGAGATGATCATCTACGCAAGGCTTTAAGCGTTGCGTTGTCGTGTAAAGCATGCGTTAAGAACCACAGGTGATATCTTGAACACATGTTCGACAATGAGGACCGGGTTTTTGACGAATGAAAGTAATTAAAAGTCATGTCGCCGAGATAGCCGTCCGTCAAGCGGGTGGCAGAAACCGGGGATGTCTTCTGTGTGAATGTCGGTGAAATAACATCCGCGTGACCAAATAGTGTCTTCCTTTATAGGCCCATAATATACAGATTCCTCGTTATTTATCTCCGTTAAGGTCGCCAGAGTTCGGAGCGAGTGAAAGAGCTCGGGGACCGAAAGCACCTGTCCCGTCTCCTTCTGACTCGGCGAGCATAAGTGTCAGGATCGGCATCAGCCAGATCTCGTACGAGACTGTTGGCTGGCTAGTTTATCTTTTCGGCGTGGATAGAGGGCACAAGTGAAGGTTCGGCACAAATGCGGTTGCATGCCCCGTCTCCGCAGGGTCTGCTGCCATCGAGGTTAAAAATCTGCCAGGGTACTTTTCCTACGGACGCGCTTGTAAAGTCTTCCTCAAGTCAACACAGCGAAGATGCCGACCCGCGAGTAGCGTGACCATGTACCTTGGTACGTGCTTAGTGCTTGAGCAAGATGCAGATATCACTAACGGCGGAGACCAGAGGAGGAATGAGCATTTTAGGTGTATCCCAGGAATCTATTGCAGGCGCGGCGTTGCTCTAGAAGCGTACGTTCTGCGTCTGAAGCGGAACTAGCTTGTGTGGCAGTTTCTCAGCTTGCTTCGTGCAATGGGCTTAATCGGGACAAACCCCCATGATTGCTGATGTGAAGCATTCTAGCAGAGACCTCCAATACCATTTCATTATGCTGGAGATGTACATCAGCCAATGCCTTGGTCACGGATAATCGTCAATAGACTTGCCAAGCTGTTCCCAATTATGGGAAGGCCGAATACGCTTAATAGCTATTGAGCAGGTCGCCTGCAAGATCGAATTTGTTCCATCGAATTTGGGTCCTTAGAACTTCTACTGTAGACATAGCAAATCCGCGTCATGGGTTCGGAGGGCTTCACAGCACTGCCAAGGCCGAGGCTGCAGATGTGGGACGTTTGCTGCAGAGGCCATTTTTGCGATATGCGAAGTCCAGTGAGGCAGACAGAATTTTTTAGAGCTTCAAGGAAGAGCAGGCGGCACCTTAGGTGGTCAATTCCATACACAGGCGGCCCCGGAACATCGATTGAACATGAGGCAGCCTTAAAGGCGTGTTTCTGATTGCAAGAATCGCAGCGGTGCCTGGGCTCTGATGCGCCGGTCTGCGGTGGGCGGCGAGACGGGCGGTGTCGTAAGCGCGAACACACAGCTCACAAGATCGCCTACGACGCCACGGGCAACGCAGGAGACAAGGCACGAAGCGCCAGTCTTCATGTTATGCTGTCCTGAGTGCGAACACTATAAAGGTACTCTGACGAGATCCGATTGTAGCTCGGTCAGATCTGGAGCAGCAAAGTTTTCATATCTCTGTTTCGCATTACCTTTCTGTCTCCTCGCCGCTGGCGGTAGTGCGACAATATCCCTCTCTGTTACCGGACTCGTCGGAGAACCACGCACACGGTACCTGTGTGGATGGAAGAACACGTACCACCATCAAGCACAGACGCACCAGCTGAAGTCCCTCAGGAGGCCAAGGATGCGACTGACGCTGTCACAACTGCTGTTGTAGAGGAAGCGGTAAATGAGGTCGAAGCCCTAGCGTCATCGCAGACTTCGACAACTCACGAGGAATCGGGTGTCCCCCACCAACCGGAAGAAACTCAAACATTCTGATGACTCTGCTGTAGCCGCGTCCAGCGGATCCCTCCCACACCTCCAGCCAAACCTGAGGTGCTCCCAGATGTCCGGAGTCCTCTCACCACGACACGATAGTTCTTACTCCAGCTTCGACCGCTAGTCCCCAAGTCCATTCATGCACGGTCTCCTGATCGCCGACCATTCCGAGGGGCGAAGGGACCCAATGGTCACGCGCTACCTCACGGGCCACCTTCGAGGCCGTCCTCAGCCGCATCGCACAGACGTTCCTTGACAATATCAAAAGGCAGAACTGTTTCCGCTGTGCTCATCTCTTCTGCTCTAGAGACTATTGCGGCGTCACGAGAAGCAAAGCGCTCGCAGCCACTGCGGGAAAGCGTTCAGCGAGCTCTGGAGATGGTGAAGCGTGGTGAAGGTGGGGATCGTCCGCGCGACATATTCGAGCCATTGCGACTGGCCTGTGAGACTCGTAACGAGAAGCTCATGATTGCGAGCTTGGATTGTATCTCCAAGCTCATTTCGTACTCGTTCTTCGTCGAGACGACCGACTACCCAGGTCAAGGACTTCCCAATCGCCTCCCCCCGCCCTCACCTGGCCCTGGTGCTCGAACGTCTACATCTTCTGCGACGCATCCCCCGGCTGGTTACTCTGGTCGATTTGGTTGTCCATACTATCACAGCTTGCCATTCCGAATCTACACCAGAGACTGTCTCTTTGCAGATAGTCAAAGCGCTGCTGTCCCTCGTCCTCTCGCCCACAATCCTCGTCCATCAATCGTCTCTGCTAAAAGCTGTGCGGACCGTGTATAATGTCTTCCTCTTGAGCGTAGACCCCATTAACCAGACAGTCGCACAAGGTGGTCTCACCAGATGGTCAATCACGTTTTTCGCCCGGTGGCAAGCTCGATGGTAGCTCACTTTCTCGCTCCGCATCGTCGGCCACACTTGCTTCGCGAGCAGAGAGTAGCAGACGGCGGTCTTTGGCACCCGGCTCGCCCATGCGCTTTACCCACGGCCTCTTAGCCCTCCGGCTTCGGAAGGCCGCGCAATCGTTGACATTGCGGATCCTGCGCCAAACCATTCAACGAAAACCAAGCTCGTGCTAAGACAGTCGACGGATACACCGCAATCTCAGACTGCGGAGCTTCCCGCGCACGGTGAGCCCGAAGTTGAAGGTTCTTCGACCCCGGGATCTGGGTCGCAACATCAACAGTAAGTAGACTCGGTGTTCGAAACCCGGTACAGAGCTCAGATGGGCCTATAGAGAAGCGTCAGAGGCGACGGAGACTGTGCATAGCGAAGTCCCTGATGAAGAGCACGACAATTACATTCCCGAGATGACGGCCATGACCTCTTCATCAAAGACGCGTTTTTGGTCTTCCGAGCACTCTGCAAGCTTACTATGAAACCTTTGAACCCTGAGAGGTCAGTGAACCATACATCAACTCAAAAAGCGTCTCTGATCCACGCTCAGTGAGCGAGACCTCAAATCTCACGCCATGCGATCGAAGCTCCTTTCCCTTCACTTGGTACTAACAAATTCTCAATAATCACATGCCTCTCGTGGTGTCCTCGAACGCGATCATCTACTCGAGCTCTTCAAAAGACTCGACCGGCACGTTTGTGCACGCCATAACCCAATACCTGTGCTTGTGCTTGAGTCGTAACGCGGTCAGCCCGGTACCTCAAGTATTCGACATTAGTGTGGAAATCTTTTGGAAGGTCATGTCTGGCATGCGCACAAAACTCAAGGTAAGCTCGCAGGCTTCGTTTTGAAACTAGCTACTCATGACATTGATTCCAACAGAAAGAGATCGAGGTATTGCTTCATGAGATCTTCATCCCCATCCTTGAGATGAAGACATCGACCCTCAAGCAAAAGGCTGTCATTATGAACATGCTTCAGCGGCTTTGCCAGGACCCGCAGGCTCTATAGAGATATATCTCAACTACGACTGTGACAGTGACGCGGTGGATAACATTTATGAGCAGTAAGCCCATTCGCACAACCGGCCAGTTTCGTAGCTGACCTGCGAAGCTTCATCAATATCGTCTCAAAACTTGCCACGGCTCCAATATCGCATGTGCCTCCCAAGTCAGCAGATCCCACTAGTCCCGGTTTGCCCCCTACGACGAAGAGCAACGGAGGCGCTGTTCCGCCTGCCCTCAATACCAACGCTCTTTCCGTCCCTGGCACTCTCGACACGTCCGTCTTGGTATCTCGGAATCGCAGCTTCGCAAACAGAGTCTTGAGTGCCTCGTTGCTGTCTTGAAGTCCTTGGTAGCATGGGGTACGACCAGCACCAATCATGTCGAGACTCCAGGAGAGAAAGAGCAAACCCGCACGCAGCCCGGTGAGGAGGTACAGGCAGACAACATCACTCCAGAACATTCTGTCGATAGACTCTCGACTACCGGAAGTCTGTCTGAATCAAGCCGGATACCGACACCTGAACAGATCGCTGACGACCCGACCAAGTTCGAGAGTGCAAAACAGAGGGAAGACGACGCTTTTGGAAGGTATCAAGAAGTTCAACTTCAAGCCCAATGCGAGTAAGTGCAGCATAAATTCAACATTCATGACTGTATTGATTTGAATTTCCTAGGGCATCGCATTCTTCCTTGAAACGGGCTTCATCCCCAGTCGTTCACCGCAGGATGTGGCACGGTTCCTTCTCGAGACCGACGGTCTCAGCAAAGCAATGATTGGCGAATATCTTGGGCGAGGCGTGAGTTTACATCATTCCTTGTGTCCATCAATCTTACCCGATCCAAGCGACGAAGAGAACGTTGCTACTATGTATGCTCTTGTGGACATGATGGACTTCCGCGGCTTGGAGTTTGTTGATGCCCTCCGTACCTTTTGCAAGCGTTCCGGCTCCCGGTGAAGCTCAGAAGATCGATCGGTTCATGCTCAAGTTTGCCGAACGATACATTGCCGGAAACCCTCAAACGATCTTCGCTAACGCCGGTGAGTAATATCCCCAAAGTACGTCCTTTCCGTTGATCACCATCACCCCTCAGATACCGCATATGTCCTTGCCTTTTCTACGATTATGTTGAACACGGATGCACATAATCCTGTGGTCAAGACACGCATGACGAAAGCTGATTTCATCAAGAACAACCGCGGTATTAATGACGGCCGTGACCTTCCCGAGGAGCTACTCGGATCCATCTTCGACGAGATTTCTTCCAACGAGATTCGCATGAAGGATGAAATCGAGGTGGCGCCGGTACCAGTTGCGCCAGGACCGGGTCTGGCGAATGCGTTGGCGAATGTCGGCCGGGATCTGCAGAAGGAGGCATACATGATGCAGTCGAACAGCATGGCTAACAAGACGGAGGTAGGGATAGCCACCGTCACCGTCTATTTCTGAGCTGAAATTTGCCCATAGGCTCTCTTCCGCACACTTATGCGTTCTCAACGCAAAGGCTCGAAGAACGGTGACCAGTTCTTCAGTGCATCCCACTTCGTACACGTCAAGCCCATGTTTGAAGTTGCTTGGATTCCCGTTCTGGCCGGATTGTCCGGACCACTTCAAGGAACAGACGACTTCGAAATTGTCGAGCTTTGCCTGGATGGTTTCAAGAGCGCGATCCGAATCGTCTGCTTCTTCGACCTTGAGCTCGAGCGAAATGCTTTCGTCACCACTCTCGCAAAGTTCACCTTCCTCAACAACTTGGGGGAGATGAAAACGAAAAACATGGAAGCCATCAAGGCTCTCTTGGACGTTGCCGTAACCGAGGGGTAACAACTTGAAGAGTTCCTGGCGCGAGTCCTTACATGTGTCAGTCAGCTGGAACACATGCAGCTGATCAGTAGCGGAGTGGACCTCCCAGAGGCCAAGAAGGGGTGAGCGTACTGCTCCATAAATCTTACTAGGCGCTCACCATACTTGTAGGCGGGCTCGCAAGGTACCAACGGAAGAGCTGGCCAACGAGAGCCGATCCACACACATCACTGTCGCAGCCGACATGGTTTTCTCCCTCAGTCACTATCTCTCCGGTGTACGTTCGTTTCGTACTTGTTTTGAACCGTGAGCTAATTGCTGTCCGATAGACCGCCATCGTCGACTTCGTCCGGGCGCTTTGTGATGTTTCATGGGAGGAGATCCAGTCCTCTGGCATGTCACAGCATCCTCGTCTGTTCAGCTTGCAAAAAGCTGGTAGAGATCTCATATTACAATATGAACCGTATTCGGTTGGAGTGGTCTAACCTCTGGGATATTCTCGGCGAGCATTTCAACCAGGCAAGTCGCGTATCACATGTGCTGTAACACAAGGCTCACGATATCATTCAGGTTTGCTGTCACAGCAATCCTCACGTAGGGTTCTTCGCTTTGGATGCGCTCCGTCAATTGGCCATGCGCTTCTTGTGGAGAAGGAGGAACTTCCCCACTTCAAGTTCCAAAAG
The DNA here is from genome assembly GCA_035772785.1 of Phlebiopsis flavidoalba. Taxonomy (NCBI): domain Eukaryota; kingdom Fungi; phylum Basidiomycota; class Agaricomycetes; order Polyporales; family Phanerochaetaceae; genus Phlebiopsis; species Phlebiopsis flavidoalba. The sequence goes on along the minus strand of JAOCPU010000013.1, from coordinate 342,864 downwards.
GACTTCCTGCGCCCCTTCGAGTACACCATGGTCCATAACTCCAACCCAGAAGTACGAGATTATGGTACGTACGAACATGGACCTCCGTCTGAAGTACTTGACTGAGGGGCTTTAGGTGTTGCAATGCCTGCAACAAATGGTCCAAGCCGTGTAGCCAATATGCGGTCAGGCTGGAGGACGATGTTTGGTGTGTTCTCATCCAGCTGCTGCCTAAGGTTCCAACAGGTACGTCTGCGCTACATACCATACGTCTCATATTTGACTCGGTATAGAGCGCATCGTCAGCTCTGCATTCGAAATTGTTATGCGTTTGAACAAGGAGCACTTCCCATCCATCGTCAAGCACGGCGCTTTTGCTGACCTTACAGTCTGCATCACGGATTTCTGCAAGGTCACGAAAGTACCAGAAAATCAGCCTCCTTGCTATCGCGATGCTGCGTGGCGTCATTCCGGTTATGCTGGAGTGCGCAGACTGCGGCTTGAATGCCGCAGCGATTGAAAAGGCAGAGCCCACCGACGACCCCATGATCAAGTTCTGGTTCCCGGTCTTGTTTGGTTTCTATGATGTCATCATGAACGGCGAGGACTTGGAAGTCCGAAGATTGTGCGTATCTATTGCAACACTACCCATACCTCCCTGACGCGACGCGACGGTCTGACAAGGGCGCTTGACTCATTGTTCTCCACGTTGAAGTCCTACGGCTCGACTTTCCCGGTAGAGTTCTGGGATACCGTTTGCCAGGAACTTTTGTTCCCCATATTTGCGGTGTTGAAATCTAGCCAAGACCTGTCGCGGTTCAGCACTCAAGAAGACATGAGCGTGTGGCTCTCCTCCACCATGATCCAAGCTCTTCGCAACCTGATCGACTTGTACACTTACTATTCGAGACGTTGGAGCGCTTTTTGGATGGCCTTCTCGATTTGTTGTGTGTCTGTATTTGTCAAGGTGCGCACTGCGACGATGTTGTGCAACTGCTACTGATGGCCGCACAGGAGAACGATACCTTGGCTCGTCGTATCGGAACATCCTGTCTGCAGCAGCTGCTGGAAAGCAACGTCAAGAAGCTTAGTGCCGCACGTTGGGATCGTGTAGCTACCGCATTCGTCAAGCTCTTCCGCACGACGACGCCGCATCAGTTATTCGACGAGAGTTTACGGGTGGAGATTGACGGTAGCACTCTACCGATTTGGCAAGAGAGTCCTGGTAAATATCGTTATTTCTTCCTCTGCATATACCTCTCATTTCAGTGTGCAGAGCCGAACGGGCAAACGATCGTGCCTGCGCCACTGTCGGCAGGTGACCAACAAAAACCGGGAAGACAGGTATCACTCGGTGAACGGCGACGTATTTTCAAGCAGATCATCGTGAAATGCGTGCTACAGCTTCTCCTCATCGAGACGACGAACGACTTTGCTACGGAACGATGAAGTCTACAAATACCATACCTCCAGAGCACACCTGCTGCTACGGCTCATGTGCGAGCTCGACCACAGCTACCAGTTTGCCAGAGAGTTCAACACGAGGACAAGGAGCTCCGCACTGGACTCTGGAAAGTCGGTGAGTGCTCTCGACAATCTTGGCCCTGCATGTGGCTGAAAATTCCTTAGGCTTTCATGAAACACCTGCCAAATCTCCTCAAGCAAGAGTCTAGCAGATGCTGCAACTTTGGTCAACATTCTCCTCCAGATGTATTATGACACAAGGCCACCGAGCATCAAGCTGCGAGGCCGCCAGGTTGCTGATCGTCTATTACCGTAAGTGCAGGCATCTATGTTTTGGCTTGAACGCGGCTCATCATGCCGTAGGCTGGGATTGGGCGTGCTGCAGGACTTTTATCAAGCTCAAGACTGATAGTCAAGCGAAGAAGAACATCGCTGCCTGGACCCCAGTGTCGCTGGATATTGCAAGGCTTCGTCAAATTCGATGACAAGGCGGTAAGTGACTACCAAGCGTAAACCCCGCCCCTCGACATGTTGATGTTCATTGGAACTTTCAGTTCGCTCGCTATCTCCCTGCCATATATCCGCTGGCAACGGAACTGCTCTCACGAGATATGGCCCCCGAGATCAGACAAAACCTTCGAGACTATTTCATGCGCGTCGTCGGGTACCAGCAACGCATCATAGAGCGATCATGAAACCTGTCGTTTCGCGCTGTACCGTTTGCATAATTTATCAGCTTTCGCATTTCCTTGTATAGCATGGTATAATTCAGTACGGACGGATTCGCTATCGAGTTAGACAAAAAATATGGGTGTTATAATATATACATCATAGCAGAAATTAGCGTTGGTATCCGTATCCTCCAGAGAAGCCGTTCGCTTGGTATCCTCCTCCCCACCCTGTAGCTTGTGGGTTCAGGGGGACAGCTAGAGGTGAAACGTGTCAGTCAAACACAACAGAATTCGATGTGCGATGCTTACAAGTTGGACGTAGAGAGCATCGTATTTATCTATGCCAGGCGTCAGTTGAAACAGCACAGAGCTTGTCATATTTGTAAACGCACTAGCGTCTTGGGGCTGGTTGGAGTTGTCACCACCGAACGTGCCGCTCTTCATCTGGGCAAATATATTGGCGGGGTTCGTGTCAACTGAGTTTGACTGTTGTTGCGGCAAGGGCGGTGGCGACGTCGCATTAAACTGCCCGAAGCCTGGGTTGAAGCCTGTAGGATCTAACCATACTGTGAGCTTAATCCTCACGGCATGTAAGAACAATGAACTCACTAGTCTGCACCGAACCAAATCCTGAAGGGGGGGCTCGCCCCTGGAAGGATGGTAAGACCGCCAAAGTTCCCTGAAGCACCTCCGAAGCCAGTGGGCTGCGAGAGCAAAGGCCCCGCTCGGGACGGCTGGACAGCCGGTCGGCTGAGAGAGCAGTGGCTGCGAGGGTTTGGAAAAGCTGGGCTGCTGGGGCTGGAAAAACCTGTTTGCTGTGGGCCTTGGAAACTACCAAGTTGAGGCTGGAATCCGGTTGCTTGTTGGAGCCTGGAAACCACTCGGCTGAGGCTGGAATCCAGTAGGCTGCGCTGTCAGCGGTTGGGCGCCGAAACCCGTCGGCTGTGTGTTCAAGAAGGATGGGCTCGGAGACGGCTGGAAAGGTGCACTCGCGGGGCCGTGTGGGTACGAAGTTGTTGAAGCCGGTGGTGGTAGGGACAAGTTGGTTGTAGAAGCCCCTTGATTGGCTGGTAATCGGAGCGAGAGGGCCTCTTGGACCATTAAACTGTTGCGGCGGCGGTGGAAGCATACCGGTTTGCTGGGCTTGCAAGTGCTGAGCCATAGGCGACCGGAGACGAGCCCATCCCAAGCCCAGTCTGATAACCAACGGGGCCGGTGGGGATGCAACAGGGGAGAGAAACCGCTCGATCCGGGTTGTTCACGATAGCCGGACTCTGCGTACGCAACTGACTGAGGGGTACGAGCGAGGCACGAGAGATCCCGGTTGGTCGAATATGTCTGCTTCAGTCTTGTTAGCTAGGCAGTAGCTGCGGGCTGTTGGACTGGGGCACGGCCGGTACCGACGTTAGGCGGGGCCGATGACGGCTGCCGCAGGCGGGGTCGGGTGCCGGGGTGGGGGAGCGGGAGGCGCGGGTGCTGCCTGAACAGGAGTGGATTTGGGAGCTGCAGGGGTGTACAGACGCAGCCCGTGTTGTTCCAGGAGAGGATAGGACGCGGACCGTGTTTGGTTGAACTCGGTCGTACGTGTCCATTGAGCATCGTCGTCGAAACCGCTTTAGGGCGAGGGGCAGGAGCGGACGTAGTCGAACCTGGGGACCGTGAACCGGCAGGTGCACCGGTTGGCCATCGTGCTAGCGCGCGGGCACGAGCAGGGGGGGCTACTAGTGGGAGGGCGTGCGTTGCCGGGTCCGAGCGATTTGGTCAGAGGCAGAACTTATAGCATTCAAATCGACAGATGATGGGGGAAGACTCTTGCTTGAGTTGTGGACGGCCCCGCGGCGCGGAACGTTGTTTCTTCAGAGCGCCATTGGGACCCAGAATGCGAATAGGTTGGGAGCTTGACTCTCTGGGAGATCGGTATGGTACCGCTTTCTTCTGCCTGCAAATTGTATCTGGCGAGCTCTTTGCTTCGTCGCGGCGGAGGCTGCTCAGCCTGCATCGGTTGGAGCTGGAGGCGGCTTTCGGCTGCCTTTGTTCTATAGCCTTCATTCTTTACACGGATAATGTCGCCCTCTCTAAGAACCTAGGGAGCGGCATTGTGGACTCTGTGATATCCGGAAGGATGGCTTCATCGATCTTGTCGGCGTTTCAAACGAGAGCGCCATACCGGGAGCAGTCGTCCAACATCACAGCCCGCACTAAGGAAGAAGTCGAACCAAGTCAATAGTGGGCCCTTTCTTCGCGGTCTGGGCGGCACTTGGCTGCTGGCTGCAAAGGACATCCGGCGCTCTTCCAGAGGCTCGTCATCGGAGGTCCTGCGAGGTGAGGCCGGACGTTGCTCCTTCTTTTGCTTAGCCACCACGCGTTCGACGTAGCGCATGTCTTCTGCAGACATCTTCTCTGAAAGGAACCTCAATGACCACGCCGTTGACTTTATGCAGCCTGAGTTTTCCACCCGCAAAGCCTAAGAATGCAATATACTTAGCATCTACTCTGAACTGGCCTGTGCGGTCATGCCATGTCCGGATATTGCCTGAAGGAGGAGCCCCTGATAACCAAGACAATCAATTCTAAAATCGAGAGGAGAGATCGGATGGGATTTACGTTTGTCTGATGATGACCTCGACGATGACCACATTCGTCCCTTGTCAGAACGACTACTCTCTGCGCTGGATTGGCGCTGGGCAGCCTTCTGGCGTCGAGCCTCTTCCTCTGCAGCACGCTGCCTCTCCTTCTCCTTCTCTCTCTGCCGTTCCGCGCTCCTGTTCCCGTCGTTTTGCCTATCGGCGTCTGCAGCTGCAGCTGCCTCCTTGGCTCGTCTCTCAGCATCTCTCTTGCGCTCCTTCTCTTTACGCTCTTTCTCTTCACGTTTCTCTGCGTTCTGCCTCTGCAGCTTCTTCGGCTTCCCGCGCGGCCTGAGCCGCAGCCTCGTCTTCTTCATGTCGAGCTGCCTTGCTTGTCGACGTAGGTCCACCAGTGCCTGGAACAAGCTGAGCAGTACAAGAGTTAGCGGAGTGATAATAGACATTGTCGATGCGTTCTACCTCGAGATAGTTAGCAGGCACGACTCCTTCGTCGCCTTGAGCGTTTCTACACTTCCACCACTCATCGGTGTCACGCTCGGGATGGACCCGAGAAGAGTTTCGCCTTCAGATACAGTCATCTCGTCTTCCCCATCCGCACTGAAGTCGTACAGCACAATAATAACTGCACGCTCCCCATCCATGTCGTCATCATGCGTGGCTGGTTCAGGCTCGTGCTCAGACTCTCCATCGTCCTCCCTCGGAGGGATGATCTCCGGCTCCGACCGCTGGTCAAAGTGGACAGACTTCTGTGCACTACTTCGTGGCCTTTCGATTAGATTCGGCAATGTTTAGTAGCGTTCGTATGCGAAGGCTCCTCCTCGGGTCGGGCGAGGCGGGCCTCCTCGAGTTTAGCCATGATCGCATCAGCCACATCCTTGGACCCCGCGTGGAAGTGTAAGCTGATGGGCGCAGCGCGCCGACCTCGACGTGGACGTGCTTTGTTCTTCTCGAGCCGCGTAAGTTTGTATGTCGGACGTCTGCCACTTCTGCACTGGAGTCTAAATGTGGGTGTTTGGTGAGACCCGGAGTTATGCATTATATAGCGTCCCGAAAGTATGGTTCTCGGCGGATAAAGAGACACACCTTGTCAGACTCGCTAGCAAAGAACATAGCCCCGTTTCCAACACCAAGAGTGCCCTTCTTCCGTTCTTGCCCTTTCTTGTCAACTTCAGAGACAGACCAGGTTTCGGACGGTACCGCACTGTTGCGCTGTCGCTTACTCTTGCTGCCGACTAGTTCTGCGGATCTGTATACGCTGGCTTGGGGGGCTGAGCGTTGTCAGTCCATCCAGCCGGCTGTGGGACGTATGTAGACACATACCGAGTCGGGGGCACGACAATCTTGGAGAAATCAATCGCCTTTTTTTTTTTTCGAGCGGCAGTCCACGCCTTGGTGCTCCCCCTCCGCTGACGCTCCCCCTAAATTGAGGCCGTCGAGCTAAAGAATACCATAGAGCAGAGTGGAGGTTGCGGACCTCTTCAACGTAGTTGCCGGTAACGTAGCCGACCTTGCCGCCTTCCTTCTGGCTGTGAACGAGCAACCAGTCGTCGTCCTTGCCATACACGTAGAGGACCTCATCTTCGGAAAACGCGTCAGCTCGCCGGGCTGTGCTTGCCTCATAATCGTAGAGGGCCTTGACTACTGAAATATGATCCGCCTTGTAAAGGTATTATTCATGAGAACGCAACTTCACCCAGACGCGAACACCTGTCGCCGTTACTCACAGGCTCGGAGCGTATGCAGAAGGAATGAGACCCGATGCACCCTCCTCCTCTTGTGTGTTTCTGTACTTAATTTTGACCTTCCACCAAATGATAGAGGGGCAGTCAGAGCTGGCGTCGGCGGGGAGATGCGGGGTGATAGTGCTACATACCTCTTCGTCTGTGCGTTCAAGGAGGAGCAGAAGTTGGGTTCTCTTTTACCGCGAGCTCGTCTTCTGCATCTGGGCTGTGGCTCATAGTCGTACGCCGCCTTGAGCACAGCTGAGGATATTCTTCTGGTTCTGCTGGCGGTCATTTAGTGGGAGAGGAGTGAGGGTCGCCGCGCAGGCGGCAGTGACATATCCCCATTGCCCAATTAGGGCGTACGTGATGAAACGAACGGTCCTCGGGGTCCTACGACTACATATCCGCTTCACAGTAACTCTGCATAGCTCATAATATTATTTTGTTCTTGCAGTGCAAAGGTGTAGTGTTTAGTGTTCATAAAGAGTCAATCCAAAAATTTAAAACATGGAGACATAGTAATGTAGAGTCACTTTGATATCCAACGACGCAGGGCGCGGTGCCGGGGGTCCACAGCCTCATAATCATGGCTGCTAGAAAAAGTTAAGTGCCTCGCTCGACCAGCATCCTCCTACGCTCTCTTCCTTCCCCTCGTTCGCTTTCTGTTTTTGATTGCTCTATTGCTTGCACTGTACTACACCCACCAACACCTCGCACGATTACTCTGTAACGTGCTGCAGTCATGAGCAGACTCAACGCCAATGCCTTTACGTTCGTACCAGGCCAGGGGCTTTTCCGTGCGCCCCAGCAACCTGCTGCTCATAGGACCTCCACCTCCTGCCGTCCCCTCGAGCGGCAGCGCAGACAGAAGCTCCTCCACCTCCTCCAACTATCTCTCTGAACATCGGGCAGGATCAAAGCCCCCTGCACCTGCACCTACACCATCCTGTTCCTGCCCCCGCTGCTCCATCTTCGCAACCTCCATCTGCTACTGCCACACCTCCTCGCTCCCAGAGCCCCGCACCTGCGGCAAGCTCAGGAGCTTCTACCCCACGCGAAAGCTGCCGCTAAGCCAGCCGCCAAATCTACCCTATCCCCAATCGACCGGCCCCGCCAACTCATTCTCGCGCGAGAGAGAGCCAAAACCGACACAACTGCTGTCGCTCAGGAAGTCCAAAATGCAGTAGATGAGGCTACTTTGAAAGATCTTTTACGGAAATGGTTTCGCCCCCCATCGGATTCCCATCCACAATTTTTGGCGTTAACTTTGAAATCTCATAATCAGTGAAGGAGCATCTTAACATTGTCTTCATTGGACATGTAGATGCTGGCAAAAGTACGATGGGTGGTAATCTACTCTACTTGTGCGGTATGGTTGACAAGCGGACGATGGAGAAGTATGTGAGCGTGAGGCTAAAGGAAGCCGGCCGTGAGTCGTGGTACCTTTCCTGGGCCCTCGATTCTACACCACAGGAGCGTGCCAAGGGCAAGACTGTCGAAGTCGGCCGTGCATACTTCGAGACAGACTCACGGCGGTACACTATCCTCGACGCTCCTGGTCACAAAACCTTCGTCCCATCTATGATATCTGGTGCTGCCCAAGCAGACGTCGCCATCCTTGTCATCTCAGCCCGTAAGGGTGAGTTCGAGACTGGCTTCGAGAAGGGCGGACAGACGCGTGAGCACATCATGTTGGTCAAGACGGCAGGTGTATCCAAGGTCATCGTCGTTATCAACAAGATGGACGACTCCACTGTAAACTGGGAGAAGGTTCGGTACGATGAAATCGTTGGCAAGCTTACCCCCTTCGTCAAGGCTGCTGGCTTCAGCGCGAAGGATGTCACCTTTATACCTGTCTCCGCCTATACAGGTGCCAATCTCAAGGATCCAGTTGGCAAGACTCTTTGCCCTTGGTACAAGTACGCTCAATTCCGCAATATACATGTGCAATGATTTGACTTATCCACTGCAGCGGCGAGCCCCTCCTCAGACACCTCGACACAATGCCCATGGTAGACCGCAAGCTCAATGCGCCGCTCATGATCCCGGTCTCCGAAAAGTACAAGGACATGGGAACGATCATTGTGGGCAAAGTCGAGTCGGGTCTCCTCCGGAAAGGCGACTCCCTCATTCTCATGCCCAACAAGCAAGAAGTCGAGGCTTCTGCGATCTACAACGAGATGGAAGACGAGGTCCAGCAGGCGCTATGCGGCGACAATGTTCGTATCCGGCTGCGCGGTGTCGACGACGAAGATATTAGCCCTGGATTCGTGCTCACTTCACCCAACAAGCCGATCCACGCTGTCCGCCAGTTTGAGGCACAGCTTGCCATCTTGGAGCACAAGAACATCATCTGTGCTGGCTACTCTGCCGTTATGCACTGTCATACACTGGCCGAAGAAGTCACTCTCGTTGTATGTGATATACGATTGGTATTCCTACCCATCAAAGCTCACCTGTTCTAGTCTTTGCTTCACTACTTCGACAAGGCGACCGGTCGCAAGTCAAGAAAGCCGCCTCAATTCGCCAAGAGGGGTACGACCTATCGTCTATAAATATATCCAGACCTCTCATACCTTATGAATCACAGGACAGAAGATTGTCGCTCTCATCGAGACCAGCCAGGCTGTTTGCGTAGAAAAGTTTGCAGATTACCCCCAACTTGGACGTTTCACCCTTCGCGATGAAGGTAAGGATCAATGCCATCTCTTCTCCCTCTCTCTCCTGAACGGACTCTCTTGTAGGTCGTACCATAGCCATCGGAAAGATCACTAAATTGGTTTGAGAAGCATCACGACGAGCTCGCGGAGGGTTGTTGCCGACCTTGCTATCAACCATTAAACGAGCACTTTAAATGCATCTATGTAGCATAATATGACAAGAGAGAACCGCGCTGTATACTCTGTAACGAGCTAAGATGTATTACGATCGCAAACTCTTCCCTCCCACGGGCTGTCTGATACCTAGCTTCCTACAAGAAGACCCTGAAGCGAGTCTTACTTGGTTCGGGTAGCACGACACTTGTATGTGTCGACATATCACGCTGAGTCGACATTTATACCCACAAGAGGGAGCTTGCAGAAAGACCGCGTTGGCAAGAGACCTAGGAACAGAAAGCGGAGAAACATGACTTTCCCGGTTATGAATATCCTTGTTTGAGCCTTTCATAACGGCCGCCTGGCGAAATGGCATCGCGTCTGACTACGACTCGATTGTTATCAGGAGATTGCAGGTTCGACCCCTGCGGTGGTCATTTTTTTGCGTCTGATGCGTTTTAGCAGAGGCTCTTTGTTGCTCAAAGTGCAACATATACTGTTTAGTTTACTGTCTATGAACTGTCGATAAACTGTTTATCTACGAAAATTTCGTGAACATAAACTATTTAACTAATCCGGGCTCCCATCACTCCCGATGAAAAAGAAAATGACCACCGCAGGGGTCGAACCTGCAATCTCCTGATAACAATCGAGTCGTAGTCAGACGCGATGCCATTTCGCCAGGCGGCCATGCAATGAAGAGCATTCAAATGGTATATATCCGTAACCTTGAATGATGACTTCGGACATTGTCCCTAAGATAAACAAATAGTAATATACACGCCACAGCGCGGCCACTGTGCGAGTTACATACGATGGCATAGCCTCTAAAAACCTTCCGAAATAGCTATCTGGGCTCTGCGGTAACTTGAAAGTTGAGTGTTATTCACAGCCACCGCTAAGCATTTGCGAGTTGAATTTCTCATGCTGGACACTAATTCTGTCACGATTCTCAAACAGCGAAGGATTTGGCGACGATGGACCGCACGGATGCATTCTTGCGCTTTGATCAAAGCAATTGGGGATGACACGCTCAATGTCAGAGGGCGTTGCTGGTACCGAAGGCGTCTTCTCATCGCTCGGTGGCGACTTAAATGGCCGTAATGTAATTCTGGCATGAGCACCCCGGTAGGCCATATGCATTGGGACACTCAGCCCATCTGCCGATAAATTAGTCGAGTAAGCGGCAACGAATCTCGCAGAGCGTACGAGTTATGACAGAGCCTAGTACAACAAACGCGACAATTGTTTGAAGAGTAGCAGCAAGGATCTCTTGCTGGTTTTCTGGCGGGTCGTGCGGCACAGGCAGACGAGATAGCGCGAGAGTAGATACAAATATAGCACTCACGCCCATCTATCCATCCATAAGCCGTACTCTTCACTTTTTTTTAGAAGAATCAAAGACTCACTGGTCCAAAATGCCCAGCGAACAGAGCCCAGCTCAATCTCTTCTCTGCAACTGCTGGCACGCATCGCAACAAAATTGCCAATACCGGTATTCGTCTCAATAGCAAAAATACCCACCAACAGAACTACAAGTCTCCATGGTGTGATTCCAAGCGAGGGTGAGTTGAACGAGGTGAAGGGAAGCCAGGCCCCGATATAAATGAAACAGCCACAGTTCAGCATGAAGTCGATGATAGTCGGAAAAGAGTTCTGGGAGATATGAGAGCAGGATTCGCAGGAGCTGTTCTGACTCAGGCGGGTGGTGTGATCACAGGATATACGGGAGCTGCTGTTATTGACAAAGCTACCATCCCACGATATCGCAGAACCTACGTATTGGTGAGCGAAAGTTAGTGAGAGAGCTTGGCCCGGCTTACCGGCAGCAAATGCGGCGAGTAGGTCGTCGCTACCAATTGAGCTGACGATACCCATTGTGAAGAGGGCCAGCGCGACATATTGTATCGTGTAGGAGTCTCGGTCAATGAGAGATTTGCTGTAAGTGTACTTCATGATCCTCGAGGACAAAACGCCTGAGAAACACACTCTGAGCGAATGCATGGAACGCCCGAAGAAGAAATATACCAATGGTCGCACCGAGTACTGTCCCCATTATCACCTGATCTGCCTATGGTCAGCTCGTTGACTTTGAAATGAAGGTATAGACCACTCACATAGCCAGCCGATAACAAACCATTTTGCGAACGCTGCACCGTTGCTTGGCTCAGTTGCGAGATACAATGAAATGCTCAAGAATGGATATGCCATTCCGTCATTCACCGCTGACTCTGCCGATAAGAGTAGTCTAAGCTCTTCCGGTACATACTTGACTGCCCAATCTCCTCCTGTGAGGACGATCAGAAAGCATGTAGACGTGAACAGAATGCTTACACACCGACTATGATTGCGCACACAATGGGGTCGGTGGGGGTGAGGCATGCGGCAATAGCCAGCGCGGATATGAAGTCGATCGGCTCGAAGATGGCAAATATGATCACTAATTGGGTGATCAGATATTCATGCCTTAACTCTGAGCATAGGCCACTGAAGCGAATACGCACGTGCAACCACGAGCCATCCAAACGCCATTGTAGGCACAACCATGATTAATAGATCTTTGGCTCGCTCTTTGAGGTATTTCCGAGGCAGTGCCACCCCGATGCAGAAAAGACCGATTGCCAGAACAACTCTCATTACCTCGAGTGTGACTTTTTGAGACTGCGAATAGTCGCCCCAGGAACGTGGATTGAAAATATTGGCGCAGTGCGGTCCCATGAGAATACCAAAAAATGTGGCAAGGACCACCTCGTTGATATAGAGCTAGCAGTACGACTGTCATCAATGAAAGAAAGCGGAAGGAAACGACTGAGACGACTGAGACGTACGGCGTTCTTGATAAACAACGCCGCGGTACTAAACTGGATCGTAATAATGATTTTCCTTTCTCCAAGCACCCAAGTGATATGTATCGCTTACAATCATAACAAATCCTCCCAACACGATGTATGCAAGGGAGGACTTTGTCACCTATCACCATAATTTGTGTTAGTTCTCGGAAGAAAAGTGATTGCATGCTAACTTACCGCTGTGAGAACGTCTTGCCAGCCCATCGTAACTGGTACGGAGCAAGCGATACAGCGGAAGGAGTGGAAGTTTGTGGGCTGGAAGTAGGAGTCCAAGGAGTGGTCTCCTATTGAGGTGAAACTGAGGCGCTATATGACCTGCGCGCGCAAACCGGCCGTCTCTTGCGCCCGGAAGGTGATGCATGCGACGAGCAAGAGGCGTCAGCGAGGTAAGAGAGATAAGGAAGCCAAGGTACTCGCCTAGGTGGCACCGTGATGTAAACGGTGGTGCGCTGTCAAACCGGTCATGGAAGCTTGTAGCTGCCCTGCGGCGTAGTCACCTACTAACGGCTTCGACCTTTGAATCTTGCAATGAGAAGAAATTGTGCACGGCGCGCACCGTCGACATTTAGGGACAATCTGAAGCAAAAAGGTGTGACAACGAAGATCTTTGACTATGTGTCATGCATAAGGACGTCGTGGCCCTGCAGCGAGAGGTCTTCACTTACCTTGATGTGATTGCAGCCATCGATTTTTTTCGGCGGGTGTTTTTTACAGCCTGTTGGAAGAAATGTAACACACGAGTGTACTAGAGTAAAAAATTCACACGGACCTGGGCAATGCTTCCATCCCCGCTGATCCATCAGTCTCCGTAGCTCGGCAGTGCCCGATCGCAAGAATGGACTTCGCTTGGTCTGTCGAGAACTTGACTACACATCTTGCACCACGATTTGGCGCATTGGGGCAGTGGGCATTTCAATGACATCAACAAGGTCCAGCTCTTGACGGTCGACGAAGAACGACTTCTTGCAACTGCATACAATGAGGATCCGGGAGCTGGAAAAATACTTTTCGAACGAGACTTGCCTTCTACAGTGCACTGGGACCGAGAAAGACGACATCTCCAACTCTACAAGTGTAGCATACTCTTTCTCTGTGAGCCCTATCTGTTCCATTAGCGCACTGCTGAGAACTACATGTTTGTTTTTCGTGAGCTCCCTCAGGTTACGACCAATGAAGTTTCGCACCTTTTTGGCTCCTTGTCGCCTCTCTCTGCACAGCACACAGGGCAATAGATGGGTATAAATGCTCGCGGAGTTTGCCCGACGCATATTCTCTCATGCAATCCCTACAGAACTGATGATTGCACCCCTTCGACCGCCGCAAACATCTTCCTGCGAGTGCTCATCCATGCAGATTTGACATTCGAAACGTAACGTCCTGTGGAAGACCCTTCCGCTCCATGATCAAGTATTCATGCTCTTCATCGTAAAGCCGTTGCTGTTCGATAGCAAAGGCGAGAATCGTCGTCTATATCGTTAGGTCGGGGCTTGATGAGGTTTCTTTATATCGGTCGCTGTACGTTCAGGCCTCTTGTCGGTACGTTTGTCAGTGGCGCGACCCTTGCCCTTGTCGGAAACCCCTGTATTGCCCGACTCGCGTTGAGTGAAAGGTGTTTCGGGCTGTCGGTTGGTAGGTCTTCGACTCGCGCGGATAGCAGAAGTCTCGGGGGATGGCGAGGAGAGCGGCGGGAAAGACGGTTGGGAGAAAAGGGAAGCGGCGGTCGCCAAGGTGCTACTGCCCGCCCTGCGAGATGAGCGAAAAAACAAAACTTGACCTCCTAGGAGGCTGAATCTCCCGCCGACGAGTCGAAGGATAAGAAGACTTGGCCTCCTTCCAAACACAAGAGTTGGCTCGTGCAGCCTGTTCGAGACGGCGAATATTGTTCTGTAAGCGTAGCACTTCGGTGGTGAGGGCGTCATTCTGGGCTTTGACGTCCGTGACCTCGGCACGAAGGGCAAGACTGTTGAGGCTGGATTCCATCGTAGCCGCCATCCAATACTCGGTAGAGTCGCGTGGGCGGTCTTGAACAACGTAGAAGTGGCCGGAGACGTTGCCCAGAAGCTGAGCCTTCCCACTGTGACGTTTCTATCGTTGAGAATAGCATGGTCGTAGTGCATAAGGTTTTTGATAGATAGTCGGTAGTGGCCTCTATAGTTGAATTGAAGATGAAAGCAGCACCATTAGGGTGAGACTCCGGGCGAGGATGTGAGTCGAAAATCACGTAAACTCCAGAGGTTAGTGAGCAAAGGATATAGAAGCATGCGATGATCTCCGGAGGCCGAGTCCATCACAACGCAAGAGGAACGGCCGCGCGGGCCAAGGCGAACTCCCGAAGACGGCTAAGAGAGTAAGCTGGATCGTATAGCGATTAAGGGGATAAATGGCAAAGTACACACCCCAACAATCTCAAAAACACTTGGGAAATACTCTCGCCAAAATCGATCGACAGTGCACGTAGTGACCGATTAAAAATTGGGGCTTGTGCAACTCTCTTCTACATCGAGATGCGAATATAGACCCGTGCTGCTTCCAAGATGAACAGATCGCGAGCACGTCCTGGGCACCCGAAATAATCAGACCAGACCGTCTTTTACTGTCGTGTGAGAACCGATCGGAGGACTCACATGTCTGTCAATCTGTTCGTGTGTTAAGTTCCTCAACAAATCTATTCCCCTTATGCCGATCCCTTTCCTTCGATAGCACGAGCCTCGCGCAGTTCATAGCAGCAAGACCACACGGAGCCGACGACGCCTCCAAAGCCACTATACTGGCTACGAACCGTGCGATACAACGTAGTCGGGTGCGAGTCCCACGCAAGGATCTTCTGCACGATACCATGGGTCTCGAGCCATCATGTTGGATAGGTTGGCGATGGGTCCCACTTGGGACGCTGCGTGTAGAGCATAGCTCACGAGGCTATAGGCGGCTGCTGCAGGGCCGCCATGTGGGGGTCGTGTATACGGATTGGCCGCAACCCTTCTCAAAGTTTGCTGATACTGCGCTATCGTTCATGATGAACATTGGATGTTTTAGGCAATGTGGCATACTGACTACTGAAATTCCGAGTCACGCCTTGCTGTGTGGTGGCCTGAAAGCGCCATGGGTGCAACCCAACCAGTGATGGTTCGAGTTCGACGACGTCGACTTGATATTCTACGGCGGATCATGCCCGGCGGATCGGGATCAAACGCCACAAAGTGATTTCGGGCTTCGCGCTCGGTCGCGCTCCTTTGCGCTGTGCGCACTCTCGTGCGAGGTGGGCCGAGGGCCCCAGAACACCCACGAAAGGACGTGCGTATTGAGAGTGTGTGTTCACGTTACGATTGATGCGCAAATAATTTTTTGCGGGCAGTTTTATGGTATACCTACTCATAGCAGGTTGCAACTCGACGTCTCCCAGTCCCTGCTAAGACTCACGGGTCAAGGTAGAGCAGAAGTTCTAGTGTATTAGACATGCATGATTAATCGTGTGATATGGACGACTCTAGCGTTGCCTTTCACTCTCCCCTCACCTAACACCATGGTCATTGCCCAAACCATGACACGATTTTTAATAGTGTTGTATGGTTGTTTATGGTGCAATCAATAATACTTCTCGTGTCATCTGTCATGACCATGAGAGGCGGCATACCGGGACGCCAAGTTTTGCGGAGTCGTCGGATGCCCGGGGACTCGGAGCGAAGCAACTTGGGTACGTTGAACTGCGTCGCGCCTACGTGAGAGCGATCTAGGAGCTTCAGAGTGTAAGATTGAGGGATACTTTGAAGACGGTCTCACGCGTACAATGACGTCGCGAGTAGGCACGATCTTCTCATTGTTGTTCAAAGAGATCGAGTGGATGGGCACCTGCCACAGCGGGGAGTTTGTCTGAGGGCTTGCGTTCAAGAGTTGAATCTACGCAAGAGACCTCGAGGGTGGGTAATGCGCTTTAGATAAGCCAGGCACTGCTGTACGGAAAATCTCTCATGTTCATAGAATTCTGTGCCGATTCTTATGTGAGCATCGGAAGTATTTGAGCTAGAGCAAAGGTTCGAGAGTGTGTCCCTACCCTCTCCCCTCGCGCGTTGGACTGCGTCCTTCTCAAAAAACTCGGTTTGCGTCGCGCTGTGCTGCGTTCGACACCTCTCTTCAAAACGGAAATCGACCATGCCCACGCCCAATACGTCATGAAACCGCAAAGTCAACTCACGAAACTTAAATGTCCTCGCATGAAACTAAGCCGCGCTGAGCCTGTCCAAACGACAATAACGACAATAGGAGGATCTAAGACGGTGGTGGTTTGAAGTTGATGCATCTGCAAGGGTGCTTCATCTAAGGTGTGTCTTCGCCATGCCTTGTCGTCTTCTAGTCGCGCCATCTTTGCATCGAGGCATCCTGTGCGGCCAGTCTCGTCAGCGTGGGAAGAACTCCGAGACGGAATGGCGCTTTGAAGCCCTCGAAACAAATTGTCCACTGCATTGTTTTGCGTAACGCGATATGACCCGTGTCGGCGACGGTGCGCGCCCATGCGGCGCGGCCAAGGTCAGAAGCGGGCTGCTCGCCGTCGAATAGAGACTGGACGCCGTGTGGGGATTGAGTGGCGAAGAACGAGATGCGCATTGTTGCAAATCGACAGATGGAAGTCAAGAGGGTGCAGTTGGACGGTGCAGGCGGCCGAGAGCAGATGGGAGAGATGCCGAGCGGCCCGTGTTCCCCGCGCGAGCCGGCGCACCCTGCCTTGCTCTTTCTCGCCACACGCTCTTTTCCTTTCGCCGTGTCATGTTCCCCGTCCCCTCTGTCACTCTCTCTGAACACCCCACCCGCACGTTGCCAGAAGCCGTCTAACACACATGTCTTTGCCTTACAGATCCATCACGCTATGCGCCTCGCTCCTGAGCGCGCTCTTCAAATCTGCTCTGCGCCCTGCGGCCATTTCTTCTAATCCTGGCGGGCTCTTCGTTGGGATTTCAGCGGTGTCGATGACACCAGCACATTCCCCACCATTATCGACCCCCTTCACCTCCTCTGGGGGAATGTGTACCCTCTATTTCGTGATTGCAGCAACAGCAAGCATCATAGGATTCGTTGGAATCGTACGAGTGCGTTTTTGTTTGATAACACGGACTTGACAGGACACTGACAAAGACAACCCGTCGTTCACAGAACTCGCTAAGCTATGTGCGATTTTCCGCGACTACACCATCGCAGACCTCCTTTTCATGATGATGTCTGCCCTGACTTTGTCATACCTTTCTTTCTCTTCATCATCTGCAACCCTGAAAGCATCTGTCTGCGACGAGCTTGGACGCCAACCAGAGCTCCTCCGAGAAGTTGCCGAATCTGGGTTGGATTTGGAGAACTGCGAATACTGGTTTGAGAAGGGAATTGTGCTCTTGATTGCGATGTATATGGTGTTTTGTCGTCGTCAAGGTGAGTCGTGTGCGTTGCATATCGTCTCTTACCCGCGCTCACTCGGCCGCTACTCCGTGTAGGTGCACTTTGTCCTCGCTCTTTCCAAGTACCACAGCCAACTGCGGAACGCGAACCTCGGCTGCCCGCCGTGGTATACTCCCGCTGAAGCTCAGTCGATGCCGCTCGAGCGCATCTATCTTCTCCCCACCCCCAACATCCCCCAGCCACCCATCGTTCCACACATCACAATTTGACGAGAAGGCTGCGGCAAGAGCGCATGACGTTAGCTACGACGACGCTGCGGACGGGCGCGCCGAGAGTGTGATGGTGTATGCGCCCGTACCCCTCGGACGGGTCTCGATCGAAGAGGGACACGGAATGGGTATGCGCGAGGCGTGGTTCCCGCCTTCGCCGCCGCGAAAGCACCACCGACACCACTCGCATTCGCACGCCCACCACCACCGTGCCTCAAGATCGATGACCAAGAGCCATGGACGCCACCGGTCGACGGAAACCGCTGAGAATCAGTCAATATGAAGCCGCACACTGCGTCTCGTCAGCACCTGTACTATCCATCTCATATCTTGACGACCCCCATATCCTGTCCTATTTCCTATCATCATCCGTTCGGCATCCCACGCCTTTCCCTCCCCTTCCGAGCGTTCCGTCAAGTACTCCATTGTCCGGTCGATCTCGTACATTACCGTCTTCTTACTGCGACACGTCCTGCCCTGCCGCGCCTCTATTTGCCACCTTAGAGTGTCTCATCGAACTATCTGAGAGTAGGCAGGACTACAGCTCGCATTATTATTGTTGTTATGTGGCGCAGCACCAATTGTGGGACGCTCCTGAGTTGATTTGTATTCTAGGGTATCTACAATCACATCCTGATCCCTATCATGTATACGTACGGTCAACAGCAGATATTTGTCACGGCCGCGCACTGTTGCTAACCCTAGTACAGGCCCGGGACTACCTATCGGCCTGATTGTTTGCGTCAGTAGCATTGGATACTTCAAGCATACGAATACAGACGTTTAACTCTCCGGTTATAGCGCTTCAGGTATCCGCAATAGCCAAGAACGACACTCCAACTTGGTGAATGAGTGTATCATACCACGCATCCGCGCGCCAGTCCATGCCCGTCGCCGTAATATTTTTCGTACGCACATGCACCCGCGCGTTCGTGGTGTGCGCCATCTCGAGCTTATTCAGCGCGAAAAACACGCGCGGCGGACGCGCGAAGCGTGCGCCCCAGAACGCGACGCGCCCCGCGTTGTCGCGGCGCGGATCCGTCGGGGGGCGCACGTCGTCCGTGCTGAATGTGCCGCCGTGCAGGTCGCTTCGGTGCGCGGGGTACGCGAGCCATGTGACGACTGCGCCTGCGAGCTGCGAGTCCGCCCAGGTGTCGAGGTGTAGAGTGAAGCCGCCCGCTTCCACGTTCTGCGCGGTGACGGCGATGCGGCAGGCGGCATTTGGGGGCGGCGTTTTAATGATTGTGGAGAGCCAGACGGTCACACGCGGTGGGTAGGGGTATGTGCGTGTGAGAAGTGCGATTGTGGCGGGATGTGCGTTGTTTGCGAGGTGGACCACTCGGCGTCGGTTGAGGTGTGTCATATAAGCCGTATTCGATATCACGGTCTCTCGCAGGGATCTTCAGCCAGTTGCTCCCACTAGCCCAGTGTATGCTACCGTCCCAAGGATTGCATCATGACTCGCGCACTGTCATCTGCTACGCTTCGAAGCTCTGCGGCGATGCGGACGACATCAAGGTCGATCATGTGAAGACCGAGCAAAACGGTGGGCGGTGTGGTGTTGTTGGTGACTCTAAACCATGGCGACGCCTGTGGTGTGACATGATTGAGGATCTCCTGGAGACCGCACGCTGTGGGTGTCGAATTCGCCACCTAGTCGTCTCAATGAAATCGTTGCCGGCGAGAGACTCCTCACTGCCAGTCAGAGTCTTCTCATTGACGATGAGAGTCTTCTCACTGCCAGTGGGGGTCCCCTCGGATTGATCCAAAGACACCATGGATTCGGATTTCTCTTGAAGCCCAGTCGAGCGCATCTAGGTAGACCACCGTCAGTAAACAAGTTCTTGTAGATGGGAGAGCATGAGACTGACTTGGACGCGTCAGCGAGGGAGGGAGACTCGGAGGGGGATGCTTATAGTTCGAGTTGCGAGCTCCTCCGCAGTGCCAGATTGTTATAATTGTTCGTTCTTCTTTTAGCCCAATCTAGAACCTCCCCCGTGATGATGAGAATTGACGGTCTGCCTCGTAAAGGAGAATGTGCGCAGTAAAGTTGAACTCTATTGCATGTGTGGGAGCCCCGCCATGATACCGATTCGTAAGCTGACAATGACTGATTGCTGTTAGCTGTTGTCTTCTTGTCAATTGGCTCGCTTCATATAAGGTGTTCACCATGAGAATCAGTACCAAGGGTGGTTTGGTGAACTGACTCGACACTGATGATATAGCCGCGGGAGATGCCGCCATCATCTTCGTGGCGTCAACATACTGAAACATTCGGCAAACTCCGAGACGCGATGTGTAGCGCTGGTTGTCCTCAGGTTTTCCTCGGTCTAACGGTCGTCATTCCTCCTCTCGGTTTTTATTATTGCAATAGTCCTGCTTCTAGCCTTCGTTCTCGTCGCAAGTGAAACAATGCAAAGCGATGCGCTGGTCTCTGCGCTGAACCGTGGCTCCATTCTGGTAGGATCCACGAAGTCTGAGGGCCAAAAAGCGCTTCACGGGGTCTTGGTCTCTCGGCTTTCCCAATATTACGCGGTCTTGGGCAAGGAAACTCCCGATGGACTTACAGCTTCCCTGGAGAACGTACAACAAAGGACATCTCAGGAGGCACTCTACGTTGTAGAGGAAGTTCAGAGGCTGCTGAAACGCGAGCGCCACATACCCAGAATCCAGAATCTCAGACATCAGGCGTGGAGGTCAAACTCTTCAGAAGAGTTTATTGGCACACGGGACCTTTCACAGCTTCGTACCTTGTTATCTTTGGTCTTCAGATGGACTGTCGAGCCCCTCTTGGAACGCGTTACAGCGTCGATTCCTATCACCACTCCTGGAGGGCGAAGGCGGACGGAAGTCAATATAATCGATCTCACTAGCGTACCGGAAGACTGTAAAAACACTCGTTTCTACTCTCAGGCGACTCATCTCGACTATTCTTCCAGCCTGACACTCAAGGTCATCTTACTCCAACACATATTACCTCGGCCATCCTCGAGAGTCATCTCGCGGATCTGCTGAAACCGTGTCTTGTGTTAGGATGGCTACCAAAGCTGCTGTCCAGTGAGTCTGTTCTCCCGGTGGACGAGTTGCGACCTCCCGTCATCCGTCTCGTCAGTATGTCAGTACTCAAACACTTGTTCATAGGGCGACTCTAACATCATTTGAAGGCTTCCCGTCTCTCGGAGCGTGACTGCTCTCAGTGGCATTCTCTCTGACCCATCCTCTCTGCCTTATGTGCGCAAAACCTGTGTCTTCCTCATGGGCAGGCAAAATAATGCGGCGTGATGGCGTACGTACGAGGACTCTTGTCATCGCCCTCTTTGCCGAAGAGGATATTTATGGCAGGGGATGATGACTACCATTGGAGAGAAACTGGAGAGCGTGTCCAACTTGCTCAAGTCTCCGCCTGTTGGGATTGACCCAGACGTATGCTGTTTATGCGGTTGACAAATTGGCTCGTGGTGCTCACATACTATTAGCAATACTTCAACAACATTATCTACCAGCTGCTCTCGCTCCTATCAGCCGATGAAGAGGTTCCGCCGGCACATTTGCGCGCTGCCGCCTTCACACTATCGCGAATGATGTCTCAAGACAACGCTCGTCCCCATGCCAGCCGTATCCTTCTACCAGCCCTACAGCAGCCTTTCTTGCATATCACGCCGCAGCTGCAATCGAGTGACACCACGGCCGCCAGGCCAAACACTCTCACACCCCAGCGGGGCGGCGTCCCGTACCCTCCAGATACTGCTCACCAACACTGATCCGTCACCCTCCTTGATATCGAGCCTCCTCACGCTCATCATTCCTTCGCTATATGCGCTGTCATCAGCTCTGGAATCCGTGAAAACCTCGGACCCAGCTCAAAAGACCACGGTTCACGTCGCGGGTTATTGAGGACATGGGGAAGGTTGGCGGACACAGTCGAGGGACTGGCCACACGCTCTGGATGATTGTAGACGGGGAGGGTGGCGAATGGGCGCGTCAACATTCTGGGGTGACATCGCCAGGGTGGAACCGTAAGCTGCGCTCTCTTTGACTATACTGCTATAACTGAAGTTGCGTCCAGGACCGACGGTCTGGATCAGCTGTCCCTGTTCACCCCCTGAGGATCTTCAACGTGCCGAAGAAGCGGGGGAGTTCGACTTGAATGCCAATCTATTGAACCTGCGTCCCGATCCAGCTCATTTTGTTGCGTTTTTGAAATCCCTCGATCGCTCGGACATTGCCTCGGAGCTGTTTCGTTAGGCTTCTGGACGCCTATCGCGAATGTAAAGCGGCGAGGGACGCAGATCCGCTGCGGTATGCCGCTATTGGACCTATTAGACATGCTCAAACTGAAATTTATGGCTAGGACCTTGCTGTATCTGCAACTTGTCATAACAGATGCAGAATTCAAACTGTCTGCCGGCGATTCTTCTCTGGATATATTGAAGAAGCCCGATCATATTTTTGTCGTTTATCAAGCACGCACTGCAGACGTCACAACAGAAGAGTACAGCTGCGCACAGCCCCAACCCCATACAGCAAACAAAAGGATTTGAAGCTGGAAGATTTGGAGAAATCGTCGACACAGGGGACGTTTATGAGGATCTTTGAACAGGAAGGCGACACAGCGACGATGAGGATGAGCCATCAATACCTCAAGAGGGTTCCGACGACGAAATGACCTCTACTGCGTTGACCCTCTTGTTATCAGTTCTTGAAAAGGTACGTCCTGGTGCTAGCATGGTAGACCTCTCGGCTCACCAAGTGCACAGCCAACCCCAATTTAAACGCAACAAAACGGCCCACGATTCTCGACGACGTATTCCCTCTGCTGGAGAGAGATCTCTCGCGAAAGAGTCTTCGGAAGTGATAAAACTGCTGGCCAGGGAGGGCTAGAATGGTCCTCACTGCGCGCAATGGCGAGCTCGTCCGTCTCACAAAATATCGAAGGGTGCCTCGAACGAGGGGTGGCGAGAGCCCACAGGAAACCTACCAGAAGGCTCTCAAGTTACTTCAGGACCCCATCCTGCCTGTCCGCGCCCATGGGTTTGCTTCTCCTGCGCCAGCTTGTTTCTTCACGCCCCCAGGACAACGGCTCTTTGAAGGAGCCCGAAATCGATCGCGCGCTCATCCCGGGCATCCTATCCATATTTCTGCAGTCTTTGCAAGATGACGACTCGTACATATTCCTTAATGCGGTACAAGGTCTCGCTGCAATGGTAGACGGATTCGGCAAGGATGTGCTCAAGACTCTGGTGGACGCGTTTCTCGAAGGGGCTTGACGGACTCGCGGGAAGTACTCTGACGCAGCTTGACCTCGACACGCGGACGCGCATCGGAGAAGCATTGGGCCAAGTCATCAAGCGATGCGGGGATGCGCTTCCGAGTTACGGTACGTCTAATATAGATCTTGCTGTGTTTGAACTGCCGTCACTCACGCGAGGCTCAGGGAACTTGCTGATCCCGCCGCTGTTCGGGGTGGTAAGGGCGTCGCATCTGCCACTGCGTTGCGCACAGTCGGCTCTATCATTGCTCGCGCAATGTGCACACACCAGTGCGGTTGGCTGTCCTGCCATATGCTGTTGATTCAGTTGCGGCAATGCTTGATCTCTTGCAAGTGGAGTCGGTCGTAGTGACTGAGCAGATCAGAGTGGCGGTCGGCCCCAGAAAAGGACGAGCCATCTGTGGGCGGATGGGGCAAGTGGCGAGAAGCCGCAAATCGACAAGCAGGATTCAGGAGAGTATCAGCCAACAACGAAGGACCCAAAGGTTCCGACATTGCGGCGCTCAGCGTTTGTACTTCCTTTCGCTTCTTACGAGGCCTTCGTGGCACAGCTCGAAGATGTATCCACGAGGGCGGTCTACGTTCTCCCGGGCGAACTTATGAGAAGAGCGAAGACGATTGTGGGTTACGTTGCTGCCACAGACGCAGATTTCGTGGTGCGGGTCATGGCAAAGGAGACATTGGAGGGGCTGGGATGGCTTGGCAGAAGCAATGTTGGGATTTGTTGAATAAATTACGTGCGAGATGTAAGGATACACTGTCTTCCAAAACGACTTCGTTAAATTATGAGCTGTCGACCCCGTATCTGTCCCAGCTATCGTGATCTTGAACAAGCTGAGTCAATAAGAAGGCCTGTTCGATCTGGGTCCCAATTAAGAATACACACTCTGACCACAGAGAGTATATAGCACCCGTCCGAGACAGTTTCAAAGGCTACGAGCCGCTGTCTCGAACGGGCGGCCTGGACCTGTCAAGTTGCTCGGGCACTCACATATCAGCAATTATAACACACTCGTTCATCCATTGGTCACTGGCACAACCGCGCCAGCTGCGCGTCCTATTTCGTCAACGCGCCGTCTAAAGCCCTTCCACCGAGCGAGCTGCCAGCCATGGAGTAGGACAGCATGGTCGGAAACGGCGTCCACCGGAGCGCGTGGTAAGCCTGAGGAACGGGTTCGCCACTGATCGACGGTACGCGGTGTGGAATGCTCCTGAATATCTGCGTGGAGGGTCGTCCTCATTGTCAACGATGGGGTGATGCAGGCATAAGGTGCGCGTACCGCGACTACGTCCGCGTCCCGCACGACTGCATCTGAAAGCTCCAGTGCGATGATGATCTTTACTTTGAGCGGAGTCATGTAGCCCATACACGGCCACATCCTCGACATAGAGCAGGGTCCGAGGTAGCACTCGGTCGACTTTGACGCGTTCGCAGCGGCGACTGAGCGTACAAAGTTTGGAGTCAATGTGTAAGATAACCGAGTGTGACGCTTGTGCTTACTCCGTTCCTCTATGACATCTAGGCTCGTATGTGCAATGTAATGGTATTTCAGCTCGTCTTGACGCGGTTGTGAAAATGTACGAATCAGTATGGGATGGTTCTGAGGCGACACAAAGGCAACTGCATTCAGACGGAGCTGAGGAGGCATCGCGCGACGAAATCGGAGTCGATGTTTAGATGGACTGTGCAAAGACTAGACTGTGCGGCAGCACGACCAGGTTATGGTCGAGAGCAAAGGTCTCCCGACTCTCTGTCGCAAGAGAGGGGGGGCTTTGGCGCCCGCGATCCGAAGTGTACCGCAATCCTTAGTTGGCCCCCAACAAGTCGAAGACCGTTCGGGGAGGCCGCAAAGAATAAACATGAGTAAATAGGCCTGATTGCTTCCCATGACATGCATGAGATGCGTCATGGCTGGGTGTGATGATGAACATGACTTTCGGAGTGCCGATAATTGTAGTCATGAGAGTTGACGACCTCGTTGCGCCGTAGCCGAAGTTGCGATTAGAGAAGCAGGACGCTGAGGGAAGCAAAGGAGATCTATTATGCAATCTATCAACGGCCGGTTTGCATAGCTATCCGAGGCCGGCGTTCCCCACGTTGAGTAGGTTGTCGAGAGCAGAGCGAGGTTTGTCCTAGCCAGAACGAAACCGTAGATGGACATATGAGACAATCCGAAACAAATTAAAGCAAGTAGGACAGCATGCAAATAACGTCAAGTGGGTCCATGATACGTATACGATAGCGGACGCGATCGGCTATGGCGCACGTAAACGGCTGGTAGGCCTTCTTGTAGAGTGTAGCCGCTGGAGTTAGAGTACCTGTCTCCATAGTGCGAAGTAGGCACCGAGGAAGGCCAAGTTCAGGGATAGAAGTACATCAGGACTAGACCGACGTTGATTTAGTAAAAACTTACAAAGGTACGCCAGGAGAAAAAGGGTATACAACGCACTTTGACCCTTTAGCTGCACAGCGCTGTTAGACCGCTGCGGATCTTTGCGCAACAGATGATTTTGTCGACGCCTTTACCTGAGCTCCTGTAAATGCGGGATCAAACAATAGAAAACGCTCGAGGGTGAGATGTACACGGTACGCCCCGCCCTAGGCTCGC
Organism: Phlebiopsis flavidoalba; assembly: GCA_035772785.1. Taxonomy (NCBI): domain Eukaryota; kingdom Fungi; phylum Basidiomycota; class Agaricomycetes; order Polyporales; family Phanerochaetaceae; genus Phlebiopsis; species Phlebiopsis flavidoalba. Next base: position 317,253 of record JAOCPU010000013.1, on the reverse strand, counting down.
TCGAAAGATCGCCAACGAGCATATCGGGTCAAGACATCACAAAAACACAAGGGCAAATGGTGCATAATAAGCGCACGCGGGCCTCTTCAGAGGGGTCGAACACACACTTCCGTCCTCGAAAAGCATCTCCGGGGGGCATCTGGCTTGACCCTATAGAAGCGTTTAGATATCAGACTATGTCTGGCAGGCGCTGGGAGGCGGATGGAGCAATACGGCACTGGGCAGCCTCGGCCAAGATCACCTCGTCTCCAGCCAGGATGTCTGTGAGTCAGGTTGTCCAGCTCTACCAATCCATTACTGCAAAGAGTACAGGGACGCGAACCTCGTCCAAGAACTTTGTGACGTTGTACACTGAGGATGAGAAGCTAGTATAACGCGCGCACGCTAATTGGTTGGGAAAGAATAACGCACCCTTGCCATGGAGGAGAATGTAGAGGTTGTCCTTGGTGGGCGTGGGCCTTGAGTTCGTCAAAGGTGATAACCTTTGGAGGCCTCATGGCGAGGAGAAGGGGAGGAGGGATCGGTGATGGAGGAGGAAGTAAAGTTGGCTGTGTGAGGCGAGTCGTCCGATTTGGCGGCAACGCGTTCGTCCCGCTATATCTAGCGGCCCATTTCCCACGTGGCGAAACTCGGACTACCCGCTACACGGCTCTGCGCGGAACTTGCCCACAATTACAACCAGTTTTTTGCAGCATCACAAAGACAAATCGTTCATTGGTAACCCTTCCCCACGATACAGGGTCGGTCAATACAGATAGCCACAGCAGAGCGATCCCGGCTCGCGCGAGTTCGCCTGCAGCGTTGACGATGATCACGAGCATCGTTACGCAAAGTGTCCCAGTGCCGCGGTGGTTTTCTTCCAATTTTCCCACCAGCGTTGTGGTGCGGTGCCATAGGGCCACAAGTGTGTCAAGCAGCGCCACTCTATTGTGCAATGAGAGAAAGATAGCGTGGGAGCTGTCCCGCGGGGGGCGGGATGCGGAAAGAGACGTGTATCAAGATTTCCAACTCGCCGACATATCTTCGCGCCCGTGCAGCCTTGGTGGCGCGAAAATCTCTTGCTCCCTGGCCCGTCGCGTCACTCAACACCCATCGTCGCTCAGGACGACATGCGACGGGGGGGCTCCGCCGACATTCTCGGCGGCCAATACGACACGTTTACCGACAACGAAATCACACCACCGCGCTCTTCTTTCTCGACGTTCACTCTCAGTTTTTCTGGTCACTACATTCTGGTCCTCCTATCCACGGCGGTTCTCATTCTGGTCGCACTCTATGGTCTCTCAGCTCCTCTACCCGCATTACCGCCAATACCAAGAGAAAACGGGGGGGGGCTGGGGGGGATGTGCAGCGGCGGGGGTCAAGTACGAGCACAATTCACTTGCGCCTGATGGCCTCGAGAGGAAAGAGAGAGAGGGGGGGGGGCTCAGTATTTACTAACCCTGAACAGGTCTATTGAGGAGAAAACACGGCATCCCGGACCCACGATCATCGCCCATTCAACGTCGCATATGCCGCCGCCAAACGAGCGGAAGCGGAAGGAAGGTAGTATCCAGACAGGGTAGTTTAAAGGCCTCCAGGGGTCATTTGGTAGTGCTGCGAGACAGCATAAGGCAGCCCCGACCATTCAGCTCACACGGCAACACGCCGTCAGGCCCCAGGTACGTCGTAACATGCCTCTCTGGGGCTCCCTCAGGTTACTGATACATTCCTTGTGCGCAGCTCTCTCGGAACATAACCTACGAAGCGGTGTCGATGAAGAACCAACTCAAGCACGCTCTGGCCACCTCGAATCCCGCCGCACATCTGGCCAAACCACTACTGCGAGCGAGTCGGAATATCGCATGTGTGTATTCTCGTGTCTACTAGATACTTCAAGTGAAAACTAACCTGCATATAGGCCCGGTTTCCCTCATGATCAACCGTCCAGTCGTGCGTTCGGCAAGTTCTTCATCCATGTATGCGCCCGCATACATGCGCTCCACGGTGCCCTGGAACAACACGCTCTAAACGCTGCCCCCTGGATGATGACGAAATGGAAGACGAAACCCCAAGACTCAAAAAAGACACGTCTTAACAGCGAGGTGCTTACATGATGCTCGGTGTCACGACGATCAAGCTGCGGACGGGGACATAGACGACGACATGGAGGTAGAAGACGAGCGCCCGTCGCAGTCTCTCTCTGCGGCTCGAAACGTTTTGGCCATTCATGGAAGAGGATGAGGGCTTTGAGTCTTCTAGGGCCATCGGCAG